>LR738711.1:270185554-270223113 GCA_902687465.1 Secale cereale | reverse complement strand
TGCAGGTGCTCACCAACGGGCCACTTGGCCGGAGGGGGGGAGGCAGAGCTGGGCCTACCGCGGGGCAGGGGCCCACGTGGCGAGGCAGCTGGACTGGGCCGGGCCCAGGGGACGCGTGAGGCCAGGCGCCCGTTTGGTCATCGCCCCGAACGACGGACGAGGCCGGTGGCGCTGGTCCATCCCAGCGACGGCGGAGGTTCCGGCAGGCTGGGGGTGACGGGATCCGGCGGATCCGGGCGGTGGTGGGCCGGATCCGGGCGGCGGCGAGGATCGGCGGCGGGATCTTGCTCGGGCGGCGGCGAGCTGTGCACGGGGCAGCGGCGAGCTGTGCCCGAGGCGGCGGCGAGGAGGAGCAGAGGCGGCGATGCTCGTGGCGTCGGGGCACGGCGACGAGCCAGCGGCGGCGCTCGCCGGTGGGAGGCGGCGGCAGGTCGCCGGCGGATTCGAGCGGGAGGCGCGAAGGCAGGGAGCGGCGACGGGCGGTTTGGGCCCGCGCGGGCCCCGGATGGGCTCCGCGGGCCGCGGCGGTGTGAGGAGAGAGAGAGGGTGAGGTGGCACGCAGTGAGTGGAGGAGGGTGGCGGCGGCGCTGAGGTGGCGTGCCCCGATTGGCCGGAGCGACGTAGAGGCTGGACATATTCGGCGCGGGTGGACATGTCCGGCGGCGTGAGGAAGAGGAAGACTAGGGTTTGCGTGCAATTTTGGACGGGGGAAACTCTTTTATAGGTAGAGGGAGCTAGGAGTGTCCAAATGAGGAGCGGTTTTCGGCCACGTGATCCTGATCCGACGACCGAGAGCATGGAGGGGGTTAGAATGGGCTTGGGGGCTGTTGTGAAAGGGGTGCTGGTCCAAAAGTGAAAGGCTTCCTGTGGTTAACACGGTTAACCATTGGGCTATCAAACGAACTCTGAACGCGATGAAACTTGACAGGCGGTCTACCTATGCTATAATAAGACCACATGCCAAGTTTCAACCCATTCCGAGAACGTTTTCCGGCCACTCATAAAATAAATATTCGGAGGTGCCGCGGGCGCGTGCAAGTGTGTCTGGGCTCAGAACGGACAACGGAAAGGACGAGGGGGTTTGGCCGGATGCAAGTTTTGAAAACATGCTGATGCAATGCACATGATGACAAGGCAAAAATGCAACACGCAAGCAGATGACATGGCAACGACAGCGAATAACTGGTTGACACATGGCGCATCGGTCTCGGGGTGTCACAACACTCCCCTACTAACAAGAGATCTCGTCCCGATATCTTAGGAACGAGACGGAAGATAAAAAGGAAGAAGGTGAAACCAAAGAATCTTGAGAGGTTGAGCCACTTGAAAGAAAGGATACAACAAAGATGAACGAAGTTGCAAAGACTTCGTTAGACAAGAGGAATAAGGAATACGACGAGAATCAAGGAGGTTGAAAGGCACGAAACTAGAGCTGAAGGAACAAGAATGAATTCGAAACCTCTCCGGTTAATAGGAGATAGATAGGAATTCGGGCAACACTCCGGCTAAAATGGAAGGAATGGAGCATGAGCTTGAGAAGATGGAACGATACTTGCTGAGAGAGACAATACAATGACTCCGGAAGAATTGAAATATTGAAATGAAAAGAATGGATAAGAAGATTACAACTTTGAGCGCGAGTGACATGAACGAGAATTTATAAGAGAAAGACTTGAACGGAGTTGTTGAGATGATCAACAACAAAAGAATAAGCTTGTTGTGAACTTATGGACATCATCCCGAAACTTGAGGTGATATTATGCTGCAACCAAAGTATTGATGAGCTGAGAAGAGCGAAGAATGCAAAACTCCACTTCAAAAGAATACGTAGAATTATTTGCATCTCGAGGGCAAGAAGAAGAATGCTTGAGTTTCTCCAACTAGAACTTGAAGAACACTTGACGAATGAATTAACTCATGAAGAACTCCGGTAACGCAAAGGATGATGAGATAGAGTTGAATGGTCAACAGAATAAGATTAAAGCCTTGCGATGATTTAGACAGGGTTACCGACGAGATGGTCGAGAAACTTGAACTCCGGAAAAGTAAAAAGATGAAACCACTTGGGACTAGAATTTATTCATCAAGAATAAACTCGGAAGGAAGGAATAAATCAACTTGATGAAAAGAACAGGAATTATGTCATGCTTCTCCTTCATCAGTTAAATTGATGAGAAATAATTGACTTCCATATCACTTATTCTCGTTGAAATGGTTAAAGAGGGATATATCGCGAACTTGCGAAAATCTTCATGAAACACCGGTAGGATTAAAAGAGTGAGCGAATAGATATGATGACAAAGGAAGAGAATTCTTGAATGAACCGCCGTAAAATTTGAAGCCGAGTGAAGAAAAAGAACGAAACACCGTAAGAATTAAAATCGAGTGATGAAAGAGAACGACCACCGTAAGGAATTGAAATTGAGTGAATACAAGAGAATGAATTGTCGGAAAGCATAAAGCGTGTGGGGAAATTTAGATACGGGAGAACGATGAGATCTCGAACTGATTAAAGCATACTTGAACGAAGCATCGGACGAATGTGAGACGAACGAAGAGGCATCAATGAAGAATATTTGGAGGACGAAGTTGAAAACTGAGAACGATGAAATCTTCTGAAATGATGGCCTTCGGAGGAGAACAAAGGAAAGAATCCATGAAATACTCTGGAAGAATGGAAACAAAATTAAGGTTGAACCAATGTTGAAAAGAATTTGAAACGATCTTCAAGAAGGCATATGACTGATGGAGTCCATACTTACGTCACACTTGAAAAGAATTTGGGAACACTCCGGGAAATTAGAAGAGTCAGGTAAGATCCTGGGAAAAGACATGTGGATTATGAGCCCACCGAAGAGAAACACCGTTGAAAGGATTATTCGAGTGAGAAATGATGCACCAGAATGATTAAAAGACTCGAAGGAGGTGACGACCTCGAATAAATTTGAATGCAAACACAAAACTTCTGAGATGTCTTCGGAACTCCGGAACAATTAAATGATGAGAGGCGAACGAGCAAGAGGAAACAATTGAGCAGAGGAAAAGAATAAGATTAACACTGACAACTTGAATTGAATCCACCGGA
This sequence comes from Secale cereale, assembly GCA_902687465.1. Taxonomy (NCBI): domain Eukaryota; kingdom Viridiplantae; phylum Streptophyta; class Magnoliopsida; order Poales; family Poaceae; genus Secale; species Secale cereale. Next base: position 270,220,028 of record LR738711.1, on the reverse strand, counting down.
GAAGAAAAATAGATGAATAATGATGATGAGACGAGAATTCACCGGTTGAAATAACTGAGGAAGGAATGCAAAGGATTCACATGAGTAGGACGGATACTCGATTAAGGACTCCGGCTCCGAGAAGAAAAAAAGTGGGCTGGTGGGAAAAGAAAGACCACATCGGACGGTGAAAAGACATCGGTTAGAAAGAACTGAGGATTGAAGCAAAAGACGGGAAGGAATGAATCGACTCGACAAGAGATGCATCAGATGAAAAGAACAAACAACGCAACAAACAAAAACTAATCGTGTGATCTTAAAAAAAATTGAAGAGGAAAAGGGGTAATTAAAAACACCTACGTCAAGATTCCTCACCACAGGGACGAAGGGGCTGAGGAGTAAAAAGAATTCCTACTCTTCGATATTACTAGACTCCAAAATAGTTTTTGCTAGACTCGACAATGGCCAAAATATGATCAATCAAGGGGGGCTCCTATGGTCAGTCGAGGCTCTGATAATAACTTGTCAAGCACAAGATGCGATTCTATCCTGATCACGTGACACATACGTGATTGGGGCTCAACCGCATTTCGGGCTCTTAGCAAGACGGATATCATTACATCGTACTATTGCATACATACATGGGGGATACAACAATTCATACAAGCCACATGAATACAAGAACATCCATAAAAGACATCCGACTACGGATGCAAACATGAAAAGCACAACGACATCCATCTGCTATCCCAGGCTACCGACCAGGAACCTAGCCCAAGAATGACGAAGAAGAAGAAGAGAGAACTCCAACAAAGGTAACATCACTCTCACGTCAAGTCATCGGAAACCTGCACCTCCAACTGTTGTTGTAGTAACTGTGAGCCACGAGAACTCAGCAATCCCATAGCCATGGGTAACAAGACTAGCAAAGCTTAATGGGTAGGAAGAGGTCAAGTGGTGAGGTTGCAGCAGCGGCTAAGCATAATATGGTGTCTAACTAACGAGTACAAGAATAAGATGAGCATCTACGCAAACGGTCGCAAACTAGTAATGATCGCTAAAGATCCTGAACTACCTACGAGTCAAACATAACCCCACCATGTTCTCTTCTCAAAGTGAAAAGAGACAGTCACGGTTACTCACGCGGTTGTGTGTTTTACTTCGGATCCTCTGTCAAGTTCTCTACAACCGGACATTAACAAATTCCAATCTGCCACATAACCGCGGGCACGGCTTTCGAAAGATCATAACCTTGCAGGGGTGTCCCAACTTAGCCCATCACAAGCTCTCACGATTAGCTGAGATAATAATATTATTACCCCTTATCTTAGGGATAATCCGATCAGGCTCGGAATCCCAGTGCACAAGACATTTTGACAATGGTAAAACAAGTATAGGAAGACCTCCCGGCGTGCCAACACCCTGATAGTAGCCGTGCGTATCTCGTCTCAGGCCACGACCGGATAGGTCAAGCTACGGGAACCAGCACCTTGAGTTGCCTCAAGTCGGCCCGGCAGGCTGCCCGCTTGGGACCAACACCATCAACACTGGCCCCCCCTCTTATGTAAAAAGAATCATCGGGGACGCGACACCCTATGCAATTTAATTAATTAATTAAGTTGTTATTATGAGGCAAATTAAAACCAACGTTGGGCCTTGCTGGAGGAGTTTTATTCAAAGACGAACTGTCAAGGGGTTCCCATATACCCAACCGCGTTAGGAAAACAAAATCAAGGAGCATAACGCCGGTTTATCGGCTCCTAAGGTGGCATGAGTGGAACGAAACACCGAGCAAAAGGCCAAGCCTTCCACCCATTGCCAAGTATATAGGTGTGTTAAGATATATAAGATATATTGTGATATTCCCAAAGCATCATGTTCCAACATGGAGAAAACTTCATCTTCACCTGCAACTAACAACGCTATAAGAGGGGCTGAGCAAGCGGGTAACATAGCCAAACAACGGTTTTGCTGGGAAGGTGTCAAAGGTTAGAGGTTTCATGGCAACAAGGTGGGGCTGACAACAAAAGATAGGCAGCGCGACATATAACGATAGCATCAAGACATCTAGCATAACAATGATAGTAAAGGTATCCAAGGTGATGGCCATCATGCCTGAGATCCCGTAAGGAAGAAGAACGAATCCATGAAGAAGACGACGAAGAAGCCTTGAAGACGAACCACGTGTAGTCGAACGAACCCTCACGAACACAACAGATAAAGAACCAGCGAGAAGAATCACACGAGAAGGTAAACACACAACACAACAACATGACAAGATTCTCAACCAAGTATGATGGAAGACAAGTCTATATGATGCAAAACATGGCAAGGGATGAAGCACACAAGAACAACACAAACCAACAAGTTTAAATGAGGCCGGAATCAACATATAGCAATTCCGGTAATCCTCATATGCACATTTCGAAATTGGTCCTGATCTGAAAAAACCTTATGTTAATGTTTTTAAACATCAAGTTAACATGCACCATGATGATCTACTCTAAATTCTAGTCAATTTTCATATAAAGTTTGTTTAATTCGGAGCTACGGCCTAGAAGATATGAGCAAAACAAGACAAGCATGTCATCAGTGCAAGATGCACCCAAACATCAAGCAAACACACTCCAAATAGGTAAACAACATGATATTATGCTTCTACATGCTAAATCACACAAGTTTCATATAAGACACGCTCAAAACGGAGCAACGGGCTAGAAGATATGAGCAAAACAAGTTTTAAAGCAAAGCTGAAGTTAACAACCACATAGCAACTTTGGAGCAAGGTATATATATGCTACAGCGTCCAAAGATGATAACAAGAGGCATGGATGTGAAATATACATGATTCTTAACAATCATGAACTTAGAACACTCCCAAAAACTTGCTGGAACACAATTAAACAAGCATGGCAAGTTGCAATAAATTTATCCAGACTTGGTCAATATCTGGGAAGGCAAAAACATCATCACGATGTTGCCTTCGGAGGCACAAAACAACAAGCATATCAACTCTACTAAGTATATAAAGATCATGCACATGTAATAGACATAGCATACATCAAACAACTCCATTGGAACAACTCCATAGGAGGCATGGATCAATAACAACAAGCTTCACCAAATTGATCATGCTGATAAAAGTCTGACAGGTACATTTATAGCTACTTGAGAGTAAGAAATAAATAAGCTACATCAGGCCAAATATGCAAACAAGGGCATGGATGCATAGAGCATAACATGGAAAACAATACATGATCATTCGACAACCCAAAACAAGCATGGATTTGACTGGGGCATCAAGCAAACATAGCATCAGGTTTAATAGTTTTAGACTTAGCAGTTTTTAACAAGTCTCAGAAAACAATATCAGCCAGAAGGCTACTTTACAAGCTTGTTGCAAACACCACAAGGCATAATATGAAAAGTGGATTGCTCCATAGCAAAGATGGCATGATTGTGCTTCTAAAATATTTTGGCATGTGGCATGAAAGACAAACACATCAATAGCTATGAACAAGTCAAATCAATATCTCATAACAAGTTTCAGCACTTAACAACCACATGCACTTTTGCAACAGAGATTAACATGGCAATATAACACCTAACATGAATGCTACAGCAACCATCATGTAGAGCACTTCACAATAAACATTTTGACATATCATTCACTCCATTTGGACCAACATGCACAAAGTTATCACCACCACAAGCATGCAACAAAATTACAGTTATCAGCAGTTTTAAACATATATCACTTTTTCAACGATGATTAGGGCATCAAGATGAACTCAAACAAGCATGCCACAGTTTAACAAAATGAACGGCATATCACAACGAACATTTTGATATATTATATGCATCATTTGGATCTATGCGCAAAAAGTTACAAGCATCACAAGTATGCATCAGGTTAACAAACCTCAGGGACTTAGCAGTTTTTTTAACTCAGAAAAAAACAAAACAAGCATTGAATAGCTAAGTGGCACACAGAGTGGGATTTAGGGGGGGTTAGCACGTGCTCACCAACGGGCCACTAGGCCGGAGGGAGGAGGCAGAGCTGGGCCTACCGTGGGGAAGGGGCCCACATGGCCGACGGAGGAGGCCCAGGTGGCGAGGCAGCTGGACTTGGCCGGGCCCAGGGGACACGCGAGGCCAGGCGCCCGTTTGGTCGTCGCCCCGAACGACGGACGCGGCCGGCGGCGTTGGTACATCCCGGCGACGGCGGAGGTTCCGGCGGGTTGGGGGTGACGGGATCCGGCGGATCCGTGCGATGGTGGGCCGGATCTGGGCGGCGGCGAGGCTCAGCTGCGGGATCTGGCTCGGGCGGCGGTGAGCTGTGCGCGGGGCGGCAGCGAGGAGGAGCAGAGGCAGCGGCGGGGCGCGGTGACGAGCCGGCGGCGGCGCTCGCTGGTGGGAGGCGGCTGGAGGGCGCCGGCGGGTTCGAGCGGGAGGCGCAAAGGCAGGGAGCGGCGGCGAGCGGTTCGTGCCCACGCGGGCCCTGGATGGGCTCCGTGGGCCGCGGTGGTGGGAGGAGAGAGAGAGGGTGAGGTGGCGCGCAGTGAGTGGAGGAGGGCGGCGGTGGCGCTGAGGTGGCGTGCCTCGATTGGCTGGAGTGACGTGGAGGCTGGACATGTCCGGCGCGGGTGGACATGTCCGGCGGCGTGAGGAAGAGGAAGACTAGGGTTTGCCTGCGATTTTGGACGGGGGAGTCTCTTTTATAGGTAGAGGGAGCTAGGAGTGTCCAAATGAGGAGCGGTTTTCGGCACGCGATCCTGATCCGACGACCGAGAGCATGGAGGGGGTTAGAATGGGCTTGGGGGCTGTTGTAAAAGGGTTGCTGGGCCAAAAGAGAAAGGCTTCCGACGGTTAACACGGTTAACCGTTGGGCTATCAAACGAACTCCGAACGCGATGAAACTTGACAGGCGGTCTACCTATGCTATAATAAGACCACACACCAAGTTTTGACCCATTCCGAGAACGTTTTCCGGACACTCATAAAATAAATATACGAGGAGCCGCGGCCGCGTGCAATTGTGTCTGGGCTCAGAACGGACAACGGAAAGGACGAGGGGGTTTGGCCGGATGCAATTTTTGAAAACATGTTGATGCAATTCACATGATGACAAGACAAAAATGCAACACACAAGTAGATGACTTGGCAACGACAGCAAATAATTGGCTGACACCTGGCGCATCGGTCTCGGGGTGTCACAAACACCTCGGAGCTCAACTCCCCGGGACACTGCCACAACCCCTAAATGACAGGAGGCATCGAGAACAATGTTCTCGTCACAAAGATATCAGAACAATCCAAACAATACTCGCGTGATCCTAAAAATATTTAGTGAATTTTTGAGAGTAGAAGAGATAGAACAATGTCAGGAGTCCTCACTAGAGCGATGAAGGGATGAGGATTAAAAACAAATCCTACTCTCCGATATATATATAGGACTCAAAACATTTTTATGTGTGTGCCTAGACTCAACCGTCAACGATTCGATCAATCAGGGTGGCCTGGGTCAGAGAAGGCTCTGAATACCAACTTGTAATGCCCAGTATGCAGCTATGTCCCCCACGTGTCGAGGCACGACTTAAGGACATAAACGCATACTAGAATGATCTCAAGTATGGTATCTTTGCACGACTCATGTAAAAACAGGGATGAACATGTAAAATGATAGTTGTCTTACACTCGCCACGTCACACAATGTAATACATTAACATACATCATCCAAATAACTTCAGATTCCGACTACGGACGAAATCCAAATGAAAAGATACCATAAATAACACAAGCCCGGATCATTCTAGTAAGAGCCACTACTGATCGTCGGGATAAGACACATAGTAACGTCCACACTCTTCATCGAACTCCCAGTACAACTCTGTCCCATCTCTGATATAGTTCTCAACGGTACCTGCATCTGGTGTGTGTTGAATCTGTGAGCCACCGAGGACTCAGCAATCCCGTTCCCGAGTAGCAAAACTATCAAAGACTTAGGTGTGGAAAGGCTTAAAACAAGGTTGTAGCAGCACTAAGCACTAGCTTTCCAGTTTAGAGAGAGGAGATAACAAGTGCCAACGATCGCCAAGTTGATCACGAAGTGATCCTAACTACTCACGATCAAACATAACCCCACCGTGTTCACTTCCCGAACCCCTTCGGAAAGAGACCTTCACGGTTACTCACGCATGTAGTGTATTCATGAACATGGTGTCAAGTTGTCTACAACCGGATATTAACAAATTCCCATCTGCCACATAACCGCGGGCACGACTTTCGAAAGATCAAACCTTGCAGGGGTGTCCCAACTTAGCCCATCACAAGCTCACGATCTGCGGCGTCGCAACTCCAAGGTGGGAAGACCCGAGTATTCTCGAAATCCCGTGCTCAAGATATTTCGACAAAGGTAAACCTAATCCAGCAAGACCTCCCGGCGTGCCGACACCCTGATAGTAGCCGCGCGTATCTCGTCTTAGGCCACGACCGGATGGGTGATGCTATAGGTTTTTACCAGCCCTAGGGTTTCCCCAAGGTGGCCCTGCAGGACCCCTAGTTTGGACCAACACTCATGAGGAGCACTGGCCCGGGTTGTTAATTAAGAACTTGGGTTTGCAACGCCCTATGCAAATTTTAGTTATTAGGCAAATGTAAAACCAATGTTGGGCCTTGCTGGAAAAGCTTTAGCGCTGAGCGAATTATCAAGGGGGGCCCATAAAACCCAACCGTGTTAGGGACGCAAAATCAAGGAACATAACACCGGTTAATGGTTCCTCGGGTGGCATGAGTGGAACAAAACACCAAGCAAGAGGCTTAGCCTTCCACCCATTACCAGTATATAGGTGATTTAGTTTAACAGTTTATATATTGTGATATCCCAACATTAACTTCATCACGGGGCAAGAATCTTCAAATCTTCACCTGCAACTAACAACGCTATAAGAGGGGTTGAGCGATGCGTTCTTACCCAAACAACTGTTTGCTAGGAGGGTGGTTAACGAGTTTCATGGCAACAATAGGAGGGCTGACAAAAAGGAATAGGCATCGAGGCAATATCTATAGAGCAAGACATCTACCATAGGCAAAGATGGTAGTGATATCTGGGAATCGTCATCTTGCCTGTTGATTCCACGGAGGGATCGTAACCTTGTTCCTCAAACTCAGCCTCCGTAGGAACCTCGTACTTCGAATCGTCACCGGGCTCTATCCAAACATAACAATGCAACACCGGAACACAATCAATCATAATGCAATGCTCAAACACATGATGCATGTATATGAAGCATATGGACATGGCAGGACATGATGCATCTCGTAGGGACACAAGAAATGCACAAGCATCATAGCAAACAAGATCCCCAACACATGATGCATGAACACAAGCAAAAGAACAAAACTAACATGTTTATGTAGGTTATTCAAACAAGCACCCAACAAGTTAAAGGAGTAGATTAACATGGCAAGGGTGCAACTAGGACTACAACAACATGCTAGCATATTTAAATGGGCTGGAAATAACCAACACCAATTTTCAGAAACACCCATAATTATTTAAGTGCATTTGGGACAGATCTGAGAAACTTCTGTTATGAAGTTGTTAAACATGCAAAACAACAGCACCACATTATTCTACACATTTTTCCACCCCAAATGCATATAAAGTTTGTTAGATTTGGAGTTGTAGATATTTAGTTATGATTTTCACAAGTTTAAGCATATTTAAACACAAGAATAAATCAAACAGCATTTTAAAAGTTTTAAACATGGCAACAAACAGTATATTAGTAATCTACATGAAAAACTAGGCAGTTTTCATATATAAAGTATTTTTAATAGAGGTATATTTCAAAAGATATGGCCAATTCAAAAAAGAAAACATAATTTAAATAAAACAAAACAGGGCATTAAACAAAAGAGACTCAGCTGGGCTAGCCACTGTCCATGACGAGGGGGCCTAGGCTGCGGAGGTGGGAGGAGTGGGAGTGGGAGGAGGTGTGTGCGCGCACAGAGGATGACAGGTGGGACCCTGATGTCATAGAGCAAAAGTGCAAAAATTGGGGCTTAAACAACTTGCCCTGGGGGGATTCGAACCAGGGTCTTCCCTGTGGAGGCACGGGGCGAGTACAAGCTGGGCTAGAAAGGGGGTTCTGGTGTGAATGAGGTTCGACCCCACAAGACTTGTTGGCTTGACGCGACCTAGACCAAAACAAACAAACGAAAAGGAAAAGGTGAGCCTGGGGATCGAAGCCTAGACCTCCTGGGCGCGAGTGAGAGGGCACAACTAGTGAGCTAGGTGGCCGGTTGTGATGAGGGAAGGACACAGATCCATATGATGTGCCAGAAGGACGGGCCTTCTTCTTCCTCAGCACCGGGAAGATGGCGACGGCGCCGGCAAGTACATCAGCGACCACTGGAGCAGTGGAGCACCGGCGGGGGTGCGGGATTGGGAGGCAAAGCTGCTACGGGTCGTGTGTGTGCCTGCGCGCATGTGTGGGTGTGTGCGGGCGGAAGCTTGCCGAGATTGCAGCCATGGCGACGAGCACGGCGAGCTAGGAGGCAGGGTGTGTGGGCTGCTGCACGCGGCGTGCGTGTGCGCGTGAGCTGGGGCGTGGGTGAGCACAGCTAGGCTTGCTAGGAGCGGGGCGCACAGACATGCTACAACAGGTTCAACAACTACACAACTACAACAAAAAAATGCAGACTATGCCGGAGCACTGAGAGCACAGCAAAGACACGGATCGAACGAGTCCCACAGAGCCCTATATGCCATTGAAAGAAAAGGGAGAGGTAGGTGCGTTACCCAGCTCACCCTAGGACATGATGGGGTTGACGGAGACGAGTCGGAGGCGACGCGAGGGAGCTCTGAACTTGGTGGGGCTTATGGTCCGTGAAGTAGATGCAGCAGCGGAAGAAGATGAGGTCGGGGAGGTCGATCAAGAGGCCGTAGAGGTACATGCATGTGGCCGAGGACGCAGAGGAACTTGGCAGTCTTCTCCACGAAGGCCGAGGTGGTCGGAGGCGCGGCAAGGGGCCTAGCCCGAGCTTGAGCTGAAGCTCTCTCGGTTCATGGCGAGCAGGGCGACAGCGTGCACGTGGAGGCTTGCCTAGGCGGCGGCGAGGGAAGGAGAGGAGGGGGATAGGTTGAGGAGGAACTCTAGGGCACCGGGGACATGATATATAGGGGCTAGGGACGCCGGACGGCCGTGAAATCACGCCCATGTCCGACGTGGACACACTCGATGCACTGCCGTACAGGAGGTTGAAGATACCTCTGTGTATGTGGATGCTGGTGGGCTGCGCTGGGAAGGCTGCTGCTGGGCCGGCTAGGGAAAAGGGAGGCCCAGGTGGCTGCGCTAGGAAGGCTCTGCCTCTGTTTCTCTCTTCCTAATCCTTGTTGGTTTTTATTTTACAAACAGTTCAAGGAAGAAAAAAAAAGGGGGCTAGGATAAAAATTAGGCAGGTATAAAAAATACCCACATGCTACTGGAATTATGGGCTAATTTATTAAATTTCTTTGGCTATTTTTAGTGGCAGAAAAATAAAACAGGTTTGAATAAAATTCATACTTGAGGCATTTTTGAACCTAACCAAACCAACTCCAAAAAGGATTAAATTTGGCAGAGAGGGTGTAGACATGGTGCAAGATTTTTGGGAAAAAAAGTACATTAAAGGGGGCAGGGAAGAACTCCCTTGAAAATTTAAAAAAGGGAAAAGAGAGAAGGGGAAGAAGAGGTGTAAGCATGAAGAAGAGGGAGGCTTAAGGGTTTGGCAAGGCATGGCTTAACACCAACACACACAACACCACAAGGTGGCCTCACATCACTCACAAAAACAAGTAAGAAGCTAATATGACTAAGATGCCATGATGATAATGAAGCAATGCATGGATGCAAAATTAAAATAAAAAGACAATGCAAAAACAAAATAAGCTCAAATGACAAGAACTCCCAAGGATAAGGACAAGGATCAAAATGAGAATTGCTTTTATTGCCATAATTGGAAAGTATCACATATGGGGTGTTACACGAGGATCGCGTTTCGTGAGCCGGACGATGAACTACCGAGGGATGCTGATGTGCGGCCTTGTGAATGGCCGTCAGATGACTTTATGGATCAGGTTGGCATCAAGGATGAATTTTACGCATATGTGTGTAACGCTGACATCGAGGGCTTCATACAAGATACGTGCCCTCAATATTGTGGCTTAACTGATAGCTGTGTGAGAAGGTTTAAATTTTCAGCTTCACGTAATTCTCACACTGTACTGTTTGACCTGTATGATAAATCTTACACCATGGACTTAGAGGATTTTAATGATGCTTGTAAGCTCCCACAGTGGGGCAGTATGGGTGATCCTCGTAAATCTGAATTTAGGAAGTTCCTTGCTAGTATCACAGTGGGGGAATCTAGAGAAATCACACAAGCTACCATAGGGAGCATCCATTTTCCTGCTATTCATTACTTTGCTCTCTTTATTGGTAGATGCATAAATGGTAAAGATGAGGCTTATCACATGTGTGTCCCAGATCTTAGTGTTCTCAGGAGTGCTGTACTAGGTGATAAACAATATAACTTGGGAGCCATTGTTGCACGTAGGCTACACCATAATGGTATGATCGGAGATTTATTTGGTGGGATTTATGCCACTCGCATAGCCCGCCGTTTTGGTGTACCTGTGCACGAGAATGATGAACCTTTACCTCCTGCTCATTTAGATTGCCATGCTATGAATAGTCACCGGTTTATAGAGAGGGATGATCAAACCCTCAAATATTGATTAATCTTTAACACGCACCATGCCATCCCTATTTTTCTTCCTGCCCCTACTTTGTTTGACTTTCAGGCAAAAGGGAGATACACTATAACTATGGAGGAGGCAAATGCATATTATAATATGACAGAAGCAGCCTGCCTTCGAGCTGCAGCTCAGCATGCAGTAGCTGCTGCATCTCAGTACAACCCTAACTACGACTTTGGACATCCCTCAGGCCAATACTGGCCATAGACCAACTTAGTCCAAAAGCCTAATCTTGGGGGAGTACGTGTTTCTCACCGACTTTACATTCATGTTCACACTTATTCTAGTTGTCGGTGCTCACACTCTTTCACTGTACCATCCATGTTTAGTTTCAATTTCTTTTTCTTAGTCTTTTTCTTGTGTGTTAGAAAAAACCTTAAGAAAAACAAAAATATATTAGTTGTAGCTTCTAGCTAGTTTACATTTCTTGTAGTAGTAACTAAAAGAAAAGCCAAAAAGATTTCCTGTTCTTCTTTTGCTTGTTGGGAGCTTTCCCGTGTAAATAGTTTCTTTTCTTTTTCTTTGGGGGTTAACAGTAGAAGACCATGATTAAATTGCTTAGTGGCTCTCATATGCTTTATTATTGATTTAACCTTGAGCCATACTACCTTGTCTTCTCTCTTGTATTAAATGCTTGCAGATTCCATCTTAGTCCAATGCATGTGCACTATTATTATTATCCACACCGTTCGGTCGTGCGAGTGAAAGGCAATAAGGATGATGTATGATGAACTAATTGAGATGAGAAAAGCTGGTATGAACTCGACCTCTCTTGTTTTTGATAATATGATAGTTCGTCGTTCTTGATTCAGCTTGTTATGAATGAAACATGCTTGCAATGACAATTAGAGATCATAACAGCTTATGCCATGCTTAATTAGCTGAGAGTTTATAATGGTCTATCTTGCGTGCCAACATGATATTAAAATGGTTGTGATGTGGTATAATGGGGTGGTATCCTCCTTTGAACGATTTAAGTGATCTGACTTGGAACATGTTCACGCATGTAGTTGAAAAAAATTAACATAGCCTCCACGATATTTATGTTCATGGTGATTTATATCCTACTCATGCTTGCATTCATTGTTGATTAATTTTAATGCATGTTCATGACCGTTGTTGCTCTCTAGCTGGTCGCTTCCCAGTCTCTTTCTAGCCTTCACCTATACTAAGCGGGAATACTGCTTGTGCATCCACTTCCATAAACTCCAAAGTTATTCCATATGAGTCCACCATACCTTCCTATATGCAGTATTTACCTGCAGTTCCAAGTATATTTGTATGTGCCAAACTCTAAACCTTCAAATGAAATTCTGTTTTGTATGCTCGAACAGCTCATGTATCAACTAGGGCTGTCTATATTTTCCATGCTAGGTGGGTTATTCTCACGATGAGTGGACTCTGCTCATCATTCATGAGAAAATGGCTGGTCACCGGGATGCCCAGTCCCATGCTCAAAATCATAATAATTAACAAAACTCCCCCAGGGCTATTGCTGGTTTGGACGGTACCCGTTGTTTCGGGCTAGCCATGGAGTGTGCTTGTTGGTGGTTGGCGGAGTATAAACTTTACCATTCTGTTTGGGAACCGCCTATAATGTGCGTAGCATAGGAGATATCGAGATTCTTGGTTGTTATGTTGACAATGAAAGTATACTGCTCAAATTGTTATTCATCTCTATTTAAAAATCGAGCTCTGGCACTTCTACAAATCCATGCTTCCCTCTGCGAAGGGCCTATCTATTTATTTTTATGCAGAGTCATCATCCTCTTATCAAAGAGCGCCAGTAGAAGAGCACCTCTGTCATTGCATGTATTACTATTAATTTGCATTGAGTATGATCATGACTGGACCTCTTTTACCATGAATTACAATGTCTAGTCAGTCCTTGATCTTTGAAGATGCTCTGCATTTATGTTTTGCGGTTTGAGAAAGGGCTAGCGAGATACCATCTTGTTATATCATATCATGATTGTTTTGAGAAAGTGTTGTCATCCGAGGTTTATTATTATTGCTCTCTATTTGATTATGCCATTGATGTGAGTAGTCTTGAGACCTGAAAGTTATTGTGAATGTGGTTAGTTCATGATCTTGCTGAAAACCTGAATGCTGGCTTACATATTTACAACAACAAGAGCAAACAGAGTTTGTCAAAGTTTTTCTTTATCACTTTCAGTTTATCGACTGAATTGCTTGAGGACAAGCAAAGGTTTAAGCTTGGGGGAGTTGATACATCTCCAACATATCTACTTTTCCAAACCCTTTTGCCCTTGTTTTGGACTCTAACTTGCATGATTTGAATGGAACTAACCCGGACTGACGCTATTTTCAGTAGAATTGCCATGGTGTTGTTTTTGTGCATAAACAATAAGTTCTCGGAATGACCTGAAACTCCACGGAGAATTATTTTGGAAAATATAAAAAAATACCTGCAAGAAGATCCAGACCAGGGGGCCCACACCCTGTCCACGAGGTTGGGGGGCGCGCCCCCCTAGGGCGCGCCCCCTGCCTCGTGGGCCCCCTGGTGCTCCACCGACGTATCCCCAGATCCTATATATTCACTTACGGGGAGAAAAAAATCAAGGAGAAAGAATTATCATGTTTCACGAGATGGAGCCGCTGCCAAGCCCTAATCTCTCTCGGGAGGTCTGATCTGGAGTCCGTTTGGGGCTCCGGAGAGTGGAGATCGTCACCATCATCATTATCAACCTTCCTCCATCACCAATTCCATGATGCTCACCGCCGTGCGCGAGTAATTCCATCGTAGGCTTCCTGGACGGTGATGGGTTGGATGGGATCTACCATGTATTCGAGTTAGTTTTGTTAGGGTTTGATCCCCAGTATCCACTATGTTCTGAGATTGATGTTGCTATGACTTTGCTATGCTTAATGCTTGTCACAAGGGCCCGAGTGCCATGATTTTAGATCTGAACCTATTATGTTTTCATGAATATATGTGTGTTCTTGATCCTATCTTGCAAGTCTATAGCCACCTACTATGTGTTATGATCCGGCAACCCCGAAGTGACAACAATCGGGACCACTCCCGGTGATGACCATAGTTTGAGGAGTTCATGTATTCACTATGTGTTAATGCTTTGGTCTGGTACTCTATTAAAAGGAGGCCTTAATATCCCTTAGTTTCCAATAGGACCCCGCTGCCACGGGAGGGTAGGACAAAAGATGTCATGCAAGTTCTTTTCCATAAGCACGTATGACTATATTCGGAATACATGCCTACATTGCATTGATGAACTGGAGCTAGTTCTGTGTCACCCTAGGTTATAACTTCTATATGATGAATTGCATCTGACATAATTTACCATCACCGATCCAATGCCTACTAGCTTTTCATATATTGCTTGTTGCTTATTTACTTTTCCGCTGCTACTATCACAAAAAAAACAAAAACACTACCGTTACTTTTATTGCTGCTACCGCTACTATCATATTACTTCGCTACTAAACTATCTTGCTGCAGATACTAAGTTTCCAGGTGTGGTTGAATTGACAACTCAGCTGCTAATACTTAGGATTATAATTTGGCTCCCCTTGTGTCGAATCAACAAATTTGGGTTGAATACTTTACCCTCGAAAACTGTTGCGATCCCCTACACTTGTGGGTTATCAGCAGGCATTGCCGGGGTGTCTCTGCTATCTGCTTTGGGGGTGACCTCGCCCCTTGCCGGGCTCGCCTGCCCAGCAAGGGAGGCCTGTCGGTGTCAAAACCGGCAAATCTCGGGTAGTGGGGCCCAAGTTGTACGTCTTAGGATCGAGGGTAACAGGAGACAGGGGACACGATGTTTTACCCAGGTTTGGGCCCTCTCTATCGAGGTAATACCCTACTTCCTGCTTGATTGATCTTGATGAATATGATTACAAGAGTTGACCTACCTCGAGATCGTAATGGCTAAAACCTAAAAGCCTAGCCTATGAAATTGCTATGATTCTGTTGTCTCTACAGACTAAACCCCTCGGCTTATATACACGCCGGAGGGGGCCTAGGGTTACAAAGGTAACATGGGGAGGAAGGAATTGTTACATCCGGACATCTTTCTTGCCTTACTACACACATTGGAGTCCTAACCAAATATGGGGGAGGGCCTTCTGCTTCTATCTTCATGGCCCATCAATCCAGCCCAGCTTCAACAGCACGGACGCCTGAGGACCCAGGAATACAGGCCTCCCTCAGTAGCCCCCGGATTTGCCTTCAAGGACGAGGTTGTATCCGGCTTCATGTCTTCGGTCTTGCAAGGTGAGTCCTCCGTTGAATCAGATGATTGTTTGGCTTCATATTTAATGTCATATCCTATCGATCCCCTTCCATAGTTGCTTCAGCTCCCACGTGTCAGTCGAATGCGAACCGTCTGGGTATTTTTATAATTAACCCCTTGACTGCATAAGGAAGGCGCTTATTCAAAGAGACTAGATCTCAGATGCCATTCCATCCACGCAAAAGATCCTTAGAGCCTGCCACGACAAATCCCGAAACATGGCCAGCGTCCCTAGTTCTTCCACACTCCCTAACGGCCCTCAAGCGGGCGACTCGGAGAGTTGCTCCGTATCTCATGCGCATTTGAGAAAACTCCATGCGCAGGGATATCTCCCTCCTGAGGATCTAGTCCCCGTCCGGGCTGGATTAACTTCTCTCGACGGTCAAGCCCTGGCAGAAAATTTCCCCAATCCTTCCAAAGAAGAATGGGTGTGCTTTGTCTCCTTCCACCTAAGAGGCATTGGATTTCCTATTCACCCTTTTCTTAGGGGGTTTATGGAGTTCTATGGCCTCCAATTGCATGACCTTATGCCGGGGTCTATCTTGTACATTGCGGGCTTCGTTGCTCTGTGCGAGCTTTTTCTAGGCTGCGAGGCTCCTTTCGGGCTATGGCAAAAGTTCTTCTACCTTGTTCCTCACTCCAAGAAGGGATCCATATTCAAGGTAGGCGGCGCCGAAGTGTGGCGCATAGCCAGGAAAGGTTACCTGCCCGACACTCCAAAGAAGGCACCTGAAGAGTGGCCCTCGGAATGGTTTTATATCAAATACGTTGTCTTGCCGGATCCAATCCGGCAGGGGCTTCCCGAATACTCCACTGCTCCTCTAAAGAAGCGTTTGAACTGGAGTCCCCACAGTCTGAAGGAAGAAGACAATGCGGAGGTAAATAGACTGATCAGCAAGATCAGACTACTTGCCCACCTCAAGCTTACGATAATTGAGGTGATGGCGATTCTGATAATGTTGTCGGTGTCAAAACCGGAAGATCTCAGGTAGGGGGGCCCAAGCTATGCGTTTAGAGGATCGATGGTAACAGGAGGCTGGGGACATGAAGTTTACCCAGGTTGAGGCCCTCTCGATCGAGGTAATACCCTACTTCCTTATATAATAGTATGGATGAATATGAATACAATACTTGATATCCCTCGAGATCGTAATGGCTAAACCCTAAGTCTAGCGTATGAGGATATTGTGACGATGATGATCCCCTCTAAAGACTAAACCCCTCGGCTTATATACATGCCAGAGGGGACCTAGAGTTACAAGGAAGACGTGGGGAGGAAGTAATTGATACATCCGGACTCTACACTTGCTTTTCTACGTACATAAGAGTCCTAACCGAATACGGGGGGGGATCTTCTTCTTCTTTATGCGGTCGATCAGTGCGGCCCAGCTTCAACGACCCAGATGAGTGAGGAACCCTAAATACAGGACTCCCTCAGTAGCCCCCGGACTTGCCTTCAAGGACGAGATTGTATTCGGCTTCATGTCTTCGGTCTTGTAAGGTGAGTCCTCCTGGATGATAGTTCGGCTTCTTTAAATATTGTAGTGTGCCGATTCCTCGCCACGGTCGCCTTGGCTTCCACATGTCAAACGAATGTGAATCGTCTGGGAGTCTTTTGCAAATACCCCCTTGACCGTTCAGACAAGGCGCCTAAAAGAGATTAGATCCCGACTGCCTCCTCATCCCATTCTACGCGGAAGAAACACTTGTGCCTGCAAAAAATCTTCAAACATGGCCAGTACCCCGAGATCTTCCTCGCACCCTCATGGCCCTCGTGCAGGAGATTGGAAAAGCTGCTCTACGTCCCACGTGCATCTGCGGACACTGCAAGCGCAGGGGTATCTCCCGCAGAGGATCTAGTCCCCGTCCGGGCCGGACTAACGTCTATCGACAACCAAGCCCTGGCAGAGAGCTTTCCCAACCCCTCTGATGGAGAGCGGGTATGTTTCGTCCCCTACCTTTTAAGAGGCGTGGGGTTCCCTGTCCACCCCTTTCTTAGGAGACTCCTGGAGTTCTACGGCCTCGAACTGCATGATCTTACTCCAGGGTCAATCCTACACATCGCGGGTTTGTCGCTTTATGCGAACTGTTCTTGGGCTGCGAGCCTCACTTCGAGCTGTGGAGAAGGTATTTCTGCCTTGTCCCTCGATCGGAAGAAGGATCCATTTTTGAAGTTGGGGGGCGCCGAAGTATGGCGCATAGCCGGGACAGGCTATCTACCAGGTACTCCGAAGAAGGCATCCGAAGAGTGGCCTTCAGAGTGGTTCTACATTGAGGGCGTCGCTTTGCCGGATCTAGTTCGGCGAGGACTCCCCAAGTATTCCAGTGCTCTGCCAAGGAAGCTTTTCAACTGGCGTCCCCGCGGTCTCTCGTAAGAAGAGAGAGCGGAGGTTAGCAGACTGGCCGGCAAGATCAATTTGCTCGCTAGTTCGGGCTTAACTATAATCGAAGTGATGGCCATTTCAATGAAGCGATGTGTACAGCCGCTTCAAGTCAGAGGATTTTTGATGTGGCACTACAATGGTCAGAATGACGCCTCGCGCTACCTACGTCTGGATTTAGATGACCCTGCCATTCTAGGCACTGTCCTGGAAGGCCTTTATAAAGGAGAGAAGCAAGACTTCATCCGTTTAACATGCCGGGAGGGCCTTTCTCTTTACAATCCTCCCAACTGGGTAAGTCTCTCTCTTTGGTCGCTCAATTTTTCTTCGTTATGACGTGTAGACTGAACCGTATTCGGTTTCTCCCAACAGGAGTGGAGGAAGGTGATCGAGGGGATTAACAGTCGTGCCCCACAGCCAGAGGACCAGTTTCAAAATGCAGGCCTCAGATATAATGAAGATTCGTACGTAGGTATAGAGTTAGTAGATGGAGTCTTCTACCAAGCCTGTCATGATGGTCCCCTGGTGGCTATAGTAGCCGATTACCCATGCCTCATTCCTTCCTCCCATGTAAGTATTTCAGGACATATCTCATCAAAAGAGAGGATTCCCGATGCGCCTTACCAACTGTATTCTATCATACTTGAACAGGGACGATGCTCCTCACGCTGAACTGTGCGAAAACCGTCAACCCACAGGGTGACGCCCGCATTGGGTTAGGCCTCAAAGCGAAAGAGGATCGCGAACACCAGCAGACCCTTAAAGAGGTATGTTCGTTTTGGCAAGTGTTGGGTAGTGAAATCGGTATTACAACTTTCCGCTTTGTTTTGTCCTTTTAGGAGGAGTACACACCGGAATGTCTCCGGAGACAATGCAGGCGAAGCTCCAGCCAATCCAGCCTCAGGCCCATCAGGGGTTAATGCTGATTCGGTGCCGGATTGTCCTCCCCGGGAGGATTTGGATGAAGTGTCAGCCACCAATTCCGAAGTGGAGGTTGTGATGATTCACCGGCGGCGGAAGGCAGCCATGCGTGATTCCGCTTTTTTCGAGGAGGCGTTTAACGCCCTCAATTCTACAGATGCCTATATCCGAGCCGCTCAAGACAAACTCGCCAGAGCCACTCATCAGCTTTCAAAAGATATGAGGGTAAGTTTTTATTTTGAGTATTCCCATGCCAGTAGCCCCTGAGACTTAAAGCAGTTGGTACAACTGATTTGAGGATCGTTGTATTTTTATAGGTCATTCGAGAAAAGAATAACTCTTTATCCTAGAAACTTGAAGAGTGCCGAACTCAGCTCGCCGAATTGCAAAATCCGAAGGAATCCGGAAAGGATGCTGGTGGTAAGAATAATTGTGTCCGGAAGCTATGGTAGTTCTGCTGATTACGATGGTGTATATACTAATGTGTAATACAGCAACATAATCGACCGACCAATTGGAGAGGGAGCTAAGAGCTGCCCTAGCGGACAAGAAATTTGTCGAAGGGGAAAGAGGCACTGGCGAGCGTGCCTTGACGCAAGCTATGGAAAAAAGCAACAAGCGCATGATAGAAATATTAGGCTCAAATAGGAGCTAAAGGGCGTAAAGGCCCAACTCACAAGCGCCTTGGAATAGAACCAGAGGCTAAAACGTGCCATGCTTAGTATGTCTCTTATTCCTAGCTCTCCTTGTAGTCTCTTATTGTGAAAGTTTCTTATAAAAACTTTTCATGCAGGTTTGTTGACTGGGCAGCCCGACGGCGGAGTGTCCGGTTTTGAGGGTGATGTGCTGCAAGAGCTTTCCAGGGTCCATGATCGGGCTCAAAAGGCCATGAAGAGTATGGCCAGAGCTCTATGGCCTAGCGACTCTCCTCCAGAAACTATGGAGGATTTGACGGACCTGTTCAAAGGGGCTCATCACCACTTTGAACTATGGAAAGCATCAACATGCCGCATGGGTGCTCGAGAAGCATTGGCCATGCTGAAGATGCGCTACACTCATCTTGATCCAAATCACATGGCCCGCATGGGACCTCAAGGGTCCGACGGACAAGAAATTCCTCCGCGTCTCATATATGACCAAGTAGGGGCAAAAATTTCCCAACAGGACTGTAAGCTAGACATCCTTATAGAGGGAATAGAAAATGAGTAGTCGTTTGATTCTATGTATCAAATGTACCTTTACCATCAAACTTATCTTCGACCGAATTTATATAAAGTTTGTCATGGCCGACCATGTGCTTCAAGCTCCAGAAACCCAGAGGCTGGAGTACTTCCGAATACTATATATATATGGTAAACACGTGATATGTTCAGGTGATCCGGTCATAATTGTTTGAACAGACGAACTGAGTTCGGGGAGTTATGTTACATTACTATTTAACATAAGAAACATCTTCCAAAGAGAATAGTTCCGTTAGGGGTTCCTTTCCCTGGGTCGGCGTGCATAAAGATGCGGGCCTAGGCTTTCGATCCTGTGAGACGGATAGTGGGATGCCATCTCCTGTTATGGTTTAAGATACGCTTTAGAATGCGATATGTCGTGTATCCATCGACCAATTATTCCCTTAAGAGCGCTAGCTTTCGGCTTCATCCAGTCTGTGGTACATATCGGGATTACCCGGTTCTAACAATCGCAGAGGTGCTCCCTTTACGCCCTAGCCGAACAATCGGAAACGTAGGGGTAAGCATAGGAGCCAGGCAACCCAGCTTGGCCATAAATTAAGTCATATTGGTGCATATAATGGCAAGGATGAACTATAAAAACAGGCGACATTTTTAAGCAAGAAGCTTTATTGGTAATGGGGTTCGTTAAGGAAGCCCCTAGGTATATTTGAGGGCGTACTCGCCTCGTGACGGTTCGGATGAGCCGAACACTTGCCAATTGAAGAAAATTTAAAGAGAAAGAAGGATAGAAAATAAAAAGACAAGACCTAACTTATAAAGAGGAAGCAATTGCTACCGAACTATCCATAAAATCGTCGGAGCCTAGCAGCGTTCCACGGGTTCAGTTCAAGGCGGTTGTCTTAAGCATTGCGAAGGCAATAGGCTCCATCGGTGAGTACTTCGTCAATAAAGAAGGGGCCCTCCCATTTTGGTTTGAGCTTGTCCTTTTTCTTCTCCGAGAGGCGTAAAACAAGTTCACCGACGTTGTATGTCTTGGCCCTCACTTCTCTGCTCTGGTATCGCCTAGCCTGTTGTTGGTAAAATGCGGAACGTGCTAGTGCTGTATCGCGCTCCTCTTCAAGCCCATCTAGGTCGTCCTGCCGATCTAACTCGACCTCCCTTTCCTCGTACATGCGCACTCGAGGTGAGTCATGAATAATGTCGCAGGGCAGAACAACCTCTGCGTCGTACATCATAAAAAGGGTGTATATCTGGTCGTACGATTGGGTGTGGTCCGCAGCCCCCAGAGTACGGAGTTAAGCTCCTCGAAACAGTGTTTATCAGACTCCCGTAGGGAGCGCACTAGTCGGGGTTTAATGCCACTCATTATCAGACCATTGGCTCTTTCGACTTGACCATTTGTTTGAGGATGGTATACGGAAGCATAGTCAAGTTTAATACATAGCTTTGCGCACCAATTTTTTTACCTCATCAGCTGTGAAATTGGAGCCATTATCTGTGATAATACTATGTGGTGCACCATAGCGGTGTACTACGTCGGATATAAAATCTATCACAGGCCCTTCTTCAGCTGTTTTTACTGGCTTAGCTTCTATACACTTAGTGAATTTATCTACCATCACAAGGGGTCCGACCATATCAAGCCCCCAGACCACAAAAGGCCAAGTAATGGGGATTGTTCTCAGAGCGGTGGGAGGCATGTGACTTTGATTTGCAAAGAGCTGTCACCATCGTAGTGTTGGACTAAGGTTTGGGCATCTACTCAGGCAGTAGGCCAGTAAAAGCCAGCGCGAAAAGCTTTGCCTATGAGCGCCCGTGCTGTGGCATGGTGGCCGCCCATTCCAGCATGTGTTTCAGTGAGAATTTGCCTTCCCTCCTCTTTGGAGATTCACCTTTGGAGAATACCCGTTGTGCTTTTCTTATACAGTTCACCTTCGTGAACTTTGTAGGCTTTAAAGCACTGAACTATTGAGCAGGCCTCATTTTGGTCATCGGGGAGTTCCTGTCTTTTAAGGTAAGCGAGGAAGGGCTCTGTCCAGTGGGCTATGACAGCCATGATTTCCTGAGTCGAGGGAGTTATCTCCATATTTGAGTTTCCGATGACATCTTGATTGAGTTCGGCCGGGGGTGTGTTCGGATCCGAATTCGTATCACTGCTCGCGTCCTGCCATATTACTGATGGCTTAAACAACCTTTCCACAAATGTGTTCGGTGGGACGGGGTCACGTTTAGTTCCCATCCGTGCAAGTACGTCAGCGGCCTGGTTATTATCCCGTGCTACGTGATGGAATTCCAACCCCTCAAATCGAGCCGATATTTTCAATATAGCATTGCGATAAGCTACCATTTTTTAATCCTTCGCATCAAAATCTCCATTAATTTGGGAGCTGTTGAGGTTTGAGTCTCCGCGTACCTCGAGGCATTGTATGCCCATGGATACAGCTAGTCAGAGACCATGCAATAGGGCCTCACATTCGGCCGCATTGTTCGAGTCCGTATACGTAATCTGTAGAACGTACCGAACTGTATCCCCAGTTGGAGATATCAATATTACGCAGGCCCCTAGCCCGGCTAGCATTTTGGAACCGTCGAAGTACATTGTCCAGTGGGAATATGAGCCGTACTCTTTAGGGAGTTTGGCTTCGGTCCATTCTGCGACAAAGTCGGCCAACACCTGGGAGTTAATAGTCCGATGCGGCTTGTAGGATATTTCGAACGGTAAGAGCTCAATGGCCCATTTGTCTATGCGTCTCGTGGTGCCTTTATTGTTGATAATATCATTGAGTGGTACCTCGGATGCCACTGTGATCGAACACTCTTGAAAGTAGTGTCGCAGTTTCCGAGATGACATGAAGACCGCATAGGCTATTTTCTGATAGTGGAGGTACCGTGATTTGCACAGTGTTAGAACCTCGAATACATAGTATATGGGTTTTTGAACGGGGAATTTATGTCCCTCTTCGGCTCGTTTGACGACGAGCACGACACTCACTACCTGGTGAGTGGCTGATATGTACATCAGCATTGGTTCGCCAACACCCGGGGTGGCTATGATTGGGTTGCTTGTTAGTAGAGCTTTTATTCCTTCCAACCCAGCTGTGGCCGCATTCGTCCATTCGAAATTGTCAGTGCGTCGTAGCAATCTGTAAAGTGGCAATGCTTTTTCTCCTAATCTGGAGATGAAGCGGATTAAAGCCGCTATGCAACCTGCTTGTTTTTGCACTTGCTTAATATCGGTTGGTATTTTGAGTTCTGACCAGGCCCGGATTTCGGCCGGGGTTAGCTTTGATTCCTCTATGGGATACGATGAACCCTAATAGCTTTCCAGCTGGAACGCCAAAGACACATTTTTCTGGATGGAGCCTTATGTCATATTCTCGGAGGTTGGCAAACGTAAGGCGGAGATCATCCACCAATGTCTCGACGCGTTTGGTCTTTACGACTACGTCATCAACATATGCCTCCACTGTTTTTCCAATTTTATTTTCTTAGCATGTTTGAATCATGCGTTGATATGTGGCGCCAGCATTTTTGAGTCCAAAGGGCATAGTGTTTAAACAAAAAGGGTCGTACGGGGTGATAAATGTTGTTGCGGCCTGATCGGATTCCTTCATCTTTATCTGATGGTATCCTAAATAAGCATCAAGGAAGCATAGCGAGTCATGTCCGGCCGTTGCATTGATAATTTGGTCAATGCGGGGCAAAGGAAAGGGATCCTTTGGGCATGCCTTATTTAGGTCTGTGAAATCGACACAGAGGCGCCAGTATTTATCTTTCTTCGGTACCATGACTAAGTTAGATAGCCAATCCGGGTGTTTAAATTCTTTGATGAATCCGGCTTCTAATAGCTTGGCTAGCTCTTCTCCCATTGCTTGTGTTTTGGGTTCGGAAAGTCTTTGCAATGACTGCTTGACCAGTTTGAATCATTTGATAATGTTGAGGCTGTGTTCGGCCAGCCTGCATGGGATTCCCGGCATATCTGAGGAGTGCCGAGCGAATATATCCCAATTTTCCTGAAGGAAGGCGCGTAACGCGCTGTCTACCGCCGGATCCAGCTCTGCTCCGATGGATGCCATTTTATTTGGGTCTGTTGGGTGCACTTGGAATTTGATGATCTCATCTGGTAGTTTGAAGGAGGTAGACTTCGATCTTTTGGCGAGGATTACATCATCCTTATCTACCTTTGATCGTAGGGTAGTTAACTCTTCGGCTGCGAGGGCTTCGGATAGTGCCTCTAAGGCTAAGGATGCCATTTTGTTTTCGGCGCGGAGTGCTGTCGGTGTATTTGGATCGACACCTATGGGATCACAAGAATCCCTACTACAATTGCGGGGCGCGGGGTTGAGGGAAGAGCGGATCCAACAGTTAGCACACGCTTTGTTTACCCAGGTTTGGGCCGCAAGGATGCGTAAAACCCTACTCCTGCTTTGGTGGATTGTATATATGTGTTCTTTAGCTAGCTATGGGGCGTGAGAAGCTCCAAAAAGCCGAATCCTTCTCCTGGTCGCCTCGGGCCTTCTTTTATAGGGAAAAGGGGTTGCCACAGTGGCACACAGGAGGTGGAAAGGGTACAGTGATGCGAGGTTATCCCTCGTATTACATGACAAGGTGCATTTAATGCGCCTTGCTTAGGTGTCCTTGCTTTATCGGGGACGGGGGAGACATCCGTCTTGTCTGTCGCCGCTCCTTCTTGTGTCGACACGCGCCCAGGCCAGCGGTGCCTGAGATGCCATGTAGGCAGGCAGGCAGCTGAGGTGGCGCAATGGTGGGTCTCCACGAAGATCTGCACGTTGCCACGCAGGTGCCTGCCCAGCTGGTTGGGTCGGCAGCTGCATGGGGCGGTGGAAGCTTAGTTGGCGTGGGCCCAATGGTGGCCCTGCGGATGTCCTCGGCAAGGGTCTTGCCGCAGCGCCTGCTGTCATCCCCGGCAAGATGCTTGCCGGGGGTCTTGTGGTCCTCCTTGGCTGGGATCCCGCAAAGGGTTGTCGTCTTCTTAGTGCGTGTATCGAATCTTGAATGTCTTCACAAAGATCTGCATGCCACTACGGGGATATCTCCCGAATCCTTGCCCCATGGGGGCAGTGGACTCAAGGGTGATTCGCTCCGTAGGCGTGGGGCGAATTGCCGCGGCAAGGGTCTTGCCGGGGCTACTAAAGCCGCCCCCGGGAAGGATCTTGCCGGAGGAATCCGCTTCGTCCCTTTGCTCTTTGTGGTCTTGGCTTTGGGCTTCATTTCCATCGAGCTTCGGTCTTACCCTGGCTCACCTCCCTTGCCGTGCTTGGTGTGGTGGTGCATGTGGCTCAGACTGCTCGTGCACAGTCATAGAGGTACAAAAAGTATACCCCTCTTTTTGTACACCGACAGGAGCCCCCGGGCCTAGGCCACACATAAGCGCGACGCTTTGTTGGGCTAGGCCCAGAACGGTGCGCAGGCAGGCGGGACAGTTTCCACCGTGGTAAGATTTTCCACGTGCTGCGCCTCCCACGACCCGCGCGCAGGCCCTCAAGCTGTCCGACGAAAAGAACAGGCTCAACGGCGCCTTGACAGAGGCGCACAGAGCGATCATCAGCAGGGCTGGGGAGCTCTTCAAGGCACAAAACTCCATCAGGGATCTCAAGCTGAGGCTGGAGAATCTCGAGAAGATGTTGTCGGAGAGCTCGGCTCGGGAGGAGACCTTAACCAAGAGCCTGGAGGAGGAGAAGCAGCTGCAGGAGGACGAGGCCGCCTCCCACCAGGAATACGTCGCGGGCGAGAACAGGTGGATCAGCAGGTTGGAGGACGTAGCCGGCAGGGTTACCTCGCAGTTGGCCCTCATGGGGATGCCAAACGTGAGGTATGCCCCTGAGTGGAGCGGGTCCGTCAACGCCAAGCTGACCCTTTTCTTCGAGGGCGTCCTCGGTGCCTTGGCCGATCTTCACTCCAACAGAATGACCACGCTCGCCGGGGAGGCCCGTCGGCTTTGCCGGGGGGTCATGACCAAGGTCCTCACCAAGATGGCGTTCTGGAACCCCGCCCTCGACTTCGAAGCCACGATGGACAGCTTGCCAGAGGGTACCGACCTCACGGTGCTCAAGGAGCGCATCAAGCCCGTCATCAACCGCATTGACGAAATCAAGAGGGTGGAGGGCTAGCGCCGGGATTAGGCATCCCGTTCTTCTTCGCCGCTGCGGGTTCGTGACCAAGACAAATTGTATCTTTAGTTAGAACCGCAGCGATGACATGATGTAATATAACTTTGAAATATCTTCGGAATTATGCATGTTATTTCCCTGTTTGCTGCCCCTTTGTATGTCCACCCTACGCTAGCTGGGTAGGCTTGCCAGCGCGAAAAACCCAAGGCGGCGTCTTGGGGACGGGTCCGCATTGGCCTGCCGGGCAAGCGTGCTGCCGGGTGAGCCACCTTGCCGCCCTTAACGCAGCCGCTCAAACTGTCGAGTTTGACTCGAGTCAGAGTCGAGAGCCTTGCCAATTGCGGAAGGCTACCCTACCGTTTCCAACGCAGTCGTTTGAACTTTTGAGCGGACTCGAAACAGAGTAAAGGCGTTGCTGATCGGGAAGGGCCCCATTTGCATGTATGTTTCTTTTTGTACAAAGAACGACAACTCCAAGGATAATAACTTCAAATAATAGGATAGAAATATCCAGGGTTCGATGTAACTTAGCTTCTATGTGTAGCCGCTTGGGCGAAGATCTTCCGGCCCCCTTCCTTCTCAAAGAGCCACGAAGACAAAGGAGTGCTGGCCTAACTGTTATAGCCAATTCCCACAACCAAGCCCCCTACCTGGTGCGCCAAAGATGTCGGTGTATTTGGATCAACACCTATGGGATCACAAGAATCCCTACTACGGTTGCGGGGCGCGGGGTTGAGGGAAGAGCGGATCCAACAGTTAGCACACGCTTCGTTTACCCAGGTTCGGGTCGCAAGGATGCGTAAAACCCTACTCCTACTTTGGCGGATTGTATATATGTGTTCTTTAGCTAGCTATGGGGCGTGAGGAGCTCCAAAAAGCCGAATCCTTCTCCTGGTCGCCTCGGGCCTCCTTTTATAGGGAAAAGGGGTTGCCACAGTGGCACACATGAGGTGGAAAAGGTGCATTTAATGCGCCTTGCTTAGGTGTCCTTGCTTTATTGGGGACGGAGGAGACATCCGTCTTGTCCGTCGCCGCTCCTTCTTGTGTCGACACGCGCCCCGGCCGTCGGTGCCTGAGATGCCATGTAGGCAGGCAGGCAGCTGAGGTGGCGCAATGGTGGGTCTCCACGAAGATCTGCATGTCGCCACGCAGGCGCCTGCCCAGCTGGTTGGGTCGGCAGCTGCATGGGGCAGTGGTAGCTTAGTTGGCGTGGACCCGATGGTGGCCCTGCGGATGTCCTCGGCAAGGGCCTTGCCGGGTCCCCGGCAAGGGTCTTGCCGCAGCGCCTGCTGTCATACCCAGCAAGGTGCTTGCCGGGGGTCTTGTGGTCCTCCTTGGCTGGGATCCCGCCAAGGGTCGTCGTCTTCTTAGTGCGTGTATCCGATCTTGAATGTCTTCACAAAGATCTGCATGCCACTACGGGGTATCTCCCGAATCCTTGCCCCATGGGGGCAGTGGTGTCAGGCCCAAGATGCGATTCTATCCCGATCACGTGACACTTACGTGATTGGGGCACAACCGCATTTCGGGCGCTTAGCAAGATGGATATCATTACATCGTACCATTACATACATACATGGGGGGATACAACAATACATACAAATCACATGAATACAACAAAATCAATACAAGTACCCAACTACGGATACAAACATGAAAAGAACAACGACATCCATCTGCTATCCCAGGCTGCCGACCCGGAACCTAACCCAAGACTGAAGAAGAAGAACTCCAACAAAAGAACAACGCTCTCACGTCAAGACATCGGAAACCTGCACCTGCAACTATTGTTGTAGCATCTATGAGGCATGATGACTCAGCAATCCCATAACCATTGGTAACAAGACTATCAAAGCTTAATAGGTAGGAAGAGGTAAAGTGGTGAGGTTGCAGCAGCGCCTAAGCAAAATATGGTGGCTAACTTTCGAGTACAAGAATAAGATGAGCATCTACGCAAACGGTCGCAAACTAGTAGTGATCGCTAAAGATCGTAAACTACCTACGAGTCAAACATAACCCCACCGTGTTCTCTTCTCAAAGTGAAAAGTGACAGTCACGGTTACTCACACAGTTGTGTGTTTTACTTCGGATCCTTTGTCAAGTTTTCTACAACCGGACATTAACAAATTCCAATCTGCCACATAACCACGGGCACGGCTTTCGAAAGATCATAACCCTGCAGGGGTGTCCCAACTTAGCCCATCACAAGCTCTCACGATCAGCTGAAGTAATAATAAGTATTACCCCTTATCTTAGGGAAATCCGACCAGGCTCGGTATCCCGGTGCGCAAGACATTTCGACAATGGTAAAACAAGTCCAGCAAGACCTCCCGGCGTGCCGACACCCTGATAGTAGCTGCGCGTATCTCGTCTCAGGCCACGACCGGATGGGCGATGCTATAGGTAAAACCAGCCCTCGGGTTCCCCCAAGGTGGCCATGCAGGACCCCCGTTTGGGACCAACACCATCAGCACTGGCCCCCCGGCTATGTAGAAGAATCCTCGGTAGCGCTAACTCCCTATGCAATTTAATTAATTAATTAAGTTGTTATTATGAGCAAATTAAAACCAATGTTGCGCCTTGCTGGAGGTGTTTTATTCAAAGACGAAGTGTCAAGGGGTCCCCATATACCCAACCGTGTAAGGAACGCAAAATCAAGGAACATAATGCTGGTTTATCGGCGCCTAAGGTGGCATGAGTGGAACAAAACACCGAGCAAAAGGCCAAGCCTTCCACCCATGCCCAGTATATAGGTGTGTTAATAATAATAATAGATATTGTGATATTCCAACAACAAGTTCCCACCAGGAACGATCTTCATCTTCACCTGCAACTAACAACGCTATAAGAGGGGCTGAGCAAGCAGGTAACATAGCCAAACAATGGTTTTGCTAGGAAGGTGTCAAAAGGTTAGAGGTTTCATGGCAACAAGGAGAGGGGCTGACAATAAGATGGGTAGCGCGACATATAACGATAGCATCAAGACAACTAAGCAAAGGCAATGATAGTAAAGGTATCCAAGGGTATGGCCATCTTGCCTGAGATCCCGCAAGGAAGAAGAAAAGATCCATGAAGAAGACGAAGAAGAAGCCTTGAAGAAGAAACATGGGTAGACGAACGAATCCTCACGAACGCAACAGAACAAGCACTAACGATAAGAAGCAAGCAATACGGTAAACACACAACACAAGAACATGACAATATGCTCAACCAAGTAGGATGCCAGACAGTTCTATATAGGATGCACTACAAGTCTATATAGGAAGCAAAACATGGCAAGGTAGGAAGCACAGAAAAACAACACAGTCTATATATGATGCAATACATGGCAAGGTATGATGCAAGACAAGTCTATATAGGAAGCAATACATGGCAAGGTAGGAAGCATAGAAAAACAACACAGTCTATATATGATGCATTACTTGGCAAGGTATGATGCAAGACAAGTCTATAAAGGAAGCAAAACATGGCAAGGTAGGAAGCACAGAAAAACAACACAAGTCTATATATGATGCAATACATGGCAAGGTATGATGCATGACAAATCTATACAGGAAGCAATACATGACAAGGTAGGAAGCACAGGAAAACAACACAAGTCTAAATATGATGCAATACATGGCAAGGTATGATGCATGACAAATCTATACAGGAAGCAATACATGACAAGGTAGGAAGCACAGAAAAATAACACAAGAACATGACAACATGCTCAAGCAAGTATGATGCAAGACAAGCCTATATATGATGCAAAACATGGCAAGGCAGGAAGCACTCAAAAACAACACAAGTCAACAAGTTTAAATGAGGCCGGAAACTACATATAACAAATCCGGTAAGTCCCCATATGCATAATTTGAAATTAGTCCAGATCTGAGCAAACCTTAAGTTAAAGTAGTCAAACAACAATTTAACATGCACCAAGATGATCTACACGAAATTCTAGTCAAGTTTCATATATAGTTTGTTTAATTCGGAGCTACGGCCTAGAGGATATGAGCAAAACAAGACAAGCAAGGCAACGGTGCAAGATGCACCCAAACATCAAGCAAACATACTCCAAACATGAAAACAATATGATATTATGATTCTACATGCAAAATAACACAAGTTTCATATAAGGCACACCCAAAACGGAGCAACGGGCTAAAAGTTACACATGAAACAAGATATAACAACAAGCTGAAATTAACAGCCACATAGCAACTTTGGAGCAAGAAATATATACTCTACAACACTCAAACATGGTGAAAAGAATCTTGGACATGAATTAGACATATCCAACAGCAAACAACTCCCTTGGATCATCTCCATAGGAGTCATGGATCAATAGCAACAAGCTACAACATTTTGATCATGACACTAAAAACCTGACAGTAATATTTTATAGCAACTTGGGAGCAAGAATTAAATAAGCTACAGCAATCCAAATGAGCAAGTGAGGACATGGATGGATAGACAACAACATATACAACAAGGAATGATCACTGGCCACCCCAAAACTAACATGGATTTGCTTAGGGCATCAAGAAAACATAGCATCAGGATATAACAGATTCCAGACTTAGTGAAATTTCACTAAGTGTTAAAACAGTAACATTATCATGGCATGATTACAAGCATGTTTAAGTCAACACAAGGCATATCATAGAAATTGGTTTGCACCACAGCAAAGAACACAACATGGAGATTCTAAAACATATGAGCATGCGACATGGGGGCAAACACATCAATAGCAACGAGCTCCTCAACTAGGCATCTCGTAACAAGTTACAAAACCTAACAGCCAAATGCACTTTTGCAACAGAGATAAACATGGCAATATGAACTCTAGCATGCATGCTATAGCAATCAACATGTAAAGCATCTCATGATGAACATTTTGACATATCATTTGCCTCATTTGGATAAACATGCACCAAGTTATCACACAAACATGGCATGAAAATAACAAGTAGCAGCAGTTTATAACAAGTAGCACTCTTGCAACAGAGATTAGAGCATCTAGATAAACTCAAATGAGCATGGCACAACGGAACAAAGTGTAGAGCATGTCACCATGATCATTTTGACATATCATACACTCAAAACGGATCACCACACGAAAAGTTATTAGCTCCACAAGAATGCAATAAATTATGGCAGAACAAATGACTTAGCAGTTTTTACAGAAAAAAACAACGAGCGCTATATACTAAATGGTGCACTGGGCGGGATTAGGGGATGGCTCACCCATGGGCTTCGGCCCAAAGAAGAGGAGGCAGGCCAGGCCCGCTGGGCCCTAGGGCAGCTGGGCCCGCGGCTATGGATCTGGGCCTGGGCCTTGGTCGGGTGGCTGGGCCTCGCGGTCGGGAGGAGTGGTTCAGCCTTGCGGAGGAACGGCTGCGGGCGTCGTCCCGAGCGACAGACAGGCCGGCGGCGCCGCCAACTACGGCGGCCATGGCCGGCACCGGCGACGGGGAGGGTCGGGGAGGTCGGGGCCGACCGGATCCGGCGGCTCCTCGCCGGATCGGGCCGGGGCGGTCCCCTGCGGCGGCGGCGAATGGACGAAGCAGCACGAGGAGCTGCGGGCCGAAGAACCTCGGAGGCGGGGCGGCGCCCGGCTCCGGCGAGCTGGCTGCCGGCGGCGGAGAGGCCCGGCGGCGGAGGCGCATAGGAGTGCGGGGGCGCAGCCTCGCGGGCGTGCGGCGGCGGCGTTCGGGCCCGCGCGGGCCCCGGATGTGCTCCGCGGGCCGGCGGCGGCGGGGAGGAGAGAGAAGGCCGGCGGGGTGACGTGGCGAAGCCTTATTTGCTGTGGGGGCGGCGGACATGTTCGGCGGTGGAGATGGACATGTCCGCCGCACGGTGGGAAGAGGGTTAGGGTTGGATCTGCGCGAAAAAATGGAGGGGAGGCATATATTTATAGCTAGATGGAGCTAGGAGTGTCCAACTGAGGAGCCCCTTGCGGCCACGCGATCGTGATCGAACGGCCAAGAGCATGGAGGGGTTAGAATGGGATAGGTGGGCTGTGTGAAAGGGGTGCTGGGCCAAAAGAGAAAAGGCTTCGGGCGGTTAACACGGTTAACCGTTGGGCTATCAAACGAACTCCGAACGCGACGAAACTTGACAGGCGGTCTACCTCTGCTATAATAAGACCACACGCCAAGTTTCATCGCATTCCGAGAACATTTTTCGCCCACTTATAAAATAAATATTCCGAGGCGCCGCGGGCGCGTGTGAGTGTGTGTGGGCTCAGAACGGACAACGGAAAAGACGAGGGGACTCGGGCGGATGCAAGTTTTGAAAACATGCTGATGCAACACACAAGATGACATGGCAAGATGCAACACGCAGGCAGATGACATTGCACTGACAACGAATAACTGGCTGACACCTGGCGCACCGGTCTCGGGGTGTCACAAGTGGACTCAAGGGTGATTCGCTCCGTAGGCGTGGGGCGAATTGCCGCGGCAAGGGTCTTTTCGGGGCTGCTAAAGCCGCCCCCGACAAAGATCTTGTCGGGGGAATCCGCTTCGTCCCTTTGCTCTTTGTGGTCTTGGCTTTGGGCTTCAGTTCCATCGAGCTTCGGTCTTACCCTGGCTCACCTCCCTTGCCGTGCTTGGTGTGGTGGTGCCCGTGACTCAGACTGCTCGTGCACAGTCATAGGGGTACAAAAAGTGTACCCCTCTTTTTGTACACCAACAAGTGCTCTATCCGGATCACTTATTAATGTGATCACCCCATTGGGCCCTGGCATTTTAAGCTTCATGCACCCGTAATGGGGTATAGCTTGAAAGCGTGAGAAAGCATCCCGTCCTAGAAGGGCGTGGTATCTGCTGTGAATGGGCACAATGTGGAAGAGTAGTTCCTCCAATCTGTAGTTGTCGTGTGTTCCGAACACTACATTGAGTTTAATGCTTCCCGAACACCGGGCCTCGCGGCTTGGTCTAATTCCTCTAAAGGTTGTGCTGGTGTGCTCAATGCGGGATTTTTCTACCTGCATTTTTGCAAGCGTTTCCTCATATATGAGGTTTAGTCCGCTTCCTCCGTCCATAAGTACTTTAGTGAGGCAGAATCCATCTACTATTGGGTCTAGTACAACAGCTGCTGATGCTCGTATCGGCCGGACTCGAGGTGCGTCTTCGGCAGAAAAACTAATTGCCGTGTCACTCCATGGGCTTGCAGAGCTAATTTGGTAAACCTCGGTAAGTTCGCGATTTGCTCTCTTACAACGGTTATTTGAGGAGAACGTCTCGAAGACAATGAAGACATCGATGTCCTTCTCCCTTGGTACGGTGGTAAGAATTGTCGTACCGCTCTTTGCTACCTGCCGGAGTACCCAACATGCTCTAAGGCAATGGTTAGGGACTTTGTCCGGGGTTGCATGTATTTGGCAAGGTGTATCGAGTAGTTCATCTTGTACGGACCTGCTCCTTAAAGAGGACTTGTTCTTCTTGCCAATAGGCGTGTTATCGGATGACCTACTATGGTATGTCCGTTTAGCCTTGATAATGTACTGTCCATGTATGGACTGTTCAAGAGGTGTATTCTCGGCTTTCCAAGTATTTTCCATTGCGCAGTACTTCTGTAGTAACTGCGATAATTCTGTGAAACTCAGAACACAACATCGGTTGAGGGCGTTCAAGACTCCCTTGTCCATGCAATTGCGGTAAAATAGGGAGACCGCTTTGTCTCCGTAGCAGTCCTGATCTTGTTTTTGACGAGTAGGAATCTGGCCCAGAAGTGGTTGACTGTTTCCTCGGGCTGCCACGATATGTTCGCGAGGTCATCTATGTCCGGGTGTCCGGATTTACTTGGAGAGTTTTTCCCAGGGTGGGTGGGTGTTGGTAATTTTGAATCCCGACCCATAGTGGTATTCGGGGTTTTAACAACCTCCGATGGTGAGAATCCGGGTTCAACAGGATCCAATCGTTCCGTGGGTCCGGCAATAGTCCCAGAGCTCAAAGGACACACAGTGCCTCCCGATAGGAGAGTGTTCGGCTTGATCGGTTCGGAGATCCGAACTGTGATGGTCTCCGTCTCTAGAGGAGAAGTCTCTATGGCTCCATCCTCAACTGCTGCCACCAGGTGAGTGATCAGGGTAGGATCGATCTCATCGTGGCTGGATTTAGGTCCGATCTGATCTCCTGGCAATGAAAGCCCCATGGCGGCGATGCGATCCAGCAGCTCGTTTATGGGCGAGAGTTCTGCCGGGGTCGCATCATCGGAGTGGCCGGAATCGGCATAAAGGTGTTGCTTGACGGCCGCGGGGAGTGCGGCCGGCCCAGAGGCCATGCGGGCGCATACAGCAAACCCACCGAGCTGGAGAACCTGACCAATAGCCAGGTTGTTTCCGAAGGTGATCCCGTCGTTGACGACGAGAGACGCCATCGATCTCTCATTGCGAGCGCACAGCAGAGCTCTCAATGAAAGCACCATTGTCGGTGTCAAAACCGGCAGATCTTTGGTAGGGGGGCCCAAGCTGTGCGTTCAAAGGATCGATGGTAATAGGGGGCTAGGGAAAAGATGTTTACCCAGGTTTAGGCCCTCTCGATCGAGGTAATACCCTACTCCTGATGTATTAGTATGGATGAATATGAATACAAGAGTTGATCTACCTCGAGATTGTAATGGCTGAACCCTAAGTCTAGCCTATGAGGATATTGTGACGATGATGATCCCCTCCATAGACTAAACCCCTCGGCTTATATACACGCCAGAGGGGACCTAGGGTTATATGGAAGACTTGGAGAGGAAGTAATTGATACATCCGGACTCTACACTTGCTTTTCTACGTACATAAGAGTCCTGACCGAATACG
>LR738711.1:270076178-270185471 GCA_902687465.1 Secale cereale | reverse complement strand
CGGCCCATCAGTGCGGCCCGGCTTCAACGACCCGGATGACTAAGGACCCCTAAAAACATGACTCCCACAAACGCGATGCGTGCAGCTGCTCTAGGCCAGAGGATTTCCTATGTGGCACTATAATGGCCAGCATGATGCCTCATGCTGCCTACACCAGGGGCCAGATAACCCCGCCGCTCTGGCTGCTATTCTGATCGATTTCTACAAAGGAGAGAAGGAGGACTTTCCTTGCTTGGAGTGTCGGGAGGGTTTCTCTATGTACAACCCCATCGATTGGGTAAGGCTTTCCCTGATCACCAATTTTACTGTGCTTTTCTTTAATTAACCGGAATGAGTTCGGCTGCTTTCAATAGGAGTGGAGGAAGGTTGTCGGAAAGATTAGCAGTCCTATCCCACAGCTAGAGGACCATATTCGAGACCTGGATCCTGGAGTCGAAGAGGATCCAGATATTGGTATAGATCATAAAGACGGAGTCTTTTACCAAACCAGCCACGATGGTACCGAAGTGGCTATTATAGCCGACTATCCTGGCCTTCTTCCTTCATCTCAGGTAAATGCCCAGGAAATTCCTCTTCAGAGAGAATATTCCCAGCGCGCCTCACCTATCGCATTATCTTATGCTCAAAAGGGGCGGCGCTCCTCCCGTCGAACTACATCGAGAGTGTCTTCCGAGAGGGCGACACCTATGCAGGGCGGGTCTTGGAAATGAAAGGGGACGAGAGACACCACCAAACCTCCTCCTTTATCAAAGAGGTATGACTCTTTAACATATGTCTGGTGGTGTAGCCGGATTATAATTTTCTGCTTTATCTTTTATTTTTAGGAAGAGTATACACCAGACTATGTCTGGTGATCCCGCTGGTCATGCCCCACCCAATCCAGTCCCCGGCCCAGCCATAAGGACTAGGGCGGATGCGAGGGTAATGCTGGATTGTCTTCTTCAAGAGGATTCAGATGAAGTATCAGTTACCAATTCTAAAGTAGAGAGCGTGATGAATCATCGACGGTGCAAAGCGGCCATGCGTGACCCAACTTTCACTGAGGAGGCATTTAGCGCCTTCAGTTCTGCAGATGCGTATATCCGGGCCGCTCGAGACGGACTTGCCGGAACCACTCACCAGCTTTCCAAGGACGTGCGGCTGAGTATTTAATTCAGTGTTTATATACCAGTAGCCCCCAAGATTTAAAGCAGTTGGCCCAACTGATTTAAGGATCGTTGTGTTCGTAGGTACTCAAGGAAAAGAATAACGCTTTATCCAAGTAATTGAAATAGTGCTAGACCAAGCTTACTACTATTACCATTGAGTTAGAGAATTCTAAGAAGTCCAAGAATGGCTCTGATGGTAAGGACAATAGTATCCGAATAGTATGGTCCCGTACCGATCAATGATCTTTAAGTATACATTGTTTTAATCTGTAGCAACAGAGCCAGTAGACCAACTGGGGAAAAAAGCTAAGGGCTGCTCAGGAAGCGATGGAGCAGGCCGAAGGGCAAACTGCTGCTGGGGAACGTGTATTAACATGCACCATAGATGAGAAAAACAAGCTGCAGGATAACAATGTCAAGCTGGACGAGGAGTTAAAGGACGTAAGA
Source organism: Secale cereale (assembly GCA_902687465.1). Classification (NCBI taxonomy): domain Eukaryota; kingdom Viridiplantae; phylum Streptophyta; class Magnoliopsida; order Poales; family Poaceae; genus Secale; species Secale cereale. Next base: position 270,183,876 of record LR738711.1, on the reverse strand, counting down.
GGCCAACTCTCGGAGACTTTAAATGAGAACAAGAAGCTTAAGGGCGACATATTTAGTATGATGATAAACCTAGCTTTCATTATAGTTGCCTGATTTGAAGTTTATTTATCAAAAAAAGTTCCTGCAGATTTGTTGAGTAGGCGGCCCGAAGGAGAGGTGTCCAGATTTCAAGGTAATCTATTGCAAGAGCTTTACAATGTACACGAGTGAGGTCGCAATGCCATGAATACAATGGCAAAGGCTTTATGGCCGGCCGATTCTCCTCCAGAAATTATGGAGGAGATGGCGAGTCTATTCAAAGGGGCCCGACGCCGCTTTGAATTATGGAAAGCACCAGCATGCTGAGAAGGTGCCCGGGAGGCCTGGGCAATGGTGAAGACACGTTATACCGGGCTAGATCTGAACCATATGGCTCGGGTCAGACCTCGAGGGCCTAACAGACTAGAAATCCCTGTAAGCTTGGTGTATGACCAAGTAAAGATAGCCGCCAAGTATTCCCAACAAGACTATAAGTTAGACAGTCTTATAGATGGTATAGATGAAGAATGAGCATTTGATTCTATGCAACAATGTACTTTATCATCAAACTTATCTCCGACCGAAATATAAAGTTTGTCATGGCCGACCTTCTGCTTTTACCTCCGAAGACCCGAGGGCTGGAGTGTCTCCGAATACTATACCTATGGTAAACACGTGGTATGTTCGGTGACCAGGCGATCCGATCATAATTGCTTGAACAGACAAACTGTGTTCGGGGAGTTATGTTATATTACTTTTTAACGTAAGAAACATCTTCCAGAGAGAATAGTTCCGTTAAGGGTTCCTTTCCCTGGGTCAGCATGCGTATATGTATGTGTGCCTAGGCTTTCGATCCTGTAAAGAGGATTCGAGGATGTTGTATCCTATTAATTTTTTTTAAATGTATGCGCTTCTAAAAGCAGTATGGCGTGTATCCGCCGACCAATCATTCCCTTAAGAACGCTAGCTTTCGGCTTCACCCGTCTGAGGTACAGGTCCGGATTACCCGGTTGTAACAATCGAAGAAGTGCTGGCTTTACGCCCTAGCCGAATAATCGGCAACATAGGGCATAAGCACAGGAGCCAGGCAACCCAGCTTGGCAAAAACTTAAGTCATAAAGGTGCATATAATGGCAAGGACACTATATGAAACAAACGACATAATAATTTCGAGCAATATGCTTTTTCTTGATAATGGGCTTCGCTATAGAAGCCCCAAGTGTATTTGAGGTATATACATTTAAGGATGTTCTACCTTGGGATAATTCGGTTGAGCCGAAAAATTATCAATAAAAATAATGAAAAGGGAAGAGGAAAACTGTAAAAACAAAGGATAAGACCTAGACTAGAAAATGAGATATGTGCTACCGAACTATCCGTAGAATCGTCGGAGTCTAGAAGCGTTCCATGGGTTCGGCTCGAGGCGATTGTCTGAGGCATTTCGAAGGCGATAGGCTCCACCGGTGAGTACTTCGTCGATGATGAAGGGGCCCTCCCATCTTGGTTTGAGCTTATCATTTTCTTCTCCGGGAGGCGTAATACGAGTTCGCCAACATTGTATGTCTTCGCCCGCACTTCTCTAGTTTGTTATCGCATGGCCTGCTGTTGATAAAATGCGGAATGAGCCTGTGCGATATCGCGTTCCTCTTCGAGGCCGTCTAGGTCATCCTGCCCATCAAGCTCGGTTTCCCTTTCTTCGTACATGCTGATACGTCTCCAACATATCTATAATTTTTTATTTTTCCATGCTATTATTTATGAAGTCTTGGATGTTTAATGGGCTTTATCATTCACTTTTATATCATTTTTGGGACTAACCTACTAACCCAAAGGCCCAGTCCAGATTGCTGTTTTTTGCCTATTTCAGGGTTTTGCAGAAAAGGAATATCAAACGGAGTCCAAACAGAATGAAACCTTCGCGAGAGATATTTTTGGAGAAAATCATGCACGCGGAGCTTCAGGACTAAGTCAGGGGACAGAGAGGTGGCCCTCGAGGGTGGGGGGCGAGCCCCCATCCCAGGGCGCGCCCCCTGCCTCGAGGCCCCCTCAAGTGGCCCCCGGTGCCCTCCTTCTTCCTATATAAGTCCCCGCACTTCAGAAACTCCAGACGCAGAGAGAAAACCCTAATTCCACCGCCATAGCTTCTGTTCCTATGGAGATCCCATCTTGGAGCCTGTTCCGGAGCTCCACCGGAGTGGGATCCATCACGGAGGCCTTCATCATCATGATCATAGCCCTCACCATGAGTTGTGAGTAGTTTACCTCAGACCTTCGGGTCCATAGCTAGTATCTAGATGGCTTCTTCTCTCTCTCTGGATCGCAATGCAAAGTTCTCCTCGGTCTTTGAGGAGATCTATTCGATGTAATCTCTTTTTTCGGTGTGTTTGTCGAGATCCGATGAATTGGGAGTTTATGATTTAGGTTATCTATGAAAGATATTTGGTTCTTCTCTGAACTTTTTATGTGTTCTCATAATATCCTTGCAAGTCTCTTCGAATTATTGGTTTGGTTTGGCCTACTAGATCTATAGTTCTTGCAATGGGAGAAGTGCTTGGCTTTGGGTTCAATCTTGCGGTGTCCTTTCCTAGTGACAGTAGGGGCAGCAAGGCACGTATTGTATTGTTCCCATCGAGGATAAAAAGATGGGGTTTACATCATATTGCTTGAGTTTATCCCTCTACATCATGTCATCTTGCTTAAGGCATTACTCTGTTCGTATCAACTCAATACACTAGATGCATGCTGGATAGCGGTCGATGTGTGGAGTAATAGTAGTAGATGCAGGAAGGAGTCGGTCTACTTGTATCGGACATGATTCCTATATACAATGATCATGCCTAGATAGTCTCATAATTATTCGCTTTTCTATCAATTGCTCGACAGTAATTTGTTTACCCGCCGTAGAATGTCGCTATCATGAGAGAAGCCACTAGAGAAAACTATGGCCCCCGGGTCTATTCTCAACATATCAATCTACATCTACTTTATTTTTACCACTTTTATTTGCTGTTTTATTAAACCAAAAATACCAAAAATATAAACTATAATCTCTATCAGATCTCACTCTCGTAAGTGACCGTAAAGGGATTGACAACCCCTTATCGTGTTGGCTGCGAAGTTCTTATTTGTTTGTGCAGGTGCGAGGGACTCGCGCGTGGTCTCCTACTGGATTGATACCTTGGTTCTCAAAAACTGAGGGAAATACTTACGCTACTGTGCTGCATCTCCCTTTCCTCTTCGAGGGAATACAACACAAGCTCAAGAGGTAGCAAGAAGAATTTCTGGCGCCGTTGCCGGGGTGGCTTACGGAAAAGTCATATACCAAGTACCTATCACAAACCCTTATCCTTCGCATTACATTTATTTGCCTCTCGTTTTCCTCTCCCCCACTTCACCCTTGCCGTTTTATTTGCCCTTCTTCCGCCGTGTGTTTATCGTTCGCTTGCTTCTTGTTCGCTTTTGTGTGTTGGATTGCTTGCTTGTCACTATGGCTCAGAACAGTACCAAATTGTGTGACTTCTCCAATAACAACAACAATGACTTTATTAGAACTCCGATTGCTCCTATTACCGATACTGAATCTTGTGAGATCAATGCTGCTTTGTTGAATCTTCTCATGAAAGATCAATTCTCCGGCCTTCCTAGTGAAGATGCCGCTACCCATCTAAACAACTTTGTTGATTTGTGTGATATGCAAAAGAAAAGGGATACGGATAACGATATTGTTAAATTGAAGTTATTTCCGTTTTCACTTAGAGATCGTGCTAAAACTCGGTTCTCCTCTTTGCCTAGAAATAGTATTGATTCGTGGAATAAGTGCAAAGATGCTTTTATCTCTAAGTATTTCCCTCCTGCTAAGATCATCTCTCTTAGAAACGATATTATGAATTTTAAGCAACTAGATCAGAGCTTGTTGCACAAGCTTGGGAGAGAATGAAATTGATGATACGTAATTGGCCTACACATGGTTTGAATCTATGGATGATTATTCAGAACTTTTATGCTGGCTTGAATTTTGCTGCTATAAATCTTGTAGGTTCGGCCGCGGGAGGCACTTTCATGGAAACCACCTTAGGAGAAGCTACCAAACTCCTAGATAATGTTATGGTTAATTATTCTCAATGCCACACCGAAAGATCTACTAGTAAAAAAGTGCATGCTATCAAAGAAATTAGTGTTTTAAGTGGAAAGATGGATGAACTTATGAAATTGTTTGCTGCTAAGAGTGCTTATTCTGATCCTAATGATATGCCTTTGTTCACTTTGATTGAGAATAACAATTAATCTTCGGATGTGAATTTTGTTGGTAGGAATAATTTTGGTAACAATGCTTATAGAGGTAATTTTAATCCTAGGCCTTTTCCTAGTAATTCCTCTAATAATTATGGTAATTCCTACAACAACTCTTATGGAAAAATGCCTTGTGAATATGAAACTAGTGTTAAAGAGTTTATGATCTCGCAAAAGAATTTCAATGCTATGCTTGAGGAGAAATTGCTTAAGGTTGATGAATTGGCTAGAAGTGTGGATAGAATTACTCTTGATGTTGATTCTTTGAAACTTAGATCTATCCCACCTAAGCATGATATCAATGAGTCTCTCAAAGCCATGAGAATTTCCATTGATGAATGCAAAGAAAGAACCGCTAGAATGCGTGCTAAAAGAGAAGATTATATTAAATCGTGTTCTTCTTGTTATCATGAAAATAAAGATGAAGATCTGAAAGTTATTGATGTATCTCCTATTAGATCCTTGTTTTCTAGTATTAATCTTGATGAGAATAGGATTGGAGATGATTCTGCTTTAAGGTGTCCCAATGATTCGGAGTTTTTAGATCTTGATGCTAAAATTGCTAAAAGTGGGAATGAAGAGATTAAAACATAGCATAGTGATGAACCCACTACTTTGGATTTCAAGGGATTCAATTATGATAATTGCTCTTTGATTGATTGTATTTCCTTGTTGCAACCCGTGCTAAATTTTCCGCATGCTTATAGTCAAAACAAAGCTTTCACTAAACATATAGTTGATGCTTTGATGCAATCTTATGAAGAAAAACTTGAGTTGGAAGTTTATATACCTTGAAAGCTTTATGATGAATGGGAACCTACTATAAAAATAAAAATAAAATATCACGAATGCTATGCTTTGTGTGATTTGGGTGCAAGTGTATCCACTATCCCAAAAACTTTGTGTGATTTGTTAGGGTTCCATGAGCTTGGTGATTGTTCTTTAAATTTGCATCTTGCGGATTCCACTATTAAGAAACCTATGAGAAGAATTAATGATGTTCTTATTATTGCCAATAGGAATTATGTGCCCGTAGATTTCATTGTTCTTTATATAGATTGCAATCCTTCATGTCCTATTATTCTTGGTAGACCTTTCCTTAGAACGATTGGTGCAATTATCGATATGAAGGAAGGAAATATTAGATTCCAATTTCCATTAAGGAAAGGTATGGAACACTTTCCTAGAAATAAAATCAAATTACCACATGAATCTATCATGAGAGCCACTTATGGATTGCCTTCCAAAGACGGCAATATCTAGATCTATCTTGTATCGTGCCTAGCTAGGGGCGTAAAACGATAGCGCTTGTTGGGAGGCAACCCAATTTTTTGTTTTTTTGTTTTTTTTATGTTAGGGAATAAATATTGCATCTATCCTCTGATTAGATGTGGTTTCATGTTTTGTTTTGTGTTTGTGCCAAGTAGAACCTTTGGGAAGACTTCTGTGAAGTTTATATGAACTTGCTATGAAAAACAGAATCGTTGGCGCTTGCTAAAGTAGTCGTCAGATTTTACAGGAGCATGCTTTTTAGTTGATTCTTTTTGCTGCTGATTCGTAGATAAAATGCGCAAATTTGCCAGTTTTGTTTGAATTTTTTGTAGTTCCAGAAGTAGGCGAACCCTGCAGATTACTACAGACTGTTCTGTCTTTGACAGATTCTGTTTTTCGTGTGTTGTTTGCTTATTCCGATGCATCTATGAGTAATATTGGAGGATATAAACCATAGAGATTGGAGTACAGTAGGTTTAACACCAATTTAAACTAAGAATGAATTCATTGATGTACCTTTGAGTAGTGGTTTGATTTCTCATACTAACGGAGCTCACGAGAATTTTTGTCTAAGTTTTGTGTTGTGAAGTTTTCAAGTTTTGAGTATTGCTTTGATGGACTATGGAACAAGGAGTAGCAAAGGCCTAAGCTTGGGGATGCCCATGGGACCCCAAGTAAATTCAAGATAATCAAAAGCCTAAGCTTGGGGATGCCCCGGGACGGCATCCCCTCTTTCTTCTTCATCCATCGGTAACTATACTTGGAGCTATATTTTTATTCGCAACATGATATGTGTTTTGCTCGGAGCGTCTTGTAAAATTTGAGTCTATGCTTGTTAGTTTGACACAATCATCCTTGCTGGACACACCTATTTGAGAGAGTTAAATATGGCCTAGAAATTATTAGAACACTCTATGTGCTTCACTTATATCTTTTGAGTTGAATAGTTTTTGCTCTAGTGCTTCACTTACATCTTTTAGAGCACGGTTGTGATAATATTTTGTAGAAATTGTTGAACTCTCATGCTTCACTTATAACTATTTGAGAGTCTATTAAAACAGAATGGTAAAGTGTTTAGGCTAAAGAAACTAGTCTTCACATGATAAACATCCAATGTCAATGTAGTAAAAAAATCACACCAAGTGTATTGAATAGAATGAGATGTTGGATGCTTGATAATTGTTTTGAGACATGAGGATAGTGATATTAGACTCATGCTAGTAGAGTTATTATGAAATTGAGAAATACTTTTGTTAAGGTTAGTGATTCCTGTATCATGCACGTATGGTGAACCGCTATGTGACCAAGTTAGAGCATGAGGTATTTGTAAAGTGCCAACCTTTGTGTGGAGGTCGAGGGCGCGCGACGGTTAACTCCTACCAACGTCCCCCCTAGGAGCATGCGTTGATTGCTTTGTTTTGATGACTCGTAGATTTTTAGAATAAGTATATGAGTTCTTATGACTAATGTTGAGTCCATGGATTATACGCACTCTCACCCTTCCACCATTGCTAGCCTCTCTTGTACCGCGCAACTTTCGCCGGTGCCATAAACCCACTATATATCCTTCCTCAAAACAGCCTCCATATTGTTCCTCAAAACAGCCACCATACCTACCTATCATGGCATTTCCATAGCCATTCCGAGATATATTGCCATGCAACTTTCCACTGTTCCATTCATATGACACGCACCATATTGTCATATTTCCATGCATGATCTAGTAGTTGACATCGTATTTGTGGCAAGGCCACCATGCATAATTTTTATACATGTCACACTTGTTTCATTGCACATACCGATACACCACCGGAGGCATTCATATAGAGTCATACTTTGTTGTTGTAGTATCGAGTTGTAATGAAAGTGTGATGATCATCGTTATTAGAGCATTGTCCCATGGGAGGAAAGGCTGAATCTATAAAGCCCTTCCGCAAAAAAGGAGGAAAAGGGAAAGGCCAAAGAAAAAAGGGACAATTGCTACTATATTTTTCCACACTTGTGCTTCAAAGTAGCACCATGTTCTTCATTGTAGAGAGTCTCATGTTTAGTCACTTTCATATACTAGTGGGAATTTTCATTATAGAACTTTGCTTGTATATTCCAACGATGGGCTTCCTCAAATGCCCTAGGTCTTCGTGAGCAAGGAAATTGGATGCACACCCACTAGTTTCTTTCATTGACCTTTCATTCATATTTAGCTCTAGTGCATCCGTTGCATGGCAATCCCTACTCACTCACATTGATATCTATTGATGGGCATCTCCATAGCCCGTCGATACGCCTAGTCGATGTGAGACTATCTCCCTCCTTTTTGTCTTCTCCACAACCACCTCTATTCCACCCATAGTGCTATATCCATGGCTCACGCTCATGTATTGCGTGAAAGTTGAAAGGTTTGAAAAGATAGAGTATGAAAACAAATGCTTGGCTGAAATCGGGGTTGTGCATGACATGAATATTTTGTGTGATGAAGAGGGAGCATAGCCAGACTATATGATTTTGTAGGGATAACTTTCTTTAGACAAGGTATTTTGAGAAGACATGATTGCTTTGTTAGTATTGCTTGAAGTATTGTTATTTCTTATGTAAATATAGACTTTTATCTTGAATCTTTCAGATCTGAACATTCATGCCACAATTAAGAGAATTAAATTGAAAAACTATATAGGTTAGCATTCCATATCAAAAATTCTTTCTTTATCATTTACCTACTCGAGGACGAGCAGGAATTAAGCTTGGGGATGCTTGATACGTCTCCAACGTATCTATAATTTTTTATTGTTCCATGCTATTATTTATGAAGTCTTGGATGTTTAATGGGCTTTATCATTCACTTTTATATCATTTCTGGGACTAACCTACTAACCCAAAGGCCCAGTCCAGATTGCTGTTTTTGCCTATTTCCGGGTTTTGCAGAAAAGGAATATCAAACGGAGTCCAAACGGAATGAAACCTTCGCGAGAGATATTTTTGGAGAAAATCATGCACGCGGAGCTTGAGGACCAAGTTAGGAGACGGAGAGGTGGCCCTCGAGGGTGGGGGGCACGCCCCCTTCCCAGGGCGCGCCCCCCTGCCTCGAGGCCCTCTCAAGTGGCCCCCGGTGCCCTCCTTCTTCCTATATAAGTCCATAGACCCCAGAAACTCCAGACGCGGAGAGAAAACCCTAATTCCACCGCCGTAGCTTCTGTTCCCGTGGAGATCCCTTCTTGGAGCCTGTTCCGGAGCTCCACCGTAGGGGGATCCATCACGGAGGCCTTCATCATCATCATCGCCCTCACCATGAGTTGTGAGTAGTTTACCTCAGACCTTCAAGTCCATAGCTAGTATCTAGATGGCTTCTTCTTTCTCTCTCTCTCTCTCTGGATCTCAATATAAAGTTCTCCTCGATCTTCGAGGAGATCTACTCGATTTAATCTCTTTTTGCGGTGTGTTTGTCGAGATCCGATGAATTGTGAGTTTATGATCTAGGTTATCTATGAAAGATATTTGGTTCTTCTCTGAACTTTTTATGTGTGCTCATAATATCCTTGCAAGTCTCTTCGAATTATTGGTTTGGTTTGGCCTACTAGATCTATAGTTCTTGCAATGGGAAAAGTGCTTGGCTTTGGGTTCAATCTTGTGGTGTCCTTTCCCAGTGACAGTAGGGGCATCAAGGCTCGTATTGTATTTGTCAGGACCGGTTTTTCAGTAAAATAATTACCGAAAGACCGACCTTTTTATTAAACCAGCGAGGAAGAATAGTTCTTGCTGATAGACAATTCCTTGATACAGAATTCCAGAATACTGAATAATTATACAAGGTTGAGCTGAGGTGGCTCAACAATTTTATTACAAGTACGCCAATATAGCACATAAAGGCGGATATGACACAATGGCAGGGTGGCTTACTACTAACTCGAAATAAAAAGGTGGTGGATATGTCACAGTGAAGTGGGTGACGTGACTCCAATATAATACAGTTCATCGAGTGTCGGAGTGAGACCGGATGAATTTATTTGGTGGTTGGCGGAAGCGGTTATATAACAGTGATCAACTCCAGGATCGCAAGAGACTGACTGGGACTCCACTAGACGTCGGACTCCCTATCGAACTCTTCATCCATGAGATCACCTTCGTCCACATCTGGCCAAATCAACAAGCCAGGTGAGTACTTTGAATGTACTCGCAAGATAGTTCGGACTTAAGATATAATAAATGCCAACATGATGCATGTGAGTATTCTAGCAAAATGCAACCGGATACATATATTCATGTGTCGTATGTAAATAATTAGAAGTCGGGCGGTAATCCTCTCGAAATCCATAAGATAAATAAAAGGAAACCAAACGAGTGTCTGAGTGACGCCTCGTGAGGAAATAATAAAATGAAAACATGCCACAGTCGGGCGTCTGAGCGACACTACATAAAGGGCTTATAGCGAAAGTAAATAACAAGAATGCCTCCGTCGGACGTCTGAGCGACATCACATAAAGGGCTTATAAATAACAAGAATGCCACAGTCGGACGTCTGAGCGACATCACATAAAGGGCTTATAAATAACAAAAATGCCACAGTCGGACGTCTGAGCGACATCACATAAAGGGCTTATAAATAACAAGAATGCCACAGTCGGACGTCTGAGCGACATCACATAAAGGGCTTATAAATAACAATAGTATAACGGTGAAATACTTCAGGAAGTAAATCAATGCAGAGATAATTGGTTAGTTCATCTACCAAATGAACCTGAAAGAAAAAGAAAGGTCACTACTCTTGTTACTATCAAGAATATACCAAAGACGGTCACCGGGTTGACACAAAGATTGACCCTAGGCCATAAACATGGCTACTTGAAGGATTTAACTCTGCAGAGCTTGTACTATTAAATCATAGCCAACGGATTCTACTAGCCACAGGGACTAGTTCCGTCTATGGTGTTTTAGCAGAAACCCAACTGACCAGTACACACCTGATATGTCCCAAACGTATCCATAATTTTTGCTTGTGACATGCTTGTTTTGCATCATTGTCTCGTGTTTATATCAAAGTTTTCTATCTTTTTAGGCATTTATTGGACTAACCTACTAATGGTTGGAAAAGTGCACAATGTTCTTGTTTTACACTTTATTATGTAGGAATTACTTGGAAATTGACAAAAACGCAAAAGGAGTCGTATTGGAGTAGGACTCTGACTTTCCTGAAATCTGTCTGAGAACGTTTTTAGAAGATGGTCACGTTCCAGCCCGAAGACGACGTCAAACGGAAAAAGCCTAGTTGCAAAAGTTGTGGGGAATTTCGAGAGGATGCTTTTGGATATAAAATTCGTCCAAACCGGAGTCCGGACGGCCTAGAAAAGCCCGTTTTACTGAAGCCCAAAATCTGATGACGGGAATCCGAGAGTCTATATAAAGAGAGGAAACCTAGGTCACCAATGACCACGAATTTTCCTCCTCCCAAGCCGCCGTCTTGGAGGGGAGGACCTGCACCATTGCAGCACCATCCACAAGGAAGAAGGGGGGCCAAGGGGCCGCTGCCCCCAAGGGCCGCCGACGCCGCCGTGGCTGCCGCCGGCCGCCTCCTCCTCCGGGCTGCACCTTTCCATCAACACCACCATCAATCTCTTGCTCACCATGGTCATGTGTGAGTAGTCTTCTCCGGGGCTGAGGGCTTGTACGTGTAGCTATGTGGTTATCTCTCTCTCCCATGATGTGATCTTCGTTGTGATCATAGGCTATGTTAATCTAGGGTGATCCCATGATATTTCCCCTTTCTCTGTGTATTGAATTGATGTACTCACTTGTGTTTATCTAGTATAATCTCCGAGACCAAGGTGACAGCGGTCTATTGGACATGGATTAGAAGAATATTTTCATGAGTGATTTCCTCTCTTGTGTGTTGATTGAAGATTGAGAGTCTCTTGGTGCTTGTCTTTGACTATCCTGGAGATATGTTGTGGTGATTGTGGTACTCTCTTTGGATGGCCGCGGTGACATTGGGAAATTCATAGATTGAGAACTACGAACTTTGACGTGTGCTTTTGTAGCCCTACATAATTCACGTCCTCTCTTGACCACAAAGGAATGACCTCCGAGTGCGTCTCCATTGCATGTTTTATGGGAAATATCATGTGATTAGACTATGTCAATGTTGTTGGGAGTTGCCACTAGTGAAAGTATGAAGCCTAGGCCTTATTTCCACCATTGCAATACCATTTGTGCTCACGTTTACCACTTGTTTGCTTGATGCACTTTTTATTACAGATTTATATTACTTTGCTTTGCCACTCCTATCATCCATATTTTACCATCTCTTCGCCGAACTAGTGCACCTATACATCTGACAAGTGTATTAGGTGTGTTGGGGATACAAGAGACTTTTTGTATCTCGATTGCAGGGTTGCTTGAAAGGGGTACGTTCAACCTCCACTTCCATGAGTTCGATAAACCTTGGGTTACTCACTTAAGGGAAATTTGCTGCTGTCCTACAAACCTCTGCTCTTGGAGGCCCAACACTGTCTACAGGAATAGAAGCGTGTAGTAGACATCAAGCTATTTCTGGCGCCGTTGCCGGGGAAGTGAGGTAAGTGAAGGTACCTTCTCTAGATCTTGCAATTAAATCTTTTTGTTTCTTGTTTTTATTTTCACTAGTTTTGCTTAATGGAAAACAACAAAAATATGAGAGAGCTTTATAAGCTCTACCTTGAACTTGGCCATGATGTGTTCGAAGAGAAAATTAAAAAACCTTTGGAACTTTATTATTTGCATAACAATCATGATGGTGGTGATGTTATTAGTATGTTTTTTTTAATATCAATATTGCTAATGACATGGAAAGCTCTAAGCTTGGGGATGACACGTTTGATGAACATGATATTTTTAGTCCCCCAACTTTTGAGGAGAAAATTTACTTTGATCATACTATGCCTCCTATATATGATGATTACAATGATGAATATGATATTTTCAGTCCACCTACTATTGAGGATAAAATTTATTATGATTATGATATGCCTCCTAAATACGATGATTACCATGATGGTTATGATAGTCTTACTCTCACTATTCCTAATAAGAAAGATTTTGCTTATATGAAGAGTAATGACACTTTTATGCTTTTGGATCATGGAAATAATGCCTTACGTGATAGTTATATTGTTGAGTTCATCCATGATGCCACTGAAATTTATAATGAGAGAGGGAGACATGGTTCTAAATATCTTAATAATAAGAAGTTTCCTCTCTTTATGGTGAATATTTTGAAGTTATGCTTGTTTTGCCTTCCTATGCTAGTTGCTTTGTGCTTCAAAGAATTATTCTATTGCAATATTCCAATGCATAGGAAGCATGTTAGGCTTAAATGTGTTTGGTATTTGCTTCTTGATGCTCTCTTTTGTTCTTCAACTCTTATTCCTACGAGAGCATCATTAAAGTCTTAAGCCTATCTTTATGGCTATAAAGAAAGAGCTCTAGGGAGACAACCCTTGTTATCTTTGCTTTCAGTTTGTTATTTCAGTTTTTAGCGCTCTTGATGTTTGTTACTACTGCAGCAACATCATTGTATCTTTATTTTTCAGCTTTGTGCCAATTTTAGCCTCTGATTGCAAGAAAGTTCAAAAGTTGTGACATGCTGTCCAGAAAACAGATTCTGTCCTTGGAAAGAAAAATTCGAATAAAATCACCAGATCATCTTTTTGATCTGAATTGTTTTGACAGCGTGCTCTATACAATTGGCTTTCGAGCGTCTGTTCTGAGTTTTTTTATTTGAGTTGCACAAGTGCCCCGAAAAAAATATTTACTACCTGCTGGTCTGTTTTTCACAGATTCTGTCCCGTTTTGCCTTTTCTTCGTTTTGCAAACCTTGAGCTTGCTTTTTCTTTGCAAAAACCTTTTGGCAGTCTTGAAAAACAGTAGCTCTTCAAGATTATCCTTATTTCATGTAGGGAAAAATTATTTTATTGTGGGTACTAACCTCGCTAATCAGATTATGATGAGTTATGTATGAAGCGATTTTTCAAGTGTGCGAGGGAAGATGATAAAAGAAGATTCAGGAGGGTCAAACGCTCAAGCTTGGGGATGCCCCCGTGCACCCCCAAGAAATATTCAAGAAGACTCAAGCGTCTAAGCTTGGGGATGCCCCCATGCATCCCCGTCTCCATCAACAATTATCAGTTTTTCTTTCGTTCCACTATAATTATCACTTCATGTGTTATGTGCTATGCTTGGAGCGTCTTGCTCTTTTCTTTTTAGTTTTGTTTTGTTTTCTTTGCTGGTTTTAAATAAGTTGCATCTGATCATTCTTGTTTGGGAGAGAGACACGCTCCGCTTTTTCATGAAACACTCATGTTCTTCACTTATATCTTTTTGAGTGTTTTAGCTACCTTGTTATATGCTTCTAGCTCTTGTTTTTCTTTCATATCATGTTCAGAGCTATTAGTTCTTTTATAGAAAGTACTCTCTTGCTTCACTTATATCTTTTTGGAGAGTTGATTTGTTTAATTGCTAAATAATATGTTGGTAAAGTAAATGCCAAGTGTGGCTGTGGTGCAAAGAATAAAAAGCTTGCATAGTCTTGAAGATCATTGAGTAATTTGATCCCTATCAATTGTTTTGAGAAATTAAGTAGTCATGTCTAAACATGGAGATCATTTAATAAAGTCTTATTAGTGAAGAAATACCTTTGAAGTTTGCAATTATTTAGTTTTTCACCATTGGTAGTTTTAAAGTTCTTGTTCTCTTTTTAGAAGTAAGATGGTTGACAAGGAAGACAATGTAGAAGTCTTATAATTATGCTGAAAGGATGTTATAATTCTCTTGTACCGGTTAACATGTGCTTGCTAAAAACTTGCTAAACCAAAAACTCTGTACTGAGCAGGAATGCTCCTCGTGCATCCAAATTCCATAGCCAAAATTCTGCCATATGTGTCCACCATACCTACCTATGCATGGTATTTAATAGCCATTCCAAGTAAATTGCTCATGTGCTACCTTTAAAACCTTCAAAATTTATCCTTATTTGTGTGTCTATTTTAGCTCATGAGGAAGTGGTAGATAGTTCATTATTACTTGTGTTGGACAGAACGACCCCTGACGTGCATGAATAATGTGCATGTCCTTAATTTTGCAAAAAGAGCTGGCAAAAGGGTATGCCAAGCCCACTTTACATGTCATCAATATCAATATCAAAAACCTCCTTCACACATCGTACCTGAGAAATCAGACAAACTTTGGCTAGTGATAAACAAAGGAGAAAGGGGAGTGTTATCATTCCTCTATGGGAGCCGCTCTTAAGTTCTGTTTGGCATGAGTAGTAGTGCATTGTTTATTACCATTCGTTGACATAAGCATACATCTCTCAAAATTGCTTTTATATCTCTATGTTTTCAAAAATAAAAAGCTCTAGCACATGAGTAATCCCTGCTTCCCTCTGCGAAGGGCCTATCTTTTACTTTTAAATGTTGAGTCAGTTTTCCTATGTTCTAATCTTCTTCCTCCACCATAAGCAAGCATCTAGTGTTAACCCTGGGTTCAAGTTGATTATGTTCAAAATTTCTGCTTAGGTTATATATAATCCTTGTGCATTGAACTTATCCATGAGATAAAATGTTGAAAAGTGGAAAGCATTGCTGAAACTTTATCTTCCTTTTGTGTTAACTAGCATGCTTTTGATGAGAGAACTCCTTTGGGGCTAACAGTTGTGCTTAACTTTCTAGTTTCATGTCTTCAATTGTACTATTCATGAAAAGAATTTTCTTAGATGATCACTTGGTTATTCATTGTTTCCTTGCTTTCAACTATAGACAATTGTTTTGGTTCACTTTATTTCAGTTCATGTGCTTTACTATATTACTTGATCAAGATTGTGTTAGTAGCATTTCACCTCAAAAATTATCTATGTTATCATTCTACCTACTCAAGGATGAGTAGGAATTAAGCTTGGGGATGTTGATACGTCCCAAACGTATCCATAATTTTTGCTTGTGACATTCTGGTTTTGCATCATTGTCTCGTGTTTATATCAAAGTTTTCTATCTTTTTAGGCATTTATTGGACTAACCTACTAATGGTTGCAAAAGTGCACAATGTTCTTGTTTTACACTTTATTGTGTAGGAATTACTTGGAAATTGACAAAAACGCAAAAGGAGTCGTATTGGAGTAGGACTCTGACTTTCCTGAAATCTGTCTGAGAACGTTTTTAGAAGATGGTCACGTTCCGGCCCGAAGACGATGTCAAACGGAAAAAGCCTAGTTGCGAATGTTGTGGGGAATTTCGAAAGGATGCTTCTGGATATAAAATTCGTCCAAATCGGAGTCCGGACGGCCGAGAAAAGCCCGTTTTACTGAAGCCCAAAATCTGATGACGGGAATCCGAGAGTCTATATAAAGAGAGGAAACCTAGGTCACCAAGGACCACGAATTTTCCTCCTCCCAAGCTGCCGTCTTGAAGGGAGGACCTGCACCATTGCAGCACCATCCACAAGGAAGAAGGGGGGCCAAGGGGACGCTGCCCCCAAGGGCCGCCGCCGCCCTAGGGCAGCCGCCGCCGCTGCCGTGGCTGCCGCCGGCCGCCTCCTCCTCCGGGCTGCACCTCTCCATCAACACCACCATCAATCTCTTGCTCACCATGGTCATGTGTGAGTAGTCTTCTCCGGGGCTGAGGGCTTGTACGTGTAGCTATGTGGTTATCTCTCTCTCCCATGATGTGATCTTCGTTGTTATCATTGGCTATGTTAATCTAGGGTGATCCCATGATATTTTCCCTTCCTCTATGTATTGAATTGATGTACTCACTTGTCTTTATCTAGTATAATCCCAGAGACCAAGGTGACAGCGGTCTATTGGACATGGATTAGAAGAATATTTTTATGAGTGATTTCCTCTTTTGTGTGTTGATTGAAGATTGAGAGTCTCTTGGTGCTTGTCTTTGACTATCCTGGAGATATGTTGTGGTGATTGTGGTACTCTCTTTGGATGGCCGCGGTGACATTGGGAAATCCATAGATTGAGAACTACGAACTTTAAGGTGTGCTTTTGTAGCCCTACATAATTCACGTCCTCTCTTGACCACAAAGGAATGACCTCCGAGTGCGTCTCCATTGCATGTTTTATGGGAAATATCATGTGATTAGACTATGTCAATGTTGTTGGGAGTTGCCACTAGTGAAAGTATGAAGCCTAGGCCTTGTTTCCACCATTGCAATACCATTTGTGCTCACGTTTACCACTTGTTTGCTTGCTGCACTTTTTATTACAGATTTATATTACTTTGCTTTGCCACTCCTATCATCAATATTTTACCATCTCTTCGCCGAACTAGTGCACCTATACATCTGACAAGTGTATTAGGTGTGTTGGGGACACAAGAGACTTCTTGTATCTCGATTGCAGGGTTGCTTGAAAGGGGTACGTTCAACCTCCACTTCCCTGAGTTCGATAAACCTTGGGTTACTCACTTAAGGGAAATTTGCTGCTGTCCTACAAACCTCTGCTCTTGGAGGCCCAACACTGTCTACAGGAATAGAAGCGTGTAGTAGACATCAACACCCATTTCACATCCTGCAGTCCGGAATCACCCGTGACAACGTTCACAAAAAACTTTAAGACGGGGAGGCTACAACCTCGAATAGCATGAGATCAAATTTATATATGTGCACTCTAAGGGGTGCCCCCCTCTCGGTCCCAACCGGAAACACCCATGCCCGCTTACCGGATGACGGGCTTTAATCCAGGGCCATGGAACCCTCATCCCGACCCCTCTACTTGGTGTGTACTCAGAAAGTGGTTTACAACTGACTAGACCGCAATCACAACAGATGGCATATGATAGTACCAAAAGGAGATGAGCGGGATCATGACTTGATCCACGCGGATACTAAGTTAACCAACTACTGGCATGCTTCCACAATACCAGTACTCCACCCATCATGTCACCACATGATCGGGGTGGTTCAATCATTATCATATGGGGCTCACCCGAAGCTTGCTTGCATGAAATATAACCATACACCAATGCTTATATAACCATGCTTATGAAAAGAACTACTCGAGCAAACATACAACACATCCATCATATCAAAGGTTCAAACATGCTTGCCTAGTTCGGAGTAGTCGGAGTCTAATTCAGTGAGGTTCGCGGCTCCGTCACGTCCTTCGATATCTACGTATTCAAACAAAACAGATACTAACATAAATACCGAGCGTGCAAAGAAAGCTGCTCCAAAAATTTTCACATAAATATGACAAAAAACTAGACAGAAAACTAAAGAGGACAGAAAAAGAATCAACTCAAAATCATCTTTAGTTAAAAAGATATTACAGTTTCTGTCGAGGGACTCATCTGTAATGAAACAGAAAATTTCCAGGGGCTAGAATAGAAAACGAAAAAGCGAACCGGTACGCAGTACGCCAACTGAAGAC
Organism: Secale cereale; assembly: GCA_902687465.1. NCBI lineage: Eukaryota > Viridiplantae > Streptophyta > Magnoliopsida > Poales > Poaceae > Secale > Secale cereale. Next base: position 270,165,899 of record LR738711.1, on the reverse strand, counting down.
GAAGACGTACTTTGCCCGAAGGCGCATTCCAGAAAAACGATTCGGGGGAAAACAAGAGGCTGACGAGGGGGTCCCACTCGTCGGGTTTCAACTCTGAAACAGAGTCGCGCCGGCGCCAGGAGCTGCGGTGGTTGCCGGCGCCGATCCACGGCGAGTTAGGGGAGGGGAGTGGTACGTACAGCTTCCTGGTGTTCTTCCGCGTCGATTGGTGGTGGAGTTGAGCGTCGGCGAGCCCCACGTCGACGGTGACCCTGTCTCCGGCGGACGGCGGCTCGGGTGGTCGTGGGCCTCGTCGGAGAGAGCTCTTGGGGTCAAATTGGAGTGGGGGTTAGGTTTAGGTAGGTGCCAGGGTGCTACGCTCGAGTCCAGGGCGGCGGAGGAGTTCTCACCGGAGAGAACGTTGCTGGAGCCCGAGGCGGACGGAGTTGGCCGGAGTTGGGGAAGAAGGGCCCCGCGAGGCTCTTCCAGAGGCTGGGCGCGGTCTAGGGAGATGGTGGAGGTGTGCGGGCTCGAGAACGAGCTCGGGGGCGCTTTATATAGCCGGCCCGAGGCGGTTGTCGTGAACGGGATACGTCCGGCGAGCGATTACGGCGATGCAGTGGCTGGACGGCGGGTTTAGGGGCTTGAGCATCGACTAGGAGATGCACTGGTTCCATTCCCGTGCCTAACTCAGCAGGGGAGGGGTGATTACGGGCTGCCCTCGACGGAACGGCCGTGCGGCACGTCGGCGGCAGAGAACGTGCTCTGTGCGCGCCAGGCCACGGCGACGGTGCTGCAGGCATGCACTGGCAGGGGAGAAGGCCACGCGGAGCTCTGGGGTGACTTGGGCGGCGCCAAACGGCGTCGAGCTGCAGGATCCTCCTTGTCGGCCGCCACGGGAGGTTCTGTTGCCGTGGAAGTCACTGGCGTGGTCGAGCCAGGGCGCCACCAATGCCCGGAAGCCGCCAAGCAAGCGTGCGGCGTGCTGGATAAGCAGGAGGTGCAGTGGGCATCGATCCAAGGTGGGCGCTGGTGAGATTGACGATGCGGCTCTGACGAACTGACGAACTGCACTGTCGACAGTGAATCTTCAGTTAGCAATTTCTGAAACTGATACCATAGTGTAAGCCAGGTGTTCGATGAAATGATTCTGGCATGTTGGAAATGTTTCTGGGGCTGATATTTGGTGGAGTGGCCTCTTGATGCATCTAGAGGCTGCCTGAATTTTCACAGAATTTTTGGAAGAAGATAAATATGAATTTCACCAAATTTTGCAAATCTAGTCCAAACTTGCAGCAAGTATAATTTGAAAATTTTGAACTGTGGACCAGTGAAACAAGATGGATTTAGGTTGTGGGTACTAAGGACTATCTAGGGAAGTTAGTTTGGAATCAAATAACAAGATGGATATGGCGGTTCCTTTGTAAATCACCAAGGTCCACTATAAATGACAGAAATATAATTTGGAGCAAAATAAATAGAGAAAAAATTCCAATAAGGTTGAAACTCACCGGAATTGATGAGAAACTTGTCCTAAGGTGTGGAGGGGGTCTTGGGGAGAAATATTTATGTTGGGGTCATGGCAAGATGAAGGTTGGAGAGGAAGATAAGCCCAAGGTTAAACCTGAGGAGTTTAAATCATGAAGGAAAAGAAACTAACAAATCTCTAAGAAAATAACTTGTGTTGAGCTAACACCAGAAGAAGCTTTTAAGACCAAAAACCAAGCTTGAGAAAAACACACAAACTTTGGCCAGAAGAGATTTTAGAAGGGTCTTAAGAGAAGATCAAACAACCCCCTTCCAAAAGACCAAAAGTTTTGGAAGAAAAACCAAACCCAAAAATTTGGAGTGTTACAACACCTACCCCCTTAGGAAAAATCTCGTCCCCGAGATTTCAGCTGATCCTCAAATAGGTGTGGGTGTTCTGTCCGAAGGAAATCTTCCCATTGCCATGTTGCCTCATCCTCTGTGTGATTACTCCACTGAACCTTGAGAAATTTAATAGTCTTCTGACGGGTTCTCCTTTCAGACTCCTCCAAAAATTTTACTGGGTGTTCCCGGTAGGTGAGATCTAGTTGCACGTCAAGACTTTCATGTGACATATGCTTCTCTGGGTTGCTTACACACTTCCGTAGTTGCGAGACGTGGAACACGTCGTGGACGTCTGACAGTTCCTTGGGAAGGTCCAGCTGGTAAGCCATTGTGCCCCTCCGTGCAACTATACGATAGGGTCCGATGAATCGGGGTGCTAGTTTCCCTTTGACCTTGAATCGTTGCAGTCCTCTCATAGGTGATACACGTAAGTATACGTCTTCACCGGGCTCAAAACTTATTTCCCGATGCTTTTGATCGTAATAGCTCTTCTGTCGGCTTTGGGCTGTTTTGAGTCGACCCGGTATTATTTTTACTCTTTCCTCAGCTTCTTTCAACATATCTGGGCCGAATATACGACTGTCCCCTGTTTCCGACCAGTTTAATGGAGTACGACATCTTCGTCCGTACAAGGCTTCGAACGGTGCCATCTACAGGCAGGCTTGGTAACTATTGTTGTATGCAAACTCGGCATATGGTAAGCTTGCCTCCCAACTGGTCCCATATGTGAGGACACATGCCCTTAGCATGTCTTCAAGTATTTGATTTACTCGTTCCATTTGTCCTCCAGTCTGGGGGTGATAAGCTGTACTGAACATTAGTTGCGTTATGAGGGCTTGTTGCAACTGGTCCCAAAATTTGGAGACGAACTGATTGCCCCTGTCGGATATTATAGTCTTTGGAACCCCATGTAGGCATACTATACGGGCGAGGTAAGGCTTGGCAAGCTTTTGGGTGGTGTGGGTTGTCTTGACTGGTATGAAGTGTGCTACCTTGGTCAGTCTATCTATGATGACCCATATGGCATCATTATCGTGCTGTGACCGTGGTAGTCGAACAATAAAATCCATTCCAATATCGTCCCATTTCCACTCTGGTATCTTGTATGGCTGTAAGAGTCCTGCGGGTTTTTGGTGCTCGGCCTTAATGCGTTGACATTAATCGCAGCATGCAATATATGTGGCTATATCCCTCTTCATGCCGTGCCACCAAAATCTTTCTTGAATGTCCTTGTACATTTTTGTCCCTCCAGGGTGGATTGAGTATGGAGCGGTGTGGCTTTCTGCTAGAATTTGTTGTTTAAGGTCGTTGCTATTTGGTACGCAAAGTCTGTCTCCGAACCATAATATTCCCTCACTGTCTATGGTGAATTCTGAGGCCTTGCCCTGACTTACTTTTCTTTTTATACCTTCGATGCTGGGGTGTCCATGCTGAGCCTTCTTTATTTGTTCTATTAGTGTAGGCCGTATTTCCAGATTTGACACTTCGCCTTCAGTGACCATCATTAGGTTGAGTTTGGCGAATTCTCGCAGAAATTAAGATCTCAGGTTCTGTAGGCTGCCGTTGTTCGGGCTGGGGTTACGGCTGAGAGCATCTGCTACCACGTTTACCTTTCGTGGGTGATAGTGGATACCAACGTCATAATCTTTTACCAGTTCCAGCCATCGTCGTTGTCGTAAATTGAGTTCTGGTTGCGTGAAAATATATCTGAGGCTCTTATGGTCCGTATATATTTCACAGTGATTCCCTAGCAAAAAGTGCCTCCACTCCTTGAGTGCATGAATGACTGCTGCCAACTCCAAATCGTGAGTAGGATAATTTTCTTCATGTTTCCGCAGTTGCCGGGAAGCGTAGGCAACTACTTTGCCTTCTTGCATTAGTATGCATCCGCGGCCTTTCCGGGATGCGTCGCAATATACTTCAAAACTCTTGTGTATGTCTAGTACAACCAATACTGGGGCTGTTGTTAACTTCTTTTTGAGTTCCTGGAAGCTTTTCTCACATGCTTCGGTCCATACGAATTTCTTATCCTTCTTGAGTAACTGTGTCATTGGTTTGGCTATGGTGGAAAATCCTTCAATAAACCTTCTGTAATATCCAGCCATACCGAGGAAACTTCGTATGTCCGTTACACTGGCTGGTGACTTCCAGCCAAGTACAGCCTTAACTTTATCCGGGTCCACAGCAACTCCCTCTTGTGTCAATACGTGTCCTAGGAAACCCACTTGCCTCAACCAAAATTCACATTTGCTGAATTTGGCGTAGAGTTGGTGTTTCCTTAATTCTCCCAGTACAATGCGGAGGTGTTCAGCATGTTCTTCCGGTGTCTTTGAATATACCAAGATGTCATCAATAAATACCACCACAAATTTGTCCATGAATTTCATAAATACTTTGTTCATGAGGTGGACGAAATATGCTGGGGCGTTGGTCAGTCCAAACGGCATTACTGTAAATTCATGAAGTCCGTATCTGGAGGTGAATGTTGTTTTCGAGATATCTTCTGTTCGTACTTTTAATTGATGGTATCCTGACCTTAAATCAACTTTTGAGAAAACCTTGGCTTGCGCGAGCTGGTCAAATAAATCATTTATCCGTGGCACCAGATATTTGTTCTTGATTGTGACCATGTTGAGCGCTCGGTAGTCTATACACAACCTCATAGTCCCATCCTTCTTTTTGGCAAATAAAACCGCCGAACCCCAAGGTGAGGAGCTGGCCCTCATAAATCCTTTGTCCAGCAATTCCTTTATTTGTTTCTTTAGTTCAACCAACTCGGATGGTGCCATTCTGTACGGCTTCTTGTATATGGGGGTGGTTCCAGGAGCTAGCTCAATAATGAATTCTATTTCTCTGTCTGGTGGCATGCCTGGTAGTTCTTCGGGAAATACGTCCGGGAATTCACATACAACTGGAACTTTTCTTAACTCAGAAGTGTCTACCTTGTTTAATTTTGGTTGCCACGATACTGGTCTTTCCTGAGCTGCGAATCTTATTGTCTTTCCGTGATGATGAGTAAGAATCACTGTCCCGTTGAAGCAATCGATAAATCCTTTGTTGGTCGTTAGCCAGTCCATACCCAGGATAACATCCAGTCCCTTGTTTTCTAACACGATGAGGTTTGCGTGAAACTGTAACCCTTCAATTTCAATTGTCAAACCTTGGCAGTAATTCTGAGTGATCTAATTACTTCTGGGGGACTTGATGGTCATTGATTTTCCCAAGGGAAGTATTGAAAAACCGTGTTGCAAAGCAAAACTCTTCGAAATGAACGAATGAGAAGCTCTAGAATCAAACAAAACTGTGGCAGGTATTGTGTTGACAGGGAACGTATCGAGTACGATATCCGGGGCATCCTGTGCTTGCTCCTTGGTCACATGGTTAAGGTGGCCTTTCTTGTGGTTGTTATTGGGGTTGAAGTTGTTACGCTTGGGCGCGGTATTGTTTCCATTGCTGTTAGGCTTCGGTGCTGAGTTTCTTGGCTTTGGCACTGTTTAGCATAGTGTCCCTCTTCTCCACATGCGTAGCAAGTAACACCTGGGTGATACGTGAGATCCTTTTCCCTTGCGTGAAAATTCTTGCTTGGACGAGTGTCATTTGTCATGGGTTTGTTCGCCCCATTTTTCTGGAAACTTATCTTATTCCTGTTGTTGCGAGGGTGGTTGGTCTAATCCCTTTTTCTCTTGCGAATGTCTTCCAGACTGTGACGTTCATTTTCCAATGTAATAGCCTTGTCCACCAGTGTCTTGAAATCTGGAAAAGTGTGTACAACCAACTGGCATTTAAGTGCTGGTGCCAGTCCGTCCAGGAATTTTTCCATCTTCTTGTTTTCAGTCATACGCTCTTCGTTGGCATAACGGGATAATTGCGTAAACTGACTGTTGTACTCAAGTACTGTCATGCCCCTTTGCTTGAGTTCATCAAATTCTCTTTTCTTGATCTTCATAATGCTCTTAGGGATGTGCGCCCCACGGAAGCCTTCCTTGAAATCTTCCCAGGTGATATTATTTATGTCGGGGTGCATAAGCAGAAAATTTTCCAACCATGACGCGGCTGGTCCAGCAAGATAATGTGGTGCGTAAAGTACCTTTTCACGGTCTAAGCATTGTGCCACAATTAATTTCCTTTCAATATCTCGAAGCCAATCATTGGCCTCAAGAGGTTTGTCTGTGTGCGAAAACGTTGTCGGACGTGTCTTCTGAAATTCAGATAATTTTGAGTGCTGCTGGTATGGCTCATGGTGATTTCCCATGTTAATGACATGGTTCATCATTTCCTGGTGTTGTTGCTGACTTTGCTCGTAAAGACGGCATACTTGAGAAAATGTTGTTTCGCTGCCCCGCTGACTTGACTGCCCCTGTGTGAAATTGTTATCTGTCTGCGTGCCATAATTTTCCTCTGGCGAACTTGGCATGGAACGCGTCCAGGGACGAGTCATTTCTTACTCTGGGTATTATTGCAGAAATCATGAGAAGAACCGGGCAGCAAAATAAACCAAGATTTGCAAAAGCAACAAAACACGACCTCCAAAGAGATTTTTAAAATAAAGTGCTTGATTGCGCACGGAGAAGGACCGCTTAGTACATATCTTACACGTGGGTTCTAATTATACATACGTCACTTAGGATGTGCGTACACATTCCTGACATATTATTTATGCTAGTGCACTTCTCCAAGATCCTACATGATGCGCAAACAGACTACTTCCCATCAACCTATTTTACATATCACACACATAATACAAACGAGCACAGCGTCGCGGATAAACGCACTAGTCAGAGATGTTGAAGATTTCCCTCGGCCTGCCGAGGGTAAGGCCTAGTGGTGCTAGAGACTCAACTTCCTCCTCACTAATAGGCTCCAGGCGTGGAGTATGGGTACGAGGTGTTGATGAAGGTGCGGCAGGCGGTGCAGCTCTGACTGGGGTAGGAGAAATGACCTGGTCAAACTCCTCATTGGTAGGCAGACGGCGAGCTGTGGCTAAGATGGAAGGTTCATAGGATGCGGCGGACGAGACAAATGTCATTGGTGGCGCAGTATGGAGTAGCTCCCTCCTGTTGGCGGAGCCACTCAGGACCAAGTCCATACGAGCAGCCACCAAGTCGTCCACAAGATTATCAAAGGCTGCCTCAAGTGCCTTGAGGTACTCAACCATTGATTCGATGGCTTCATGAAGTTCCCCATTTGCGCAAGCAAACGTATAGTGGCAAGTGTAGGGCACGTGGCATGGGAGGTAACGGTAGCGACGAGTCTTCATTGACGGAAGGATGTCCCGGAGACGAGCTATCGCCTCATGGGCAGCCATTTGCATGGCATGCCTCTCCGTAGGCATGGCTCTGCCCACAAATCGGAGGCGGCACGCTTCAGAACGCCCTCCCTTGAAGTGCACCACGGCCTGGTGCATTGATACGCTGTCGTTGAGCTTGTGACGGTAGAGTGTAAACTCTGGACGGGTTGATGGCCCAATCACGACTTTGGTGATGGCGAAGAGGAGCTTGACAAACCCCTCAGGAATGTTGGCGAACACCTGTGCATCACAGTCGTTGCTGGCCATCTACAAAAGTAGACAAAAATTCCGAATAGTCAAGTCATAAATTTATGATGAGCAACTGAAAATTGCTATAGATGTAAAAATGCTGAATAGCAATTATTACGCTAATAACCGATTAGCGAGCGCACCTAGTGGCTTCCTACAGTCAGCCTGGCTCTGGTACCAAGGTTGTCAGGATCGGTTTTTCAGTAAAATAATTACCGAAAGACCGACCTTTTTATTAAACCAGCGAGGAAGAATACTTCTTGCTGATAGACAATTCCTTGATACAGAATTCCAGAATACTGAATAATTATACAAGGTTGAGCTGAGGTGGCTCAACAATTTTATTACAAGTACGCCAATATAGCACATAAAGGCGGATATGACACAATGGCAGGGTGGCTTACTACTAACTCGAAATAAAAAGGTGGTGGATATGTCACAGTGAAGTGGGTGACGTGACTCCAATATAATACAGTTCATCAAGTGTCGGAGTGAGACCCGATGAATTTATTTGGTGGTTTGCGGAAGCGGTTATATAACAGTGATCAACTCCAGGATCGCAAGAGACTGACTAGGACTCCACTAGACGTCGGACTCGCTATCGAACTCTTCATCCATGAGATCGCCTTCGTCCACATCTGGACAAATCAACAAGCCAGGTGAGTACTTTGAATGTACTCGCAAGACAGTTCGGACTTAAGATATAATAAATGCCAACATGATGCATGTGAGTATTCTAGCAAAATGCAACCGGATACATATATTCCTGTGCCGTATGTAAATAATTAGAAGTCGGGCGGTAATCCTCCCGAAATCCATAAGATAAATAAAAGGAAACCAAACGAGTGTCTGAGTGACGCCTCGTGAGGAAATAATAAAATGAAAACATGCCACAGTCGGGCGTCTGAGCGACACCACATAAAGGGCTTATAGCGAAAATAAATAACAAGAATGCCTCAGTCGGACGTCTGAGCGACATCACATAAAGGGCTTATAAATAACAAGAATGCCACAGTCAGACGTCTGAGCGACATCACATAAAGGGCTTATAAATAACAAGAATGCCACAGTCGGACGTCTGAGCGACATCACATAAAGGGCTTATAAATAACAAGAATGCCACAGTCGGACGTCTGAGCGACATCACATAAAGGGCTTATAAATAACAATAGTATAACGGTGAAATACTTCAGGAAGTAAATCAATGCAGAGATAATTGGTTAGTTCATCTACCAAATGAACCTGAAAGAAAAAGAAAGGTCACTACTCTTGTTACTATCAAGAATATACCAAAGACGGTCACCGGGTTGACACAAAGATTGACCCTTGGCCATAAACATGGCTACTTGAAGGATTTAACTCTGCAGAGCTTGTACTATTCAATCATAGCCAACGGATTCTACTAGCCACAGGGACTAGTTCCGTCTACGGTGTTTTAGCAGAAACCCAACTGACCAGTATACACCCATTTCACATCCTGCTATCCGGAATCACCCGTGACAACGTTCACGAAAAACTTTAAGACGGGGAGGCTACAACCTCGAATAGCATGGGATCAAATTTATATATGCGCGCTCTAAGGGGTGCCCCCCTCTCGGTCCCAACCGGAAACACCCATGCCCCCTGACCGGATGACGGGCTTTAATCCAAGGCCATGGAACCCTCATCCCGAACCCTCTACTTGGTGTGTACTCGGAAAGTGGTTTACAACTGACTAGACCGCAATCACAACAGATGGCATATGACAGTACCAAAAGGAGATGAGCGGGATCATGACTTGATCCACGCGGATACTAAGTTAACCAACTACTGGCATGCTTCAACAATACCAGTACTCCACCCATCATGTCACCACATGATCGGGGTGGTTCAATCATTATCATACGGGGCTGACCCGAAGCTTGCTTGCATGAAATATAACCATACACCAATGCTTATATAACCATGCTTATGAAAAGAACTACTCAGGCAAACATGCAACACATCCATCATATCAAAGGTTCAAACATGATTGCCTGGTTCGGAGTAGTCGGAGTCTAATTCGGCGAGGTTCGCGGCTCCGTCACGTCCTTCGGTATCTACATAATCAAACAAAACGGATACTAACATAAATACCGAGCGTGCAAAGAAAGCTGCTCCAAATTTTTTCACATAAATATGACAAAAAACTAGACAGAAAACTAAAGAGGACACTAAAAGAATCAACTCAAAATCATCTTTAGTTAAAAAGATATTAGAGTTTCTGTCCAGGGACTCATCTGTAATGAAACAGAAAATTTCCAGGGGCTAGAATAGAAAACAGAAAAGTGAACCGGTACGCAGTACGCCAACTGAAGACGAAGACATACTTTGCCCGAAGGAGCTTTCCAGAAAAACGATTCGGGGGAAAACAAGAGGCTGACGGGGGGGTCCCACTCGTCGGGTTTAAACTCTAAAACAGAGTTGCGCCGGCGCCAGGAGCTGCAGTGGTCGCCGGCACCGATCCACGGCGAGTTAGGGGAGGGGAGTGGTACGTACAGCTTCCTAGTGTTCTTCCGCGTTGATTGGTGGTGGAGTTGAGCGTCGGCGAGCTCCACGTTGACGGTGACCCTGTCTTCGGCGGACGGCGGCTCGGGTGGTCGTGGGCCTCGTCGAAGAGAGCTCCTGGGGTCAAATTAGACTGGGGGTTAGGTTTAGGTAGGTGCCAGGGTGCTACTCTCGAGTCCAGGGCGGCGGAGGAGTTCTCACCGGAGAGAACGCTGCTGGAGCCCGAGGCGGACAGAGTTGGCCGGAGTTGGGGAAGAAGGGCCCCTCGAGGCTCTTCCAGAGGCTCGGCGCGGTCTAGGGAGATGGTGGAGCTGTGCGGGCTCGAGAACGAGATCGGGGGCGCTTTATATAGCCGGCCCGAGGCGATTGCCGTGAACGGGATAAGTCCGGCGAGCGATTATGGCGATGCAGTGGCAGGACGGCGGGTTTAGGGGCTTGAGCATCGACTAGGAGGTGCACTGGTTCCATTCCCGTGCCTAACTCAGCAGGGTAGGGGTGATTACGGGTTGCCCTCAACGGAACGGCCGTGCGGCACGTCGGCGGCAGAGAACGCTCTCTGTGCGCGCCCGGCCACGGCGACGGTCCTGCAGGCGTGCACTGGCAGTGGAGAAGGCCACGCGGAGCTCTGGGGTGACTTGGGCGGCGCCAAACGGCGTCGAGCTGCAGGATCCTCCCCTTCGGCCGCCACGGGAGGTTCTGTTGCCGTGGAAGTCGCCGGCGTGGTTGGGCCAGGGCGCCACCGACGCCCGGAAGCCGCCAAGCAAGCGTGCGGCGTGCTGGATAAGCAAGAGGTGCAGTGAGCATCGATCCAAGGAGGGCACTGGTGAGATTGACGCTGCGGCTCTGACGAACTGACGAACTGCACTGTCGACAGTGAATCTTCAGTTAGCAGTTTCTGAAACTGACAGCATAGTGTAAGCCAGGTGTTCGATGAAATGATTCTGGCATGTTGGAAATGTTTCTGGGGCTGATATTTGGTGGAGTGGCCTCTTGATGCATCTAGAGGCTGCCTGAATTTTCACAGAATTTTTGGAAGAAGATAAATATGAATTTCACCAAATTTTGCAAATCTGGTCCAAACTTGCAGCAAGTAAAATTTGAAAATTTTGAACTGTGGACCAGTGAAACAAGATGGTTTTAGGTTGTGGGTACTAAGGACTATCTAGGGAAGTTAGTTTGGAATCAAATAACAAGATGGATATGGTGGTTCCTTTGTAAATCACCAAGGTCCACTATAAATGACAGAAATAGAATTTGGAGCAAAATAAATAGAGAAAAAATTCCAATAAGGTTGAAACTCACTGGAATTGATGAGAGACTTTTCCTAAGGTGTGGAGGGGGTCTTGGGGAGAAATATTTCTGTTGGAGTCGTGGCAAGATGAAGGTTGGAGAGGAAGATAAGCCCAAGGTTAAACCTGAGGAGTTTAAATCATGAAGGAAAAGAATCAAACAAATCTCTAAGAAAATAACTTGTGTTGAGCTAACACCAGAACAAGCTTTCAATACCAAAAACCAAGCTTGAGAAAAACACACAAACTTTAGCCAGAGGAGATTTTAGAAGGGTCTTAAGAGAAGATCAAACAACCCCCTTCCAAAAGACCAAAAGTTTTGGAAGAAAAACCAAACCCAAAAATTTGGAGTGTTACAGTATTGTTGCCATCGGTGATAAAAAGACGGGGTTTACATCATATTGCTTGAGTTTATCCCTCTACATCATGTCATCTTGCTTAAGGCATTACTCTGTTCGTATGAACTCAATACACTAGATGCATGCTGGATAGCGGTCGATGTGTGGAGTAATAGTAGTAGATGCAGGCAGGAGTCGGTCTACTTGTCTCGGACGTGATGCCTATATACAATGATCATGCCTAGATAGTCTCATAATTATTCGCTTTTCTATCAATTGCTCGACAGTAATTTGTCTACCCGCCGTAGAATATCGCTATCATGAGAGAAGCCACTAGAACTATGGCCCCCGGGTCTATTCTCAACATATCAATCTACATCTACTTTACTTTTACCGCCTTTATTTGCTGTTTTATTAAACCAAAAATACCAAAAATATAAACTATCATCTCTATCAGATCTCACTCTCGTAAGTGACCGTAAAGGGATTGACAACCCCTTATCGTGTTGGCTGCGAAGTTCTTATTTGTTTGTGCAGGTGCGAGGGATTCGCGCGTGGTCTCCTAGTGGATTGATACCTTGGTTCTCAAAAACTGAGGGAAATACTTACGCTACTGTGATGCATCTCCCTTTCCTCTTCTAGGGAATAAAACGCAAGCTCAAGAGGTAGCACAAGCGCACTCGAGGTGAGTCATGAATAATATCGCAGGGTAAGACAGCCTCTGCGCCGTACACCATTAAAAAAAGTGTATATCCGTTTGTTCGGTTAGGTGTAGTTTGCAGCCCCTAGAGTACAGAGTCGAGCTCCTCCACCCAGTGCTTATCTGACTCTTGAAGGGAGCGCACTAGTCGGGGTTTAATGCCGCTCATTATCAAGCCATTGGCTCTTTCTACCAGCCCGTCTGTCTGAGGGTGGTACATGGAGGCATAATCAAGTTTGATGACTAATTTAGCGCACCAATTTTTCACCTCGTCAGCTGTGAAGTTGGAGCCGTTACCTGTGATAATACTATGCGGGACACCATAACGGTGTACTACGCTGGATATAAAATCTATCACTAGCCGCCTTCAGCAGTTTGGACTGGCTTGGCTTCTATCCATTTAGTGAATTTATCCACCATGACCAGTAAATATTTCTTTTTATGGATTCCCCCTTTAAGAGGTCCAACCATATCCAGCCCCCAGACCGCAAAGGGCCAGGTAATGGGGATGGTTCGGAGAGCTATGGGAGGCATATGACTTTGGTTTGCGAAAAGCTGGCATCCAACACAATGTTGGAGTAAGGTTTGTGCGTCTGCGCCCGCAGTTGGCCAGAAGAAACCAGTCCGGAAGGCTTTGCTTACGAGAGCTCGAGCTGCAGCATGATGGCCACCCATGCTAGCGTGTATTTCGGCTAGAAGTTGCCGTCCCTCCTCTTCAGAGATGCACCGTTGGAGAATTCCAGTAGTGCTTTTCTAGTATAGTTCACCCTCGTGAACCTTATAGGCTTTAGAACGCGGAATTATGCGGCGGGCCTCATTTTGTTCATCGGGGAGCTCTTGGCTATTAAGGTAGGCTATGAAAGGCTTGGTCTAGGGGGCTATATCAGCAATGATCTCGTGAGTCGACGGTGTGATTTCCGTGTCCGATTCCCTGATGACATATGTATTGAGTTCGGCAGGGGGTGTGTTCGGGTCCTGATTGGCATCAATCCTCTCGTCCTGCCATGTTACTAATGGCTTGAACAACCTTTCCACAAAAGTGTTAGGTGCGACAAGGTCGCATTTGGCGCCCATGCGAGAAACTATATCCGCTACCTGGTTACTGTCTCGAGCCACATGGTGAAATTCTAGCAACTCCAATCGAGCTGATATTTTTAATATGGCGTTTCGATAAGCCGCCATTTTTGAATCCTTCATGTCAAACTCTCTGTTTACTTGAGATATGGAGAGGTTTGAGTCTCCACGCTCCTTGAGCCGCCGTATGCCCATGGATATGGCCATGCGGAGACCATGCAGTAGTGCCTCATATCCAGCGGCGTTGTTTGAGCCGTGTACATGATTTGTAACATGTAGCAGACTGTATCTCCTTTTGGGGGTATCAAGATGACGCCGACCCCCAATCCGGCTAGCATTTTCGAACCGTCGAAATACATTGTCCAGTGGGAGTATGATCCGTACTCTTTAGGGAACTTGGCTTCAGTCCATTCCGCGACAAAGTCGGCCAACACATGCGACTTAATGGTCCTGCGTGGTTTGTACGTTATTTCAAACTGTAAGAGCTTGATGGCCCATTTGGCTATGCGTCTAGTGGTGTCTTTATTGTTTATGATATCATTAAGTGGTACTTCGGATGCCGATGTGATCGAACACTCTTGAAAGTAGTGTTGAAGCTTCTACCGCAAAGGCAATTTTTTGGTAATGGAGGTATCGTGACTTGCACGGTGTGAGGACCTCGGATACATAGTATACGGGTTTTTGAACTAGGAATTTATGTCCCTCTTCATCTCATTCGACCACGAGCACCGCACTCACTACTTGTTGAGTGGTGGAGATATAAAGCAGCATCGGCTCACCAACGTCTGGAGCGGCTAGGATTGTGTTACCTGCTAATAAGGTTTTTATTTCCTCTAGTCCAACTGTAGCTGCATCCGTCCATTCAAAGTTGTCTATGCGCCATAGCAGTCTACAAAGCGGTAGTGCTTTCTCCCCTAATATGGAGATAAAGCGGCTAAAGGCCGCTACGCACCCTGCTAGCTTTTGCACTTGTTTGAGATTGGTTGGTGTAGTTAGCTGTGACAGGGCCCGGATTTTGGCTGGGTTTGCTTCGATTCCTCTATGGGATACGATGAACCCTAATAGCTTTCCAGCCGGAACACCGAAGACACATTTTTCCAGATTAAGCCGTATGGCATATGCTCGTAAATTATCGAACGTGAGGCGGAGGTCATCCACCAAGGTTTCGACGTGCTTGGTCTTGATGACTACATCGCCAATGTATGCCTCACTGTCTTGCCAATTTGTTTTTCTAAGCATGTTTGAATCAAGCGTTGATACGTGGCGCCAGCGTTTTTGAGTCCAAATGGCATAGTGTTAAAGCAAAAGGGGTCATATGGAGTAATGAATGCCATAGCAGCCTGATCGGATTCCTTCATTTTTATTTGATGGTATCCAGAGTAGGCGTCGAGGAAACACAACGAGCCATGTCATGCGGTTGCATCGATAATTTGATCGATGTGGGGTAGAGGAAAGTGATCCTTAGGGAAGGCCTTGTTGATGTCCGTGAAGTCAACACAAAGGTGCCAGGATTTGTCCTTCTTTGGCACCATGACCAGGTCGGCGAGCCAGTCTGGGTGTTTTATTTCCCTTATGAATCCAGCTTCTAATAGCTTGGCTAGCTCTTCCCCCATAGCCTGTCTTTTGGGTTTCGAAAATCGTCATAATGACTGCTTGACTGGCTTGAACCCTTTGATAATGTTGAGGTTGTGTTCGGCCAGCCTGCGTGGGATTCCCAGCATATCTTAAGGATGCCAAGCAAACATATCCCAATTTTTATGAAGGAAGGCGCGTAACGCGCTGTCTACCGCCGGATCCAGCTGTGCCCCAATAGATGTTGTTTTATAAGGGTCCGTTGGGTGCACTTGGAATTTCACAATCTCATCTGCTGGCTTAAAAGATGTAGATTTGATCGTTTGTCGAGGACTACATTGTCCCTGTCCACCGTAGATCGTAAGGTGGTTAGTTCTTCCGCCGTGAGGGTTTCAGATAATGCATCTAGGGCTAAAGATGCAGTTATGTTCTCGGCACGGAGTGCTCTATCCGGTTCACTTGTAACTGTAATTATTCCATTGGGCCCTGGCATCTTAAGTTTCATGTACCCGTAATGGGGTATAGCTTGAAAGTGTGCGATAGCATCCCGCCCTAAAAGGGCTTGGCATCCACTGTTCAAGGGGACAATGTGGAAGAGCAGTTCCTCCGACCTGTAGTTCTCGAGTGTACCGAATACTACATCAAACTTAATGCTTCCCGAACATCGGGCTTCCCGGCTGGGGATAATTCCTCGAAAGGTTGTATTACTTTGTTCGATGCGGGATTTTTCGACCTGCATTTTTGCAAGCGTGTCCTTGTATATGAGGTTGAGTTTGCTGCCTCCATCCATGAGTACCTTAGTGAGGAGGAAGCCATCTACTATGGGGTTCAATACGAGGGCGGCTATGGCTCGGACCGGCCGGACACGTGGTTCGTCTTCGGCAGAAAAGGTGATTGTCGTGTCGTTCAATGGGCTTGCAATGTTGATTTGGTTGACCTCTGCAAGATCGCGTTTTGCTCTCTTGCGCCGGATGTTTGAGGAGAACGTCTCGAAGACGGTAAATACATCGAGGCTTTTCTCACCTGGCATTGCGGTGGTAAGGATTGATTCATCGCTCTTTGCTACCTGTCGGAGTACCCAACATGCTCTAAGGCAGTGGGTAGGGGTATTGTCTGGGGTGGCATGTATTTGGCACGGTTGATCTAGCAGTTCATCCAGAGCGGATTTGTGCCTTGTGAAAGGTCTATTTTTCTTGCCATTGTGTGTGTTATCGAACGCCCTACCAGGGTATGTCCGTTTTGCCTTATCGGCTCGTGGTCCGAAGATGGACTGTTCCAGTGGTGTACTCTGGGCTTTCCAAGTGTTTTCCATGACACAGTACTTACCAAGTGTGAAAGTTCTGAAAAGCTCCATATTCGACGGCGGTTGAGGGCGTTCAAGACTCCCTCGTCCGTACAATTGCGGTGAAATATGGGCACTGTATTGTCGTCACAATAGTCCTTAATCTTGTTTTTAACAAGTGGGAGTCTGGCCCAGAAGTGATGAACTGTTTCCTAGGCCCACTGCCGTATATACATGAGGTCATATATGTCCGACGGTCTAGATTTACTTGGAGAGCACGTATTGTGGTGGGTGGGTGTGGATAATTTTAAGTCCCAACCCAACGTAATGTCCTGGGTTTGCACTACCTCTGGTGTGGATGCTCAAGGCCCGGCGGGGTCTAGGTGTTCCGCAGGCCTAGTGTTTGTCCCAGAGCTCGAAGAGAATAATGCGCCACCTGCCACAGCTATCTTCGGCTCATGGGTTCGGAGATCCGAATAGCGCCGGTCTCCATTTTAAGAAGTGATGTATTCTCAGCTTCATCCTCGATTGCCACCACCAGGTGTGTGGTCGGGGTGGAATTGACTTCCTGACCGGATTTAGGTCCGATCTGATCATCTGACGATGAAAGCCCTAAGGCGGCGATGCGATCCAGCAGCTCATTTAAAGACGAGGAATCTGTCGGGGTCGCATCATCGGGGAGGCCGGAGCCAACGTAGGGGTGGTGCTTGATGGCCGCGAGAAGTGCGGCCGGCCTAGCGGCCACGCGGGATCATACAGGGAACCCGTCGAGCTGAAGGATTTGGCTCATGGCCAGGTTGTTTCCGAGGGTGATCTCGTCATTGATGACGAGATGAGCCATCGATCGCTTTTCGTGAGCGTACAACGGAGCTCTCAATGAAAGCACCATTGTCGGTGTCAAAACCGGTAGATCTCAGGTAGGGGGCCCAAGCTGTACGTCTTAGGATCGATGGTAACAGGAGACAGGGGACACGATGTTTTACCCAGGTTCGGGCCCTCTCTATCGAGGTAAAACTCTACTTCCTGCTTGATTGATCTTGATGAATATGATTACAATAGTTGATCTACCTTGAGATCATAATGGCTAAACCCTAAAAGCCTAGCCTATGAAATTGCTATGATTCTATTGTCTCTACGGACTAAACTCCTCGGCTTATATACACGCCGGAGGGGACCCAGGGTTACAAAGGTAACTTGGGGAGGAAGGAATCATTTCATCCCGACATCTTTCTTGCCTTACTACACACATTGGAGTCCTAACCCAATACGGGGGAGGGCCTTCTGCTTCTATCTTCATGGCCCATCAATCCGGCCCAGCTTCAACGGCCCAGATGTCTAAGGACCCCTGAATACAGGAATCCCTCAAGGCCCTTCACTTAGCGATATCTGGCTTCTCTGGCTTGGCCTTGGTCTCACTTGTCTGAGCTGGTACTCTGAATCTCTTGGTTCCTTATATTGTGAGTTGGGTTGGTCCTTCAATCTTGTTCTTGCGCATGTGCATAGTCTAGGCAACAGACCCAAGGTTTGTTGCACCGACATATGCCCCCGGGCCTGCCCCGATCGCTCCGCTGAGTGTCGTCGGGGTAGGGCCTAATAAGTGCATAGGCAGGTTTGCTGAAGAGTCCGTTCTCTTGAGGTTCTCTTTTTGCTTCTTCGTGAGTCTTGAATCCTGGCCAGTTTCTAGTTTCGCCGCGCGCTGCGTAAAGGCAACAGTGGTGGGGCCACTCCAGTAATGGCCCGTGAATGACTTTAACGCACGGGGTGGAAACATCCAATTTACTCTTCCCACCACGCCCTTATCCTTAGCCATGTAGGCGACATGCATTGCGCGGGGTAGGTAACGGAGGCGCGTGGTATGGGAGAGCATCATGGCGAGGGCCTGGCCGTCTTAATTTGGTGGAGGAGGACGATGGCCGCCCGTTGATGGAGTAGCTCTCCTCCTTGCCCTACCTATAAAAGGGAAGAGTGGAGGAGGGCAAGGCCATCCATCTTTGCATTCCTCTTCTACTGTCTTCTATCTTTGCTGGTTATGTCGAAGAAGAGAGCCTGGGGCCAGCCCCCGGGCTCTGGCTTGAAGTTTCTCCTGGATTTAAAAGAGAGACTCGGGCGGTGTGGTGACAACGCTGTAGGTAGTGACTCCGGCGTGCCTTCCGTTGGGCCACCCGCAATCTCGGCTCCTGTGGGTGGGGATGCGGACGGCACCACACCAAGGCTCAGGGCGAGCCATGTGTGTGGTAGTCGGTTGCTCCCTATTTTCCTTCCCATCACCGCCGAAGAGGAGCCATATGGGGACTCACTGCTAGTGGGGGCAAGTGAGGGAATCCTGGATTTGGGGGTCCATGAGGATCCGGCCTACCGAAGCTAGGCCGAATAGATGGGCCGTGAAGATGAAGATAAACTGACGTCCCCGTGTCCGGTTGGGACTCCTGTGTATGTAGAAAGGCAAACTAGATGTTCGGATGTAATGATTCCTTTCTTCCCAAGTAAACTTTATAACCCTAGGTCTCCTCGGGTGGATATATAAACCGGAGGGTCTAGTCCTTAGAGGGGAGCAGAATCACAGTTGCATAGGCTAGACTCTTAGGGTTTTAGCCATTATGATCTCGAGGTAGATCAACTCTTTTAACCCCATATTCATCAAGATCAATCAAGCAGGAAGTAGGGTATTACCTTGACCGAGAGGGCCTGAACCTGGGTAAACATCGTGTCCCATGTCTCTTGTCACCATCGATCCTCAGACGCACAGCTTGGGCACCCCTACCCGAGATCTGCCGGTTTTGACACCGACAATGGTGCTTTCATTGAGAGCTCCATCGTGCGCTCGCGAGAAGCGATCGATGGCCCGTCTCGTCATCAACGACGACATCACCCTCGGAAACAACTTGGCCTCGGGCCAGATCCTCCAGCTTGGCGGGTTTGTTGTATGCGCCCGCGTGGCCGCCAGGCCGGCGCGCTCCCCGCGGTCATCGAGCACCGCTCATATATCGGCTCCGACCACTCCAATGACGCGATTTCAGAAGATTCCTCGTCCCTAAACGAGCTGCTAGATCGCATTACCGCCTTGGGGCTTTCATCACCCAATAATCAGATCAGGCTTAAATCCAATCAGGAGGAAGTCAATTCCACCCGGTTCACTCAACTGGTGGCGGCCATCGAGGACCAAGCCGAAGATATTTCCCCTCTTGAAACGGAGACTGGCGCTATTCGGATCTCCAAACCCTTCGAGCCGAACGCACCTTTGTCAGGTGGCACTTCGTGTCTTTCGAGCTCAGGGACAGACGTCGGGCTCGCGGATCATTCAGATCTCGCAGGGCGTAGATCGTCCACACCGGAGGTCCCACGAACCCCGAACACTACGTTGGGTCGGGACTCAAATTTATCCATACCCACCCACCACAACACACGCTCTCCAAGTAACTTTGGATTACCGGACATATGTGATCACACGTACTCCCTCCGGTCCTTTTTACTCTGCATATTTGGTTTGTCTGAAGTCAATCTCATCCAACTTTGACCAAGTTTATAGAAAAAATTATTGACATTCACATAACAACACCAATATCATTGGATTCATCTCGGAATATATTTTCGTATTATATTCATTAGATATTATATATGCT
The DNA here is from genome assembly GCA_902687465.1 of Secale cereale. Classification (NCBI taxonomy): domain Eukaryota; kingdom Viridiplantae; phylum Streptophyta; class Magnoliopsida; order Poales; family Poaceae; genus Secale; species Secale cereale. The sequence continues at coordinate 270,146,111 of LR738711.1, read as the reverse complement.
AATAATTTCTAATATAAATTTGGTCAAACTTAGCAAAGTTTGACTTTCGGCAAATCCAATGTGCAGAGTAAAAAGGACCGGAGGGAGTACATACGTCCGCAGCCCCAAGAGACGGTTCATCACTTCTGGGCCAGACTCCTACTTGTTAGAAACAATATTAAGTACTGCTGCGATGACGACACGGTTCCCATATTTCAACCCAATTGCACGCACGAGGGAGTCTTGAACGCCCTCAACCGCCATCAAATACGGAGCCTTGCAGAATTATCACATTTAGACGAAAGTACTGCGCTATGGAAAATACTTGGAAAGCCCATAATACACCTCTGAACAGTCCATCTTTGGACAATATGCCGCTAAAGCAAAACGGACATACCCTAGCAGGGCATTCAATAACATACACATTGGCAAGAAAAACAGACCTTTCACAGGACACAGGTCCGTTCTGGATGAACTGTTGATAAGCCTTGCCAAATACATGCCGCCCAGACATTATCCCAACCCACTACCTTAGAGCATGTTGGGTACTCCGGCAGGTAGCAAAAAGCGGTGAAGAAAATCCTCTCCACCGCAACGTCAGGGGAGAAAGATTTCGATGTCTTTACTGTCTTTGGGACGTTCTCCTCAAATAACCGGCGTAAGAGAGCAAATCACGAACTTGTCGAGGTTCATCAAATCAGCACTACAAGCCCATGGAGCGACACGTCTATCACTTTCTCTGCCGAAGACGGACCACGAGTCCGGCCGGTCCGAGCCACGGCCGCTCTTGTACTAAGCCCAATAGTAGACATCTTTCACCTCACTAAAGTACTCATGGACGGGGGCAGCAGACTCAACCTCATATATGAGAACACGCTTGCAAAAATGCAAGCCGATAAATCCCGCATTGAACAAAGTAATACAACCTTTAGAGGAATTATCCCCAACCGGGAAGCCCGGTGTTCGGGAAGCATTAAGTTCGGCGTAGTATTCGGTACACCCAAGAACTATAGGTCGGAGGAACTGCTCTTCCACATTGTCCCTTCAACAGCAGATACCATGCCCTTCCAGGGTGGGACGCTTTCAAGCCATACCACATTACGGGTACATGAAGCTCAAAATTCCAGGGCCCAATGGAATAATCATATTAGCAAGTGATCCGGACAGAGCACTCCGTGCCAAGAACAAAACCGCATCCTTAGCCCTAGAGGCCCTATCCGAAGCCCTCGTGGCCGAAGAGTTAACCACTTTACTATCTACGGTGGACAAGGATGACGTAGTCCTTGACAAGAGATCGAAATCTACCTCCTTCAAGCCAGCAGACGAACTTATTAAATTTGAAGTCCATCCAACGGACCCCAACAAGACGACATCCATTGGGTCACAGCTGGACCCGATGGTAGAAAGCGCCTTGCGAGCCTCCCTCCGCGAAAACTAGGACATATTCGCCTGGCATCCTCCCGACATGCCGGAAATCCCACGTAGACTGGCCGAACACAACCTTAACATCATCAAAGGGTTCAAGCCAGTCAAGCAGTCACTACGACGATTTTCCGAACCCAAAAGAAAAGTGATGGGGGAAGTGTTGGCCAAGTTACTAGAAGCCGGATTCATGAGGGAAATTAAACACCCAGACTGGCTAGCCAACTTAGTCATGGTACCAAAGAAGGACAAATCTTGGCGCCTCTATGTCGACTTCATGGACTTAAAGAAGGCTTGCCCTAAGGATCGCTTTCCACTTCACCGGATTGACCAAATTATAGATGCAACCGCAAGGCATGACTCGTTGTGTTTCTTGATGCTTACTCCGGATGCCATTAGACAAAAATGAAGGAATCCGACCAGGCCGCAGCGGCATTTATCACTCCAGACGGCCCCTTTTGTTTCAACACTATGCCGTTCGGAATCAAAAATGCTGGCGCCATGTATCAACGCATGATTCAAACATGCTTAGAGAAACAAATTGGCAAGACAATGAAGGCATACGTTGACAATGTAGTCATCAAGACTAAACACGTCAAAAAATTGGTGGATGATCTCCGCCTTATGTTCGGTAACCTCCGAATATATGACATACGGCTCAATCTGGAAAAATGCGTCTTCGGCATTCCGGCTGGAAAGCTGTTAGGGTTCATCGTATCCCGTAGAGGAATTGAAGCTAACCTAGCTAAAATCCGGACCCTGTAACAGCTAACTACGCCAACCGGTCTAAAATAAGTGCAAAAGCTAGCAGGTTGCATAGCGGACTTGAGTTAGGTTATCTCCAGATTGGGAGAAAAATCACAACCACTTTATAGACTACCGAGGCGCACAAACAACTTCGAATGGACGGATGCGTCCACGGCCGGATTGGAGGAGATAAAAACCCTATTAGCGGGCATCCCAAACCTAGCCGCTCCAGGTGTTGGCGAGCCAATGCTGCTTTATATCTCAGCCACTCACTAGGTAGTGAGTGTGGTACTCATCGTCGAACGAGAGGAAGAGGGACATAAATTCCCCATTCAAAAACCCGTATACTATGTATCAGAGGTTCTCACACCTTGTAAATCACGATACCCCAATTATCAGAAAATTGGCTATGCGGTGTTCATGGCATCTCGGAAGCTCCAACACTACTTTCAAGAGTGTTCGATCACGGTGGCATCCGAAGTACCACTCAACGATATCATAAACAATAAAGACGCCATAGGACGCATAGCCAAATGGGCCATCGAGCTCTTGTCGTTCAAAATAACATACAAACCACGCCAGACTATTAAGTCTCGGGTGTTGGCCGAATTTGTCACAGAATGGACTGAAGCCGAACTCCCTAAAGAGTACGGAGCATACTCCCACTGGACCATGTATTTCGACGACTCCAAAATGCTAGCCGGATTGGGGGCCAGTGTCATCCTGGTATCTCCAACAAGGGATACGGTCCGTTACGTACTGCAATCATGTATACATACTCAAACAATGCGGCCGAATATGAGGCACTACTGCACGGTCTCCGCATGGCCGTGTCCATGGGCATACAACGCCTCGAGGTGCGCAGAGACTCAACCCTCGCAATATCTCAGGTAAACGGAGAATTTGATGCGAAGGATTCAAAGATGGCAGCTTATCGAAATGCCATATTAAAAATGTTGGCTCGATTTGAGGGGCTGGAATTTCACCATGTAGCTCGGGACAGTAACCAGGCAGCGGATATACTCGCTCGTATGGGCGCTAAACGCGACCTAGTCCTGCCTAACACCTATGTAGAAAGGATGTTCAAGCCATCAGTGACATGGCAGGACAAGAGCAAAGATGCTAATACGGACCCAAACACGCCCCCACCAGCTGAACTCAATACAGATGTCATCAGGGACTCGGACATGGAAATAACATCCTCGGCTCATGAGATCATGGCTGTCATAGGCCCCTGGACCGAGCCTTTCCTAGCCTACCTTAATAGGCAAGAGCTCCCCGATGTCCAAAATGAAGCCCGCCACATAATTCGGCGCTCTAAAGCCTATAAAGTCCACGAAGGTGAACTATACAAGAAAAGCACTACTGGTGTGTTCTCCAATGGTGCATCTCCGAAGAAGAGGGACAACTTCTAGCTGAAATACACACTGGCATGGGTGGCCATCATGCCGCAGCTCGGGATCTTGTAAGCAAGGCTTCCCGAACTAGTTTCTTCTAGCCAATTGCCCGAGCAGATGCTCAAACCCTAGTCCAACATTGTGTTGGATACCAGCTTTCCGCAAACCAAAGCCATATGCCTCCCACCGCTCTGAGAACCATCCCCATTACATGGCCCTTTGTGGTCTGGGGGCTGGATATGGTCGGACCTCTTAAAGGGGGAAGCCACAAAAAGAAGTATTTATTGGTCATGGTGGACAAATTCACTAAATGGATTGAAGCCAAGCTAGTCAGAACAGATTAGGCAGGGCCGGTGATAGATTTTATATCTAGTGTGGTACACCGTTATGGTGTCCTGCACAGTATTATCACAAATAAGGCTCCAACTTCACGGCTGATGAGGTGAAAAATTTGTGCACCCAGTTAGGCATTAAACTAGATTATGCCTCTGTGTACCATCCTCAAACAAATGGTCAAGTCGAAAGAGCCAATGGCTTGATAATGAGCGGCATTAAACCCCGACTAGTGCGCTCCCTGCGGGGGTCAAATAAACACTGGGTCGAGGAGCTCGACTCCGTACTCTGGGGGCTGCGGACCACACCTAACCGGACAACCGAATACACACCTTTTTTCATGGTGTATGGCACAGAGGTTGTTTTGCCCCACGATATTATTCATGACTCACCTTGAGTGTGCATGTATGAAGAGCGAGAGGCCGAGCTCGATCGGCAGGACGACCTAGACAGTCTCGAAGAAGAGCGCGGTATCACGAAGGCCCGTTCCGCATTCTATCAACAACAAGCCAGGCGATACCAAAGGTGAGAAGTGCGGGCCAAAACATACAATGTTGGTGAACTCATTTTGCGCCTCCCGGAGAAGAAAAAAGAAAAGGTCAAACCAAGATGGGAGGGCCCTTTCATTATTGATGAAGTACTCACCGGCGGAGCCTATCGCGTTCGAAATTCATCAGACAGTCGCCTTGAGCCGAACCCATGGAACGCTACCAGGCTCCGATGATTCTACGGATAGTTTGGTAGCACCTTTTATTCTCTTTTTCAGTTTAGGTCTTATCCTTTGTTTTATTTTAGTTCTTCTCTTCATTTCTTATCTTTCCTTGCCGAAAAGTGTTCGGCTTAACCGAACTGTTAAGAGGTAAAGCATCCTCAAATGTATATACCTCAAAATACCTGGGGGCTTCTATAATGAAGCTCATTAATAAAAGCATATTGCTTATAATGCTCATGTCATCTGTTTCATACAGTCTCTTCACCATTATATGTACCTTTATGACTTAAGTTTTTGCCAAGCTGGTTTGCCAGGCTTGTGTGTTTATACCCTACGTTCCCGATTGTTCGGCTAGGGTGTAAAGGGAGCACTTCTGCGATTGTTACAACCGGGTAATCCAAACCTGTACCTCAGATGGGTGAAGCCGAAAGCTAGCTTTCTTAAGGGAATCATTGGTCAGCGGACAAATGACGAATCGCTTTTTGGCACATAATCCTTCAGTATCATAGGATAAGATTCCTATAATCCTATTTTTTTATGGATCAAAGCCTAGGCACGTGTACATATGGATGCTGACCCAGGGAAAGGAACCCTTAACGGGACTATTCTCTCTGGAATATGTTTCTTACGTTAAATAGTAATATAACATAACTCCCCGGACACATTTTGTGTGTATAAGCAAAGATTACTGTATTGCCTGGTTTCTGAACATACCCCGTGTTTAGCACAGGAATAGTATTCGAAAGCACTCCAGCCCTTGGGTCTCGGAGGTCAAAGCGGAAGGTCTGCCATGACAATCTTTTAAATAAATTTGGTCGGAGATAAATTTGATGATAAAGTACATTATTACATGGAATCAAACGCCTACTCTTCGTCTATACCATCTATAAGACTGTCTAATTTACAGTCTTGATGTGAAAATTTGGCGGTTGTCTTCACTTGGTCATATACCAAGCTTACGGGAATTTCTAGGTCGTCCGGTCCTCGAGGTCCAATCTGGGCCATATGATTCGGATCAAGTCCGGTGTAGCGTGTCTTCACCATAACCCAGGCTTCTCGAACACCTTCTCGACATGCTGATGCCTTCCACATTTCAAAGAGGCGTCGAGCCCATTTGAGCAAATTCACCAGTTCCTCCATAATTTCTGGAGGTGAATCGCCTGGCCATAAGGCTTTGGCCATATTCTTCATGGCTTTCCGAGCTCGCTCGTGTACCTTGGACAGCTCTTGCAGCAGGTCGCCTTGAAACCCGGACACGTCTCCCTCGGGCCGCCCAGATAACAAAAATACAAGAACAGTTTTGTAAAAACATTGAATCAAGGGACTATAAAGACAGCTAGGTTCAAGGTCATACTGAATATGTCGCCTTTTAGCTTCTTGTTCTCTTTCAAGGCATCCGCGAGTTGGGCTCGAATGTCCTTTAGCTCTTCGGCTTGCCTGACATTCGTATCTTGTGGTTTGTCTCTCCGTCTATGGTGTGTGTTAATACACGTTGACCAGTAGCCACTTGCCCTTCGGAGTGTTTTTTTTTCGCCAGAGCAGCCTAGAGCTTTTCCCCCAATTGGTCTGTCGATCATGCTGCTGCAATTCAAACAATGTATATTTAAAAATCATTGATTAGCGCAGGATTATACCTTCCGGACACTATTGTCCTTACCATCAGAGCCCTTCTTGGACCTCTTCAAATCTTCCGATTCGGTAGTAACAGTAGTCAACTTGGTCCGGCATTCTTCAAGTTCCTTGGATAATAAGTTATTATTTTCCTTGAGTACCTAAGATATAGCGATCCTTAAATCAGTTGGGCCAACTGCTTCAAGTCTCGGGAGCTACTGGCATATGATTGTCGAATCTACACGTTCTTACCCGCATATCCTTTGAAAGCTGGTGAGTGGCTCCGACAAGTACTTCTCGGGCAGCTCGGATATATGCATCCGAGAACTGAGGGCGTTGAATGCCTCATTAGTAAAAGTTGGATCGCGCATGGCTACTTTTCGCTGCCGGTGATTCATCGCGCTTTACACTTCGGAATTGGTAACAGATACCTCATTCGAATCGCCTTGAAGAGGACAGTCCGGCGTTACGCCCGCATCAACCCTAGTCCTGGTGGATGGGTCTAGGGCCAAATTGGTTGAAGCATGGCCTTCAGGATCCCCTGACACAGTCTGGCGTATGATCCTCCTATAATAAGACAAAGCGGAAAATATTACAATCTGGCCTTGCTACCGAGCATATGTTAAAACATTATACCTCTTCGGTAAAGGAGGAGGTTCGGTGATGTCTTCGGTTTCCTTCCATTTCGAAGACTTGCCCTGCGCGCGCATCACCTTCCTAGAGGGTGCCCTTGATGCAGTACGGCGGGACGAGCGCCGCCCCTTTTGAGCACGAAACAGTGCGATGGGTGAGGCGCGCCGAGAAAACTCTCTTTGAAGAGGGGTCTCCTGGGTACTTACGCGGGAGTAAGGAAGAAGGCCAGGGTAATCGACTATGATAGCCACTTCAGTACCATCATGGCTAGACTGATAGAAAACTCCATCCCTAAGCTCTATACCTATGTCCAGATCTTCTTCAAATCCGGGATCCGTGTCTCGAATATGGTCCCTGGCTGCGGAATGGGGATATAAATCCCTTCGACCACCTTCCTCCATTCCTATTGGAGATAACCGAATTCAGTACGATTAATGTGTCTCAAGAGAAAAATTGAGCAAAACTAGCGATTAGAGAAAGACTTACCCAATCGATGGGGTTGTACATAGAGAAACCTTGCCGACACTTCAAGCAAAGAAAGTCCTCCTTCTCCCCTTTATAGATGTCAGCTAGGATGGCGGCCAGGGTGGCAGGGTTGTCCAGACCCTTGCGTAGACAGCGCGAGGTATCGTCTTGCCCATTATAATGCCATATAGGAAACCCTCTGGCTTGGAGCGGCTGCACGCATCGTGTTATCGAGATCGCCATTACTTCAATTACTGTCAGCTCGAAGTGGGCAAGTAATCTGATTTTGCTTACTAGACTTTTGATCTCCACACTTTCTTCTTCCTTGAGGCTTCGAGGACACCAGTTGAAATGCTTCTTTAAAGGAGCACTGTACTATTCGGGAAGGCCCCGCCTGATTGGGTCCGGAAGAACAACGCCTTCAATATAAAACCACTCCGAGGGGCACTCTTTGGATGCCTTCTTCGGAGTGCCGGACAGGTAAGTTGTCCCTGCTATGCGCCACACTTCAGCGCCACCCACCTTGAATATAGATCCCTTTTGGGAGCGAGGGACGAGGCAGAATAATTTCACCATAGCTTGAAATGAGCCTCACAGCCCAGAAACATCTCACAAAGAGCGACAAAGCCCGCGATGTGCAAGATAGAGCCCGGCGTAAGATCGTCCAGCTGGAGACCATAGAACTCCAGGTGCCCCCCTAAGGAAAGGATGGATAGGAAATCCTACGCCTCTCAAGAGGAAGGATACAAAGCACACACGCTCTTCCTTGGTAGTATTGGGGAAATTTTCCGCCAGGGCTTCACCATAAATAGAAGTTAATCCAGCCCAGACGGGGACTAGATCCGCGGGAGGGAGAAACCCCTATGCCTGAAGTTTACTCAGATGTGCATGGAATACTGAGGAACTTTCCCAGTCACCTGCTTGAGGGCCATGAGGGCGCGAGGAACAACTGGTAACGCCACCCATGTTTGGAAATTTTCCATGGCAAGCTCTAAGGATTTTCCGCGTGGTGTGGAATGGCATCTGAGATTTAGTCTCCTTAAATAAGCGCCTTCCTTACACAGTCAAGGGGTTATTTGTAAAAATACACAGACGATTCACATTCACCTGACACATGGAAGCCGAGGCAACGGCGGCAAGGAATCGACAGGATATAATATTAAATATGGAGCCGAACTATCATCTATTCCGAAGAAGAACCTGCCCTGCAAGACCGAAGACATGAAGCCGCATACAATCTTGTCATTGAAGGCAAGTTTGGGGGCTACTGAGGGAATCCAGGATTTGGGGGTCCATGAGGATCCGGACTACCAAAGCTGGGCCGAATAGATGGGCCGTGAAGATGAAGATAAACTGATGTCCCCATGTCCGGTTGGGACTCCTGTGTATGTAGAAAGGCAGAATAGATGTTTGGATGTAATGACTCCTTTCTTCCGAAGTAATCTTTATAACCCTAGGTCTCCTCCGGTGGATATATAAACCGGAGGGTCTAGTCCGTAGAGGGTAGCAAAATCACAATTTTATAGGCTAGACTCTTAGGGTTTTAGCCATTACGATCTCGAGGTAGATCAACTCTTGTAACCCCATATTCATCAAGATCAATCAAGCAGGAAGTAGCGTATTACCTCGATCGAGACAGCCTGAACCTGGGTAAACATCATGTCCCCTATCTCCTGTTACCATTGATCCTCAGACGCGCAGCTTGGGCACCCCAACCCGAGATCTGCCAGTTTTGCCATCGACAATGATCCCAACTCTTCTCGGGCGCCGGCCTCTCGCTGTGCAGGGGAGCTCTTCGCTTCGTATGCTTCTCTGGGACGTGCAATGTCTTCTAACGCCAGGGCTTCTAGGGACGACCATGCTCTCTGTAGAGTTGCTCGAAGAGCATGGTCTCCGAGCCCCTTGCCACAAAAGGGGCTTCGGATGATGGTGGCGCTGAGAGCGGCGGCAACCCACGACGCATAAAGAACGGGGGCGACCGTTCCGATGAGTCATGTTTGCCGGTGACTCCGTAACTCCCGCTTGGAGCTTGCGGCAGTGCCACCATCCGTCCCTACCCTCTGGTTCCTTCTTCCTAGCTGAGAGAGGGCGCCATCCTGATCCTGGTGAGGTGTTGGGACCCAACAGTTCCCCCTTCTCTAGCCTCTTCGACCTCGTCCTGTAGGAGATGGATAGCAGCAAAGGCATCACGAAGCACCTATCTTTTTTCAATCTTAAACTTGTAGGCAATTGCCAAATTTTAATTCAAATAATGTAGTCCCTCGAGTCCATCTTTGTGTTCTGTAATGCTTGTACTTGTATCAACATATATATGAATGAAAAAGATAAATCTTGCTGGGAACCCGTGCATGTGTAAGTCCATGCAGAGGTGGAATGCCTCTTTTCCTTATAAAACGAGTTTTCCCAGCAAGCTACCTTATCGGCACCCACTTTGACTGCCAGAGAATTACATCTGCCGGGGAACAGACAGAGGGCCAACCCCCCACCAGCCCCGTTTCACCAAAGGCCACTACAACCATCTTGCTCGAAGCAACATTCGAGTCTGGGATGGGAGCACCTAAGCTTCAAGAGAATGTGGCAGGGTTTTCTCATGCACAAGTTATAGCTTATAGAACACTAAAGGCTAGGAGGTCGAACTTATCTGTTTGGTTTGCTGGGTATTGCAGTGCCGGGCAATCTTCCCAACTCCTTGACGAAGCCAAGTTTACAATAGGAACCTGCAACTTCATGCAAATGAGAATGAATGTAGGATGCAGTCCTATCTATATGCATATGCAAATGCTCATGTAATGCTTATGAAGTGATCTTGGTGTGATGGGGCATGCATGCAACCTCAGTTGGGGGCCCCCCTACATCGCTTCTTTATTTTCTCTTGCACAAGATCATCGCCACGGCTCCATACGAGGGGTTACATGTAGCTGATACAAGGCCTGTATGGATGGGTGGCTGTCGGGCAGGGCCCGACAGCCGCGCCTTATGGGTAGTACTTGCGGAGATGCTCAAAAATTCCATGAGTTTTGCAACTGAGTGCCATCTCCGGTCTCCATACGGACGACTCCAGGTCTGGTGACACGTACCACTCAGTAAAGGCCTTCCCACTTTGGTGACAACTTGTTTGTACCCTTGGCGGACTAAACGCACCTAAGGACATGGTCACCTTCCTCATTACATCGGGCGCGAACCCTGCGGCTGTGATAGCGGCGTAGGGCTTGCTGGTAGCGTGCAGTACGCTTAGCGGCCCAGAGACGGTTCTCTTCGAGGACCACTTCATCGTAGGGAAGCACTCGAGGAGACCCATAAATGAGTTCCGTGGGGATAACTGCTTCTGCCCCGTAGACCAGGGTGAAGGAAGTATGTCTGGTAGCTCGGTGTCGTTCTGAGGGACCAGAGAACTACCGGCAGCTCCTCGATCCACCACATGCCGTGCTTCTGTAGCGTATTGAAAGTTCTTGTCTTGAGTCCACGTAGCACGTCAGCGTTCGCCCTTTCAGCTTGTCCATTGCTCCGGGGGTGTGCCATGGAAGCAATTGAGTTCTTGCATCCGAGGGTATCACTGGTGCGCGTCGGTCCTTAACAAATGGTTTAAAACCCCTTTCCTCGACGGCATCTGGAACCGTCGCCAAGTGAGTGTGGGTGATAGTGGGGTCCTTCCCACACGACCCAGAAACCATCGGGGATATGCCCTCCTGGCACACACACGTTCGGCAAAATGAGGTCGTGTGCGACCGACGAGCACTCAAATACGGAAATGCGTATAGTAGATCTAAAAAATAAAATTATACGGCGAAATTGTTTTCAGTCGCAAGTACATCCCACACAGTCAGTCCCCGCTAAACATTTCCGTTCGTATGCACATCCCACATAGTCGCTCCAAGGAAAACATTTCCGTTCATAGGTAAATCACACACAATTTTTCTCGTTAAATCATTTGTGTTATTGAATGTATCACACATGGTCCTTAGAAGAAAGTGTGTGGCAAAGGCTGTCTATCACACACAGTTTTTATGTGGTAAACGTTTGCGCAAGGTGGCCTAACACAAACAGTTTTCAAAAGAAAGTCATGTGTGATAGTTCATTGATCCAACACGGTTTATTCCTAGAAACTATGTGTGTTTCCTGAGGTCATCGCCCACGGTATTTTTTCAACAACCGTTTGCAATAGCAAAACACAATTAGCAGGCTAATTCGCCATTAGTAGGTTAATTATCCGATTATTCATAATCCATTTATTAAGCTAATTGACATTTGATATTAAGCACACAATATATTTTATTTCCATATTAAGGAAGCAGAATTTCATAATTGAAATACATCAGAGTACAACATGATATAGCTTCAGCACTTAGCTACCCCATTACACAACTGCACCAGCAGCAAGTTCCACATGCAACCTGTAGAACCTTTCGAAATTAGCATCATGGACTGTATATAGACAGATGCATCTCATCTGGAAAACTGCTGAAGCGGAAGGCGAATATTGAGCCCTCATTCATGTTGAAGGTCTTTGCAACTTTAGGCCAGTGCCTGTGATTGACCGTCCGTCCTTCGTCCTCTTCAGGAGCACTTCAATATTGAACCGTGGGTGTTGTATGAAAACATTCCTCGCCTCCTGACCATAGAGGTGGTTTGAGAGGTAGTCATTAGTGAACTGCTTTGGAAAGGCCTGAAAACAAGGATGTGCATAAATATCTTCTCTATATTGGAAATGGGGCAAAGGAATAAAAAAAGGGAAGGTATAATAGTTATTACCATCTTGTAGTGAACTGATGTCTTCTTCATTGTGCACACAAAGATCTTGTTGTTTTTCGTCGCTAATTTCTTTTTCCTAACAATCTTTATGAGTTTCTTGATTTGATTGATATTCATGGACAACTCATTTTCTCATATGCAAAAAGGGTCGAACAGTGGGTCAAAACCTCTAACAGCAGGACCTACATGTGCAAGACCAAATTGTTAAAACCGAAAATATTAGAATGGTTCCTGCAATTGCACAATAATGTGCTATTATACAACGGACCATGCACGTGCTAACCTCGTTTCTAAACCTCAGTGCTTCCCATTGTTTCCCTACAACACATATAAGGTAGTTAGTCATCAGGTTAAGTAAGGGTTCACATGCTATCAGTAAAATATGTTGATGAAAAATAAGCACATTGCAGATTCATTAGATTAATTGAAGCCACATGGAAAACCCATTTACCCAAACCAAGCATGATTAAGAACTAGGAAATATAGCACTTGTATATGTTTCTCATGTATTAAGTGCAGCCAAATTTGATTTATTCCTCACATGCACAACAATACAAAATTCTACCCATGACAATTGGACATCGCATTGCAAAATGAAACCAAGAAGTTAACTAAACACCACAACAAATGAACCAAAAATTAACTGAGCACCACATTGCACAACATAACATACTCCTAATAGAAGATCAAAGAGTTAACCAAACAGTTAACTACAGCCAATTGTAGCAATTGTATTTGTTTCTCATGTATTTACTACAGCCAAATTCAATTTATTCCTCACATGGTATACAATAACAGAATGCACCCACAATTTTGTAAAGATAAATTCGATTTATTTCTTACCTGGAAGACAATACAAAATTGCAGCCTGAAGAATTGAACATCACATTTGCAGAATTGAACCAAACAGATAACTAAAGAGTGAAGTCGACAACAAATTAACAAAACAGTTAATAAGTGAGCACCACACTACACGACATATAGAACATATACACTAGAGCAACAGATTGCATGGTGAAATTAGATAGCACAATTCACTAGAATTTGTGAAGAAAAGGCAGGAGCAGCACACGCAACAGGTAAACCGAGAATGCTTAACCGGCGTAGCTAGCAAATGGCAAGGTGCTCCTTCAAGATTTGGGGGTCGGCACGAACGGCAGCCATCGCGACCTCATCCGTGTGTGCGGCCGCGATTTGCTTCTCCGTTGCCAAATGCTCCTTGAGGTCCTAGCTATACTGCGTGCACCATGGCTTAGGCCGGCGCTTTTTTGGTGGAGGGGTTGGTGATTTGGGTGGAAGGTGTCGTGCTCGCGTTGGCGGTCGGGGCATGTGGGATGTGGAAGGAGGAGGAGAATGGGGGTCGAGTGTGGATTACCTGCCTGGATAGAGGAGGCCGAGCAGCGTGAAGGAGGGTCGCCGGCGAGGAGGTGGCGGTGCTGCAAGCAAAGAGTGAAGGTTTCAACTTGGAAAGGAAGGCGGAAAGAGGGGAAATGTGGCTTTTGGTGAGGGAAGGGGGTGGGGAGGTAGATACTTCAGCGGAAGTCGAAAATTTGGAATCGCTTCAGCCAAAAAACTAGCGCGCAAAGTGTCATCAGACATGGTCCCTTATTCAGAACTGTGTACGATATGTGGACATCACAAACGATTCAGATAGCTTAACCCGTGTGTGATGAGTTTGAACGTCAAAAGTTTTGATTCGAATTTCCATGGTTACAGTGGTCCTCCACGTCATTGTTTAATTTGGGTACACAAAGGAGACTACAGCACACCCACACTTCTTAATCGAGCAAGTTCAGCAATTAAACAGAGCTAGCTGACCTAAACATTACTCTAACTAAAATTAAGGACCGGCACTCTTAATTAAACAAAACAAAGAGTACTACTACGGCTGGTGCTCGTCAATTTCCGCCACCGCCTCCATGTCCAGCTCGCACTCGACGGTCTCCTGGGGAAGGGGCTCCATGGAATCCATCGCACCATACTCGGCAAGCATTTCGCCATCCGTGTCCGCCATCTCTTTGGAAAAGGCCGCCACGAGGTGGGCGTGGGAGGACGCGATCTGGGCTTGGACGGGCTCCGTCGTCACAAGGTATGCGGCGGACGAACGGACGGCTGCTCGAACGCTCTCGGCAATTGCCAGCTCTTCGGCTGTGGGTTGCCGACCGTTGTCGGAGAAGCTTCGTTCGATTTGTGCGGTGATCGCTAGGAGCTGGGCGTGGGCGGCCTCCATCAGGGCTAAGGCCGCCGCTGCGGAACGGACAGCTGATGTGCCGCTCTCGACAGTTGCTATTCTCGAGGAAGATGTTGCTGCGGCCACCTGAGAAGCCACAACAGCCATTTGGGATGCCTTTGCCACCCGGTCGCAAATTACGGCCGCGCTCATGCACCTTGTTAGCACACGCATGGCGGCTGCGACCGCCCTCTCGCCTGAGTGGGCCACCGAAGTTGCCCTCACGACGCAGGTCCACGTGCCCATCTTTCACCGGCGACAAATGAAGAGTGAAATGATATTTGGGGAGCGAGCCAGTGTTCTTGAGATGCTGGCTATGGACTGTAGCCAACGCACCTTCTCGCGTAAGCCATAGGCGTACTATACACTGACGGTGCTCCAAGATATTTTGTACTACATCTCACACGGTTGCTGATAATAAATTGTGTGCGATCTACTTCATTTTTCATCTTGATTTGAATTACATAATTGGGTCACAGCGGCAATGGACGGTGTTTGAATTGCTATACCTTTTATCTGGAGTGAACATGCAACTATATGTGTATCGTAAAAGAATTGGAATTATTCAGGGTTCGTTTTCTAGCCATTTCAGGTGAACAATTCAAATTTGAACTACATGCACATGCTCCAGCGCATATAAATTGGTTGAAAAATCAAATCTGTGTCCTTGGGTGCATGCTTAGGTCCCATGCAAGAAAGGGGAATGAATTCCAAACACAGGGGCACCGTTGATTGCCAGCAAAACATTGAGATGCCTGGTTTTTAAATTCTAGTAAATCCAAAACTTGTCTGAAATTCATGAAACTTCGCATGCTATCATGGAGCGGCATCAACATGCCGTGGTACAAACTTTGTCTCATTTGGGGAAGGTTTGGGTATATGCTTCTCACAAACCGGAGATTCTCACAAGAAGCATGATGGTTTTCGATAGCGAACGTCCCACCTTTGGGGACGAAACGATGTCCATTACCTCTTATTGCTTTCACTTTTTTCTCGTGTCAACATAGAACAACAGGAGTGTTGTGTGAACTTTTGTGATTTTTTGGGGTTCGTTTGGAGATTTTTATGCATTAACTGAGTTTTCAATGCATTTTATGTGAATAATTCAAATTTGAACTACATGCACATGCTCCAGTGCATATAAATTCGTTGAAAAATCAAATTTGTTTCCTTGGGTGCATGCTTAGGTCCCATGCAAGAAATGAGAATGAATTTCAAACACCGGGGCACCGTTGATTGGTGGCAAAACATTGAGATGCATGGTTTTTAAATTCTAGTAAATCCAAAACTCGTCTGAAGTTCATGAAACTTGGCATGCTATCATGGAGCGGCATCAATATGCCGAGGTACAAATTTTGTCCCATTTGGGGTAGGTTTGTGTATATGCTTCTCACAAACCGGAGGTTCTCACAACAAGCATGAGGGTTTTCGATAGGGAACGTCCCACCTTTGAAGACGAAACGATATCCATTGCCTCTTATTGCTTTGAATTTGTTTTCTTGTGTCAACATAGAACAACAGGAGTGTTGTGTGAATCTTTGTGATTTTCCGGCGTTCGTTTGGACATTTTTTTGCATTAACTGAGTTTTCAATGCATTTTATGTGCATAATTCAAGTTTGAACTACATGAACATGCTCCAGTGCATATAAATTGATTGAAAAATCAAATTTGTGTCCTTGGGTGCATGCTTACGTCCCATGCAAGAAATTAGAATGAATTTCAAACACCGGGGCACCGTTCATTGCCGGCAAACATTGAGATGCATGGTTTTTAAATTCTAGTAAATCCAAAACTCGTATGAAGTTCATGATACTTGGCATGCTATCATGGAGCGGCATCAACATGTCGTGGTACAAATTTTGTCCCATTTGGGGCAGGTTTGTGTATATGCTTCTCACAAACCGGAGCTTCTCACAACAAGCATCATGGTTTTATGTAGGGAACGTCCCACCTTTGGGGACGAAACGATATCCATTGCCTCTTATTTCTTTCAATTTTTGTAGGGACCGTTGATTGCCGGCAAAACATTGAGATGCCTGGTTTTTAAATTCTAGTAAATCCAAAATTCGTCTAAATTCATGAAATGTGGCATGATATCATGGAGCAGCATCAACATGCTGTGGTACAACTTTTATCCAATTTAGGGCAGGTTTGTGTATATGCTTCTCACAAACAGTGCTTCTCACAACAAGCATGATAGTTTTTGGTAGGGAACGTCTCACCTTTGGGGACGAAACGATATCCATTGCCGCTTATTGCTTTCAATTTTTTTCTCGTGTTAACATAGAACAATAGGAGTGTTGTGTGAACTTTTGTTATTTTTCGGGGTTTGTTTGGACAATTTTATGCATTAACTGAGTTTTCAATGCATTTTATGTGCATAATTCAAATTTGAACTACATGCACATGCTCCAGTGCATATAAATTGGTTGAAAAATCAAATCTATTTCCTCGGGTGCATGCTAAGGTCCCGTACAAGAAATAAGAATGAATTTCAAACACCGGGGCACCTTTGATTGGTGGCAAAACATTGAGATGTCTGGTTTTTATATTCGAGTAAATCCAAAACTCGTCTGTAGTTCATGAAACTTGGCATGCTATCGTGGAGCGGCATCAACATGCCGTGGTACAAATTTTGTCCCATTTGGGGCAGGTTTGTGTATATGCTTCTCACAAACCGGAGCTTCTCACAACAAGCATGAGGGTTTCCGGTAGGGAACGTCCCTCTTTTGAAGACAAAACGATATCCATTGCCTCTTATTGCTTTTAATTTTTTTTTCTCGTGTCAACATAGAACAGCAGGAGTGTTGTGTGAATTTTTGTGATTTTTCGGGGTTCGTTTGGATATTTTTATGCATTAACTGAGTTTTCAATGCATTTTATGTGAATATTTAAAATTTGAACTACATGCACATACTCTAGTGCATATAAATTGGTTGAAAAATAAAATGTGTGTCCTTGTTTGCATGCTAAGGTCCCATGCAAGAAATGGGAATGAATTTCAAATACCGGGGCACCGTTGATTGCCGACAAAACATGGAGATGCCTGGTTTTTAAATTCTAGTAAATCCAAACCTCGTATGAAATTCATGAAACTTGGCATGCTATCATGGAGGGGCATCAACATGGTGTGGTACAAATTTTGTCCCATTTGGGGCAGGTTTGGGTATATGCTTCTCACAAACCGGAGCTTCTCACAACAAGCATGATGGTTTTCGGTAGGGAACGTCCCACCTTTGGGGACGAAACAATATACATTGCCTCTTATTGCTTTCAAATTGTTTTCTCGTGTCAACGAAGAACAACAGGACAGTTGTGTGAATATTTGTGATTTTTCGTGGTTTGTTTGGACATTTTTATGCATTAACTGAGCTTTCAATGCATTTTATGTGCCAAATTCAAATTTGAGCTACATGCACATGCCCCAGTGCATATAAATTGGTTGAAAAATCAAATATGTGTACTTGGGTGCATGCTTAGGTCTCTTGCAAGAAATGGGAATGAATTTCATACACCGGGGCACCGTTGATTGCTGACAAAACATTGAGATGCCTGGTTTTTAAATTCTAATCAATCCAAAACTCGTCTGAAATTCGTGAAACTTGGCATGCTATCATGGAGCGTCATCAACATGCCGTGGTACAAATTTTGTGCCATTTGGGGCAGGTTTGGGTATATGCTTCTCACAAACCGGAGCTTCTCACAACAAGCATGATGGTCTTCGGTACGGAACGAACCACCTTCGGGGACGAAACGATATCCATTGCCTCTTATTGCTTTCAAGTTTTTTCTCGTATCAACATAGAACAACAGGAGTGTTGTGTGAATTTTTGCGATTATTCGGCGTTCGTTTGGACATTTTTATGCACTAACTGAGTTTTCAATGCATTTTATGTGCATAGTTCAAATTTGAACTACATGCACATGCTCAAGTGCATATAAATTGGGTTGACAAATCAAATGAGTGTCCTGGGGTACATGCTTAGGTCCCATGCAAGAAATGAGAATGAATTTCAGACACCGGGGCATCGTTGATTGCCGGCAAAACATTGAGATGCCTGGTTTTTAAATTCAAGTAAATCCAAAACTCGTCTAAAGTTAATGAAACTTGGCATGATATCATGGAGCGGCATCAACATGCCGTGGTACAAATTTTATCCCATTTGGGGCACGTTTGTGTATATGCTTCTCACAAACAGCAGCTTCTCACACCAAGCATGATAGTTTTTGGTAGGGAACGTCTCACCTTTGGGGACGAAATGATATCCATTGCCGCTTATTGCTTTCAAATTTTTTTGTCGTGTTAACATAGAACAATAGGAGTGTTGTGTGAATTTTTGTAATTTTCGGGGTTCGTTCGGACATTTTTATGCATTAAAAGAGTTTTCAATGCATTTTACGTGCATAATTCAAATTTGAATTGCATGCACATGCTCTAATGCATATAAATTGGTTGAAAAATCAAATATGTGTCCTTGGGTGCATGCTTAGGTCCCATGCAAGAAATGGGAATGAATTTCAAACACCGGGGCACCGTTGATTGATGACAAAACATTGAGATGCCTGGTTTTTAAATTCAAGTAAATCCAAAACTCGTCTGAAATTCATGAAACTTGGCATGCTATCATGGAGAGGCATCAACACGTCGTGGTACAAATTTTGTCCCATTTGGGGCAGGTTTGGGTATATGCTTCTCACAAACCAGAGCTTCTCACAACAAGCATGATGGTTTTCGGTAGGGAACGTCCCACCATCGGGGACAAAATAATATCCATTGCCTCTTATTGCTTTCAGTTTTTTTCTCGTGTCAACATAGAACAACAGGAGTGTCGTGTGAATTTTTGTGATTTTTCGATGTTTGTTTGGACATTTTTATGCATTAACTGAGTTTTCAATGCATTTTATGTGCATAATTCAAATTTGAACTACATGCACATGCTCCAGTGCATATAAATTGGTTAAAAAATATAATATGTGTCCTTGGGTGCATGCTTAGGTCCCATGCAAGAAATGAGAATGAATTTCAAACACCGGGGCACTGTTGATTGCCGGCAAAACATTGAGATGCGTGGTTTTTAAATTCAAGTAAATCCAAAACTCGTCTGAAATTCATAAAACTTGGCATGCTATCATGGAGCGGCATCAACATGTCGTGGTACAAATTTTGTGCCATTTGGGGCAGGTTTGGGTATATGCTTCTCACAACCCGGAGCTTCTCACAACAAGCATGATGGTTTTCTCTAGGGAACGTCCCACCTTCGGGGACGAAACGATATCCATTGCCTCTTATTGCTTTCAATTTTTTTCTCGTATCAACATAGAACAACAAGAGTGTTGTGTGAATTTTTGTGATTTGTCGGCGTTCGTTTGGACATTTTTATGCATTAACTGAGTTTTCAATGCATTTTATGTGCATAGTTCAAATTTGAACTACATGCACATGCTCAAGTGCATATAAATTGGTTGAAATATCAAATGAGTGTCATGGGGTGCATGCTTAGGTCCCATGCAAGAGATGAGAATGAATTTCGAACACCGGGGCATCGTTGATTGTTGGCAAAACATTGAGATGCCTGGTTTTTAAATTCTAGTAAATCCAAAATTCTTCTAAAGTTCATGAAACTTGGCATGATATCATGGAGCGGCATCAACATGCTACCAAATTTCATCTCATTTGGGGCAGGTTTGTGTATATGCTTCTCACAAACAGCAGCTTCTCACAACAAGCATGATAGTTTTTGGTAGGGAACATCTCACCTTTGGGGACGAAACGATATCCATTTCCGCTTATTGCTTTCAATTTTTTTCTCGTGTTAACATAGAACAATAGGAGTGTTGTGTGAATTTTTGTTATTTTTCGGGGTTCGTTTGGACATTTTTATGCATTAACTGAGTTTTCAATGCATTTTATGTGCATAATTCAAATTTGAACTACATGCACATGCTCTAATACATATAAATTGGTTGAAAAATCAAATATGTGTCCTTGCTGCATGCTTAGGTCCCATGCAAGAAATGGGAATGAATTTCAAACACCGGGGCACCGTTGATTGCCGACAAAACATTGAGATGCCTGGTTTTTAAATTCTAGTAAATCCAAAACTCGTCTGAAATTCATGAAACTTGGGGCAGGTTTGGGTATATGCTTCTCACAAACCAGAGCTTCTCACAACCAGCATGATGGTTTTCGGTAGGGAACGTACCACCATCGGGGACAAAATCATATCCATTGCCTCTTATTGCTTTCAATTTTTTTTCTCGTGTCAACATAGAACAACAGGAGTGTCATGTGAATTTTTGTGATTTTTCGAGGTTTGTTTGGACATTTTTATGCATTAACTGAGTTTTCAATGCATTTTATGTGCATAATTCAAGTTTGAACTACATGCACATGCTCCAGTGCATATAAATTGGTTGAAAAATATAATCTGTGTCCTTGGGTGCATGCTTAGGTCCCATGCAAGAAATGAGAATGAATTTCAAACACCGAGGCATTGTTGATTGCCGGTAAAACGTTGAGATGCGTGGTTTTTAAATTCTAGTAAATCCAAAACTCTTCTGACATTCATAAAACTTGGCATGCTATCATGGAGCGGCATCAACATGCCGTGGTACAAATTTTGTGCCATTTGGGGCAGGTTTGGGTATATGCTTCTCACATCCCGGAGCTTCTCCCAACAAGCATGATGGTTTTCTCTAGGGAACGTCCCACCTTCGGGGACAAAACGATATGCATTGCCTCTTAGTGCTTTCAATTTTTTTCTCGTATCAACATAGAACAACAGGAGTGTTGTGTTAATTTTTTTGATTTTTCGGCGTTCGTTTGGACATTTTTATGCATTAACTGAGTTTTCAATGCATTTTATGTGCATAGTTCAAATTTGAACTACATGCACATGCTCAAGTGCATATAAATTGGTTGAAAAATCAATTGAGTGTCCTGGGGTGCATGCTTAGGTCCCATGCAAGAGATGAGAATGAATTTCGAACACCGGGGCATCGTTGATTGTTGGCAAAACATTGAGATGCCTGGTTTTTAAATTCTAGTAAATCCAAAATTCGTCTAAAGTTCATGAAACTTGGCATGATATCATGGAGCGGCATCAACATGCTACCAAATTTTATCTCATTTGGGGCAGGTTTGTGTATATGCTTCTCACAAACAGCAGCTTCTCCCAACAAGCATGATAGTTTTTGGTAGGGAACGTCTCACCTTTGGGGACGAAACGATATCCATTTCCGCTTATTGCTTTCAATTTTTTTTCTCGTGTTAACATAGAACAATAGGAGTGTTGTGCGAATTTTTGTTATTTTTCGGGGTTCGTTTGGACATTTTTATGCATTAACTGAGTTTTCAATGCATTTTATGTGCATAATTCAAATTTGAACTACATGCATATGCTCTAATGCATATAAATTGGTTGAAAAATCAAATATGTGTCCTTGCTGCATGCTTAGGTCCCATGCAAGAAATGGGAATGAATTTCAAACACCGGGGCACTGTTGATTGCCGACAAAACATTGAGATGCCTGGTTTTTAAATTCTAGTAAATCCAAAACTCGTCTGAAATTCATAGAACTTGGCATGCTATCATGGAGCGGCATCAACAAGCCGTGGTACAATTTTTGTCCCATTTGGGGCAGGTTTGGGTATATGCTTCTCACAAACCAGAGCTTCTCATAACAAGCATGATGGTTTTCGGTAGGGAACGTCCCACCATCGGGGACAAAATCATATCCATTGTCTCTTATTGCTTTCAATTTTTTTCTCGTGTCAACATAGAACAACAGGAGTGTCGTGTGAATTTTTGTGATTTTTCGAGGTTTGTTTGGACATTTTTATGCATTAACTGAGTTTTCAATGCATTTTATGTGCATAATTCAAGTTTGAACTACATGCACATGCTCCAGTGCATATAAATTGGTTGAAAAATAAAATCTGTGTCCTTGGGTGCATGCTTAGGTCCCATGCAAGAAATGAGAATGAATTTCAAACACCGGGGCATTGTTGATTACCAGCAAAACGTTGAGATGCGTGGTTTTTAAATTCTAGTAAATCCAAAACTTGTCTGAAATTCATAAAACTTGGCATGCTATGATGGAGCGGCATCAACATGCCGTGGTACAAATTTTGTGCCATTTGGGGCAGGTTTGGGTATATGCTTCTCACAACCCGGAGCTTCTCCCAACAAACATGATGGTTTTCTCTAGGGAACGTCCCACCTTCGGGGACAAAACGATATCCATTGCCTCTTAGTGATTTCAATTTTTTTCTCGTATCAACATAGAACAACAGGAGTGTTGTGTGAATTTTTGTGATTTTTCGGCGTTCGTTTGGACATTTTTATGCATTAACTGAGTTTTCAATGCATTTTATGTGCATAGTTCAAACTTGAACTACATGCACATGCTCAAGTGCATATAAATTGGTTGAAAAATCAAATGAGTGTCCTGGGGTGCATGCTTAGTTCCCATGCAAGAAATGAGAATGAATTTCAAACACCGGGGCATCGTTGATCGCCGGCAAAACATTGAGATGCCTGGTTTTTAAATTCTAGTAAATCCAAAATTCGTCTAAATTCATGAAATGTGGCATGATATCATGGAGCGGCATCAACATGCTGTGGTACAACTTTTATCCCATTTAGGGCAGGTTTGTGTATATGCTTCTCACAAACAGTGCTTCTCACAACAAGCATGATAGTTTTTGGTAGGGAACGTCTCACCTTTGGGGACGAAACGATATCCATTGCTGCTTATTGCTTTCAATTTTTTTCTCGTGTTAACATAGAACAATAGGAGTGTTGTGTGAATTTTTGTTATTTTTCGGGGTTTGTTTGGACAATTTTATGCATTAACTGAGTTTTCAATGCATTTTATGTGCATAATTCAAATTTGAACTATATGCACATGCTCCAGTGCATATAAATTGGTTAAAAAATATAATATGTGTCCTTGGGTGCATGCTTAGGTCCCATGCAAGAAATGAGAATGAATTTCAAACACCGGGGCACTGTTGATTGCCGGCAAAACGTTGAGATGCGTGGTTTTTAAATTCAAGTAAATCCAAAACTCGTCTGAAATTCATAAAACTTGGCATGCTATCATGGAGCGGCATCAACATGTCGTGGTACAAATTTTGTGCCATTTGGGGCAGGTTTGGGTATATGCTTCTCACAACCCGGAGCTTCTCACAACAAGCATGATGGTTTTCTCTAGGGAACGTCCCACCTTCGGGGACGAAACGATATCCATTGCCTCTTATTGCTTTCATTTTTTTTCTCGTATCAACATAGAACAACAAGAGTGTTGTGTGAATTTTTGTGATTTTTCGGCGTTCGTTTGGACATTTTTATGCATTAACTGAGTTTTCAATGCATTTTATGTGCATAGTTCAAATTTGAACTACATGCACATGCTCAAGTGCATATAAATTGGTTAAAAAATCAAATGAGTGTCCTGGGGTGCATGCTTAGGTCCCATGCAAGAGATGAGAATGAATTTCGAACACCGGGGCATCGTTGATTGTTGGCAAAACATTGAGATGCCTGGTTTTTAAATTCTAGTAAATCCAAAATTCGTCTAAAGTTCATGAAACTTGGCATGATATCATGGAGCGGCATCAACATGCTACCAAATTTTATCTCATTTGGGGCAGGTTTGTGTATATGCTTCTCACAAACAGCAGCTTCTCACAACAAGCATGATAGTTTTTGGTAGGGAACGTCTCACCTTTGGGGACGAAACGATATCCATTTCCGCTTATTGCTTTCAATTTTTTTCTCGTGTTAACATAGAACAATAGGAGTGTTGTGTGAATTTTTGTTATTTTTTGGGGTTCGTTTGGACATTTTTATGCATTAACTGAGTTTTCAATGCATTTTATGTGCATAATTCAAATTTGAACTACATGCACATGCTCTAATGCAAATAAATTGGTTGAAAAATCAAATATGTGTCCTTGCTGCATGCTTAGGTCCCATGCAAGAAATGGGAATGAATTTCAAACACCGAGGCACCGTTGATTGCCGACAAAACATTGAGATGCCTGGTTTTTAAATTCTAGTAATCCAAAACTCGTCTGAAATTCATGAAACTTGGCATGCTATCATGGAGCGGCATCAACATGCCGTGGTACAATTTTTGTCCCATTTGGGGCAGGTTTGGGTATATGCCTCTCACAAACCAGAGCTTCTCACAACCAGCATGATGGTTTTCGGTAGGGAACGTACCACCATCGGGGACAAAATCATATCCATTGCCTCTTATTGCTTTCAATTTTTTTCTCGTGTCAACATAGAACAACAGGAGTGTCATGTGAATTTTTGTGATTTTTTGAGGTTTGTTTGGACATTTTTATGCATTAACTGAGTTTTCAATGCATTTTATGTGCATAATTCAAGTTTGAACTACATGCACATGCTCCAGTGCATCTAAATTGGTTGAAAAATATAATCTGTGTCCTTGGGTGCATGCTTAGGTCCCATGCAAGAAATGAGAATGAATTTCAAACACCGAGGCATTGTTGATTGCCGGCAAAACTTTGAGATGCGTGGTTTTTAAATTCTAGTAAATCCAAAACTCTTCTGAAATTCATAAAACTTGGCATGCTATCATGGAGCGGCATCAACATGCCGTGGTACAAATTTTGTGCCATTTGGGGCAGGTTTGGGTATATGCTTCTCACATCCCGGAGCTTCTCCCAACAAGCATGATGGTTTTCTCTAGGGAACGTCCCACCTTCGGGGAAAAAACGATATCCATTGCCTCTTAGTGCTTTCAGTTTTTTTCTCGTATCAACATAGAACAACAGGAGTGTTGTGTGAATTTTTTTGATTTTTCGGCGTTCGTTTGGACATTTTTATGCATTAACTGAGTTTTCAATGCATTTTATGTGCATAGTTTAAATTTGAACTACATGCACATGCTCAAGTGCATATAAATTGGTTGAAAAATCAAATGAGTGTCCTGGGGTGCATGCTTAGGTCTCATGCAAGAGATGAGAATGAATTTCGAACACCGGGGCATCGTTGATTGTTGGCAAAACATTGAGATGCCTGGTTTTTAAATTCTAGTAAATCCAAAATTCGTTTAAAGTTCATGAAACTTGGCATGATATCATGGAGCGGCATCAACATGCTACCAAATTTTATCTCATTTGGGGCAGGTTTGTGTATATGCTTCTCACAAACAGCAGCTTCTCACAACAAGCATGATAGTTTTTGGTAGGGAACGTCTCACCTTTGGGGACGAAACGATATCCATTTCCGCTTATTGCTTTCAATTTTTTTCTCGTGTTAACATAGAACAATAGGAGTGTTGTGTGAATTTTTGTTATTTTTTGGGGTTCGTTTGGACATTTTTATGCATTAACTGAGTTTTCAATGCATTTTATGTGCATAATTCAAATTTGAACTACATGCACATGCTCTAATGCAAATAAATTGGTTGAAAAATCAAATATGTGTCCTTGCTGCATGCTTAGGTCCCATGCAAGAAATGGGAATGAATTTCAAACACCGGGGCACCGTTGATTGCCGACAAAACATTGAGATGCCTGGTTTTTAAATTCTAGTAAATCCAAAACTCGTCTGAAATTCATGAAATTTGGCATGCTATCATGGAGCGGCATCAACATGCCGTGGTACAATTTTTGTCCCATTTGGGGCAGGTTTGGGTATATGCCTCTCACAAACCAGAGCTTCTCACAACCAGCATGATGGTTTTCGGTAGGGAACGTACCACCATCGGGGACAAAATCATATCCATTGCCTCTTATTGCTTTCAATTTTTTTCTCGTGTCAACATAGAACAACAGGAGTGTCATGTGAATTTTTGTGATTTTTTGAGGTTTGTTTGGACATTTTTATGCATTAACTGAGTTTTCAATGCATTTTATGTGCATAATTCAAGTTTGAACTACATGCACATGCTCCAGTGCATATAAATTGGTTGAAAAATATAATCTGTGTCCTTGGGTGCATGCTTAGGTCCCATGCAAGAAATGAGAATGAATTTCAAACACCGAGGCATTGTTGATTGCCGGCAAAACATTGAGATGCGTGGTTTTTAAATTCTAGTAAATCCAAAACTCTTCTGAAATTCATAAAACTTGGCATGCTATCATGGAGCGGCATCAACATGCCGTGGTACAAATTTTGTGTCATTTGGGGCAGGTTTGGGTATATGCTTCTCACATCCCGGAGCTTCTCCCAACAAGCATGATGGTTTTCTCTAGGGAACGTCCCACCTTCGGGGACAACACGATATCCATTGCCTCTTAGTGCTTTCAGTTTTTTTCTCGTATCAACATACAACAACAGGAGTGTTGTGTGAATTTTTTTGATTTTTCGGCGTTCGTTTGGACATTTTTATGCATTAACTGAGTTTTCAATGCATTTTATGTGCATAGTTCAAATTTGAACTACATGCACATGCTCAAGTGCATATAAATTGGTTGAAAAATCAAATGAGTGTCCTGGGGTGCATGCTTAGGTCCCATGCAAGAGATGAGAATGAATTTCGAACACCGGGGCATCGTTGATTGTTGGCAAAACATTGAGATGCCTGGTTTTTAAATTCTAGTAAATCCAAAATTCGTCTAAAGTTCATGAAACTTGGCATGATATCATGGAGCGGCATCAACATGCTACCAAATTTTATCTCATTTGGGGCAGGTTTGTGTATATGCTTCTCACAAACAGCAGCTTCTCACAACAAGCATGATAGTTTTTGGTAGGGAACGTCTCACCTTTGGGGACGAAACGATATCCATTTCCGCTTATTGCTTTCAATTTTTTTTCTCGTGTTAACATAGAACAATAGGAGTGTTGTGTGAATTTTTGTTATTTTTTGGGGTTCGTTTGGACATTTTTATGCATTAACTGAGTTTTCAATGCATTTTATGTGCATAATTCAAATTTGAACTACATGCACATGCTCTAATGCATATAAATTGGTTGAAAAATCAAATATGTGTCCTTGCTGCATGCTTAGGTCCCATGCAAGAAATGGGAATGAATTTCAAACACCGGGGCACCGTTGATTGCCGACAAAACATTGAGATGCTTGGTTTTTAAATTCTAGTAAATCCAAAACTCGTCTGAAATTCATGAAACTTGGCATGCTATCATGGAGCGGCATCAACATGCCGTGGTACAATTTTTGTCCCATTTGGGGCAGGTTTGGGTATATGCTTCTCACAAACCAGAGCTTCTCACAACAAGCATGATGGTTTTCGGTAGGGAACGTCCCACCATCGGGGACAAAATCATATCCATTGTCTCTTATTGCTTTCAATTTTTTTCTCGTGTCAACATAGAACAACAGGAGTGTCATGTGAATTTTTGTGATTTTTCGAGGTTTGTTTGGACATTTTTATGCATTAGCTGAGTTTTCAATGCATTTTATGTGCATAATTCAAGTTTGAACTACATGCACATGCTCCAGTGCATATAAATTGGTTGAAAAATATAATCTGTGTCCTTGGGTGCATGCTTAGGTCCCATGCAAGAAATGAGAATGAATTTCAAACACCGGGGCATTGTTGATTGCCGGCAAAACGTTGAGATGCGTGGTTTTTAAATTCTAGTAAATCCAAAACTCGTCTGAAATTCATAAAACTTGGCATGCTATCATGGAGCGGCGTCAACATGCCGTGGTACAAATTTTGTGCCATTTGGGGCAGGTTTGGGTATATGCTTCTCACAACCCGGAGCTTCTCCCAACAAGCATGATGGTTTTCTCTAGGGAACGTCCCACCTTCGGGGACAAAACGATATCCATTGCCTCTTAGTGCTTTCAATTTTTTCTCGTATCAACATAGAACAACAGGAGTGTTGTGTGATTTTTTGTGATTTTTCGGCGTTCGTTTGGACATTTTTATGCATTAACTGAGTTTTCAATGCATTTTATGTGCATAGTTCAAATTTGAACTACATGCACATGCTCAAGTGCATATAAATTGGTTGAAAAATCAAATGAGTGTCCTGGGGTGCATGCTTAGTTCCCATGCAAGAAATGAGAATGAATTTCAAACACCGGGGCATCGTTGATTGCCGGCAAAACATTGAGATGCCTGGTTTTTAAATTCTAGTAAATCCAAAATTCATCTAAATTCATGAAATGTGGCATGATATCATGGAGCGGCATCAACATGTTGTGGTACAACTTTTATCCCATTTAGGGCAGGTTTGTGTATATGCTTCTCACAAACAGTGCTTCTCACAACAAGCATGATAGTTTTTGGTAGGGAACGTCTCACCTTTGGGGACGAAACGATATCCATTGCCGCTTATTGCTTTCAATTTTTTTCTCGTGTTAACATAGAACAATAGGAGTGTTGTGTGAATTTTTGTTATTTTTCGGGGTTTGTTTAGACAATTTTATGCATTAACTGAGTTTTCAATGCATTTTATGTGCATAATTCAAATTTGAACTACATGCACATGCTCTAATGCATATAAATTGGTTGAAAAATCAAATATGTGTCCTTGCTGCATGCTTAGGTCCCATGCAAGAAATGGGAATGAATTTCAAACACCGGGGCACCGTTGATTGCCGACAAAACCTTTAGATGCCTGGTTTTTAAATTCTAGTAAATCCAAAACTCGTCTGAAATTCATGAAACTTGGCATGCTATCATGGAGCGGCATCAACATGTCGTGGTACAATTTTTGTCCCATTTGGGGCAGGTTTGGGTATATGCTTCTCACAAACTAGAGCTTGTCACAACAAGCATGATGGTTTTCGGTAGGGAACGTCCCACCATCGGGGACAAAATCATATCCATTGCCTCTTATTGCTTTCAATTTTTTTTCTCGTGTCAACATAGAACCACAGGAGTGTTGTGTGATTTTTTGTGATTTTTCGAGGTTCGTTTGGACATTTTTATGTATTAACTAAGTTTTCAATGCATTTTATGTGCATAATTCAAATTTGAACTACATGCACATGCTCCAGTGCATATAAATTGGTTGAAAAATCAAATCTGTGTCCTTGGGAGCATGCTTAGGTCCCATGCAAGAAATGAGAATGAATTTCAAACACTGGGGCACCATTGATTGCCGACAAAACGTTGAGATGTGTGGTTTTTAAATTCTAGTAAATCCAAAACTCGTCTGAAATTCATAAAACTTGGCATGCTATCATGGAGCGGCATCAACATGTCGTGGTACAAATTTTGAGCCATTTGGGGCAGGTTTGTGTATATGATTCTCATAACCCGGAGCTTCTCACAACAATCATGATGGTTTTCGGTAGGGAACGTCACACCTTTGGGGACAAAAGGATATCCATTGCCTCTTATTGCTTTCAATTTTTTCTCTCGTGTCAACATAGAACAACAAAAGTGTTGTGTGAATTTTTTTGATTTTTCGGGGTTCCTTTGGACATTTTTATGCATTAACTGAGTTTTCAATGCATTTTATGTGCATAGTTCCAATTTGAACTACATGCACATGCTCCAGTGCATATAAATTTGTTGAAAAATCAAATCTTTGTCCTTGGGTGCATGCTTAGGTCCCATGCAAGAAATGGGAATGAATTTCAAACCCTGGGGCACCGTTGATTGCCGGCAAAATATTGAGATGTCTGGTTTTTAAATTCTAGTAAATCCTAAACTCGTCAGAAATGAGGGAAACTTGGCATGCTATCATGGAGCGGCATCAACATGTCGTGGTAGAAATTTTGTCCCATTTTTGGCAGGTTTGGGTATATGCTTCTCACAAACCAGAGCTTCTCGCAACAACCAAGATAGTTTTCGGTAGGGAACGTCCCACCTTTGGGGACGAAACGATATCCATTGCCTCTTATTGCTTTCAATTTTTTTTCGCGTGTCAACATTGAACAACAGGAGCGTTGTGTGATTTTTTGTGGTTTTTTGGGGTTCGTTTGGACATTTTAATCCATTAACTGAGTTTTCAATGCATTTTATGTGCATTATTCAAATTTGAACTACATGCACATGCTCTAGTGCCTATAAATTGGATGAAAAACCAAATCTATGTCCTTGTGTGCATGCTTAGGTCCCATGCAAGAAATGGGAATGGATTTCAAACACCGGGGCACCGTTGATTGCCGGCAAAACATTGAGATGCCTGGTTTTTTCATTCTAGTCAATCCAAAACTCGTCTGAAATTCATGAAACTTGGCTTGCTATCATGGAGCGGCATCAACATGCCGTGGTACAAAATTTTTCCCATTTGGGGCAGGTTTGGGTATATGCGTCTCACAAACCGGAGCTTCTCACAACAAGCATGATGGTTTTCGGTAGGGAACGTCCCACCTTTGGGGACGAAACAATATCCATTGCCTCTATTGCTTTCAAAAAAATTCTCGTGTCAACGTAGAACAACATGACTGTTGTCTGATTTTTTTTATTTTTCGTGGTTCGTTTGGACATTTTTATGCATTAACTGAGTTTTCATTGCATTTTATGTGCATAATTCAAATTTAAACTATATTCACATGATCCAGTGCATATAAATTGGTTGAAAAATCAAATCCGTGTCCTTGGGTGCATGCTTAGCTCCCATGTAAGAAATGGGAATGAATTTCAAACACCGGGCACCGTTGATTACGGGCAAAACATTGAGATGCCTGGTTTTTAAATTCTAGTCAATCCAAAACTCGTCTGAAATTCATGAAACTTGGCATGCTATCATGGAGCGGCATCAACATGCAAGGTACAATTTTTGTGCCATTCGGGGCAGGTTTGGGTATATGCTTCTCACAACAAGCATGATGGTTTTCGGTTGGGAACGTCCCACCTTTGGGGACAAAACGATATCCATTGCCTCTTATTGCTTTCAAATTTTTTTCTCGTGTCAACATAGAACAACAGGAGTGTTGTGTGAATTTTGGGGATTTTTCGGGGTTCGTCTGGACATTTTTATGCATTAACTGAGTTTTCAATGCATTTTATGTGCATAGTTCAAATTTGAACTACATGCACATGCTCCAGTGCACATAAATTGGTTGAAAAATCAAATTAGTGTCCTTGGGTGCATGCTTTGGTCCCATGCAAGAAATGAGAATGAATTTCAAACACCGTGGCATCATTGATTGCGGGCAAAACATTGAGATGCCTGGTTTTTAAATTATAGTAAATCCAAAATTCATCTGAAGTTCATGAAACTTGGCATGATATCATGGAGCGGCATCAACATGCCGTGGTACAAATTTTTTCCCATTTGGGCAGGTTTGTGTGTATGCTTCTCACAAATCGGAGCTTCTCACAACAAGCATGATGGTTTTCGGTAGGGAACGCCCCACCTTTGGGGACGAAACGATATCGATTGCCTCTTATTGCATTCAATTTTTTTTTCTCGTGTCAACAAAGAACAACTGGAGTGTTGTGTGAATTTTTGTGATTTTTCGGGGTTCGTTTGGACATTTTTATGCATTAACTGAGTTTTCAATGCATTTTAGGTGCATAATTCAAATTTGAACTACATGCACATGCTCTATTGCATATAAATTGGTTGAAAAATCGAATATGTGTCCTTGGGTGCATGCTTAGGTCCCATGCAAGAAATGGGAATGAATTTCAAACACCGGGGCACCGCCGATTGCCGGCAAAACATTGAGATGCCTGGTTTTTAAATTCCAGCAAATCCAAAACTCGTCCGAAATCCGTGAAACTTGGCATGCTATCATGGAGCGGCATCAACATGCCGCGGTACAAATTTTGTCCCATTTGGGGCAGGTTTGGGTATATGCTTCTCACAAACCAGAGCTTCTCACAACAAGCATGATGGGTTTCGGTAGGGAACGTCCCACCTTTGGGGACGAAACGATATCCATTGCCTCTTATTGCTTTCAAAAATAATTCTCGTGTCAACATAGAACAACAGGAGTGTCGTGTGAATTTTCGGGGTTCGTTTGGACATTGTTATGCATTAACTAAGTTTTCAATGCATTTTATGTGCATAATTCAAATTTGAACTACATGCACATGCTCCAGTGCATATAAATTGGTTGAAAAATCAAATATGTGTCCTTGGGTGCATGCTTAGGTCCCAAGCAAGAAATGAGAATGAATTTCAAACACCGGGGCAACGTTGATTGCCGGCAAAACATTGAGATGTGTGGTTTTTAAATTCTAGTAAATCCAAAACTCGTCTGAAATTCATAAAACCTGGCATGCTATCATGGAGCGGCATCAACATGCCGTGGTACAAATTTTGTGCCATTTGGGGCAGGTTTGGGTATATGCTTCTAACAAACCGGAGCTTCTGATGGTTTTGGGTAGGGAATGTCCCATCTTTGGGGATGACACGAAATCCATTGCCTCTTATTGCTTTCAATTTTTTTTCTCGCGTTAACATAGAGCAACAGGAGTGTTGTGTGATTTTTTGTGATTTTTCAGGGTTCGTTTGGACATTTTTATGCATTAACTGAGTTTTCAATGCATTTTATGTGCATAATTCAAATTTGAACTACATGAACATGCTCCAACGCATATAAATTGGTTGAAAAATCAAATCTTTGTTCTTGGGTGCATGCTTAGGTCCCATGCAAGAAATGGGAATTAATTTCAAACACCGGGGCACCGTTGATTGCCGGCAAAACATTGAGATGCCTGATTTTCAAATTCTAGTAAATCCTAAACTCGTCTGAAATGCGGGAAACTTGGCATGCTATCATGGAGCGGCATCAACATGTCATGGTAGAAATTTTGTCCCATTTTTGGCAGGTTTGGGTATATGCTTCTCACAAACCGGAGCTTCTCACAACAAGCATGATGGTTTTCGGTAGGGAACGTCCCACCACTACTAGGAAAAGGCCTACTATTGGCGCACCTATTTTGGCCATTAATGGCGCATTAGTGGTGCGCCATTAGTGCCACGCCATTAGTATATTTTACTAATGGCGCACCTCAGATGCGCCATTAGTATATACCACGGTGCACCATTTGTATGCCTCCCAGGGGGCCATATATACCCAGGTGCTTTGGCATACTAATGGCGCATCACATCACAGTGCGCCATTAGTAACTTTGGCATACTAATGGCGCACTGTTTAATGATGCGCCATTAGTATCCTTTGGCATACTAATGGCGCACTGTGATGTGATGCGCCATTAGTATGAATATTAGGTTTTTTATTTATTTTTTAATTTTCTGTTTTTTGCACAGGTTACAAAATGTATTATTGGACAGAATATAGACAGCACACATCAACAACAGATTCATCGAATACAATAGAAGATTAGTCTCTGAATACAATTCATCATATTAGTCTCCGAATACAATTCATCATATTAGTCTCCGAATTGAAAAGACCGAACAAAGATAGATCATTATGTTACAAGTCTTGAGACCGCGAGTAGCGAGTTTGTCTTCACATTACAAGTCGATATCGATCATCTAAACTACCATCACATAGAAGAGAGATGCGGTCATCACGATGAGCATCATCACGATGAAACTCGTCTTCATCCGGTTCCTCCAACGCTCCCTCCCCTCTCCCGCTAGATAGCGGGCGTATCTAGATTCCGCCTCGGCCCTAGTGGTGTACCCTTTGTAACTGTTACCGCTGAATCGGTGAACCTGTCTCCGACACTCCTCCCAGTCGTCGTAGACTCCGGGAACCTTACCCTTGTACACGACATACGACGGCATCGCTATGCACTAGCCAAACGAAACATTAGTACCAATTCACAGACGATACATAAGCAATATATAAGTATGCAACAGAACGATCGGAAGAGAAAAGCAAGACATTAATAGCATCGATTACATCTAAGTTGAACGACAGTCGAAACCAAAGAGACATACTACAAGTTCATTAAATTTTAATTACAACATGAGCCAATCGATGTTTCAGAACTAGACACAGCATCACTACTTTCGACTCGATTCAAGGGACCGGAGCGTGGATGAAGCCGCCGTCTATCGTGGGAGTCATGAAATCGCGGGCGTTGTCAGCCTGCATTTGTAGCATTGTGTCGATGTCACTGTTGGACGGTTGATTTTTGAGGTAGAACTGCCCCGAGGTACGAAGGACATCTTGATGGATGATTTCCGCAAACTCCGACTGGATGCGAAAGAATTCTTGTCTGATGTCCACGTCCTGGATTGCCGACACACTCGCGGCCCAATCTTTGAGTTTACTCGGTAGCAGAAGTTGATGATGGTCCCGTACGATCGCCCGCATGTGATGGATGGCGTAGTAGGCACCCTTCTGACCGCCAGGCGGCTGCTTGACGCAGCAGAACGTCGTATTGTGGGAGAACACGTGCTTGCCGGTCTTACGAATAGGCCTGGTGAAGGTGCCTCCAGATTTGGCGTAGCCGGGGAGAACATCATCAAGATCCTTCTTGACATTTGTGTAGTCTACGTTCGACTGACGGTCCAAGTCGAAATACGTGGCCATGGAATATTTGGGGCTTAGGAGGATGAACGTGCAATGTATGTCACTGCAGAAAACACGGAATGTTAAAAGAAAAACGATCAAAATCTAAGAATTCATATGTTACGGGGCGGTTGAGGGGAGGACTTACTCGGGAAAGTAAGGCACGAGGAAGTTATCCTTATCTCGGTTTGCCAGAATGACGCCTTCGAGGTAAGAACTCGCGACTTGCCGATCCCCAGTGCTGCCCAAGATCTTGGCACACATGTAGAAGGGGTCGACTATCACGATGTCCGGGGTCTTGTCGCGAATGATCCGCATCTCCATACTCAGCGAAAATAGCCGAACGAAGGTGTAGTGCAGCGGATGAAGGTTCAACATAGCGTAGATGTGATGGCTTCTCGCCCCTCGTTGGTTACCCCAAGTGGAAGGTTGAGATGTAGCGTAGCGGCAAATTTCCCTTGGCAAAGATACCAAGGATCGAATCCCGTGAGACTTCGAGGGTCGACAAGTAGGTGTCAACGGCGCGATAAACTTAGCGGTTGACTGGACCTTCACACAGATACATATAACTTTGCTCCCAACGAATACAAAGAGGTTGTCAATCCCTCCGGCCTTGTTGTTTACAAAGGATCAAACACAAGAGATAATAATGATAGCTATGACTACAACTAGGAAATAAAAACAGGAAGTAAATAGAAGGTGTGATCAGCGGTGGTAATATGGACCGGGGTCCCATGATGTTCACTAGTGATGTCTCTCTCCCAAAAGACGATAAAACAGCAAAGTGAGGTAAACAAATTACAGCTAGGCAATTGATAGGATTATGTGCGCAAACCAATGCTAACTATGCTGCAAAGAAAGGTAGAGGCTCAAAAGCATGGGTGGTACGCCAAGGCAAGTAGACCGAAATCCATCTGCATCTACTACTAATCATCCACCTTGAGATATCTATCCAGAACATCTCGCTGGTATTAAGTTGCGAAACCCACCCAAAGTGTAAACTCAAAGCAACAGACAACTGCATTAAAAGAACTTTGCGTAAAGTAAACAATCCTTGCACCCGCAAGTACAAGCACCGTTGTATTCTCCCTTGTGGCAACATCACATCCCCTAGACTCATGTTTTTGTCACTCAAGCTAGTCATCAGGGGGCATGAACCCACAATCAAGCATAACGCTCCCTCTTGGAGTTACTACCTACTACTTGGCCAAAGCAATAAACAGCAACGGAGAACATGCAAGAATTACTCAAGAACAAAGATATAAAAGAGGTGAATCAAATATATTACTCAAACACAATCTGAAAATAGTCTCATAATCCATCAGATCCCAGCAAACTCAGCAAAGCAACAGCAGAAAGATTACATATGTGCCTCGATCATGTAGGGCAGCTCACGAGGTCTAAACCATGAAGAGCAAAGAGGGGAGGAGAACATCACATAGCTACTGATCATGGACCCATGGTCCAAGGTGTACTACTCACGACTCATCCGGGAAGCGTCCATGGTGGTGGAGAAGCTCCCGGTGGTGGTTCTGCCCTCCGGCAGGGTGCCGGGAAGAGTTCTCTTGATGCTCCCGATCTTGGAAGCGCTGCGGCGGCGGAACAGAGGCGAGATCACGAAAAAGGGTTCTGTCCTCGAGGGTTTCGGGACGAGAGGGATATATATGCGAAGGGGGGCAGCCAGAGGCGGAGCAGGGGCCCCAGGCGCCCCCTGGCGCGGCCAGGGGTGGGGCCGCGCCAGGTGGCCGCCTGGGCCACCCCTGGCTCCCCTCTGGCCCATCTTTGGTTCTTCGCGAAGCTTCTTGTACGCTGATTTTTCCTATATTTTTCCTGGAATTTTTGGAGCACTTTTAATATGGGGGAAACCTGAAATAGAAAAACAGCAGAAAACAGGAACTGGCACTGTGGTGCACTGAGTTAATAGGTTAGTCCAAATATGATCAAAAGTGTATGGAAGTGCATCAATATCATAGCAATATCACACAAAAGAAGCATGGAGCAAGCAGAAATTATAGATACGTTTTGGACGTATCAACATCCCCAAGCTTAATTCCTACTCGTCCTCGAGTAGGTAAATGATAACAAGCATAATTTCTGTGGTGACATGCTACCAACCATATAAAAACTTTTTAAGTAAAGCAATCAAGGCATGTAATTCAATTCAAGTCATAACAAGCAAGAGTCTATATTAGCATTGTAACAAGCAACATAAGAACATAAAGGTGCAAGAGCTCTCGCTGTCCGTGACTCGAATGTCTCCAAATGGTGTTTGCGTGCAAGAAAGGGGATAGGGATATACAAGAGAGTAAAACATAGTTTTTGTATTGTTGAGAACTTAATCTACTAAAGTTTCACACTGGGTCTTCTTTGGAATCTTATCTTGACTCATCCCCAGACCACTAGCCAGGTACAAGTCAAAATGATCCACTCCCTTTCGATATTTTGAGCACTCATGCAATGGATGAGCGTAAGCAAGAAAGTTGACACTTAGGATGGCAAAGAGAGAAAAATGATGATGGGGGAAGACAAAAAAGGTGTGAAAGGCTCACATCAATGAGGACAATCATAGGCGAGAGAAAGCCAAATGATAGATATGATGTGAGGACTAGGGATTGACATGCAACGGATGCACATATGAGCTAAGGTAAGCTCTCCAATGGAACTAGTGGGGGTGCATCCAACTTGCTCGCTCAAGAAGACCTAGAGCTCTTTTGAGGAGGCTCATCATTGGAATATACAAGGCAAGTTCTAAAGTGTGAAGGTCCCCACATAGCTATATGCATGAATGATAATCTCTATGGAGTACAAGGTATAAGATGGAGTACGAGTGTGGATCTCTCAAAAGGAATAGTAGTGTGCCCCCTTCTCTCTTTTTATTTCTTTTTCTCTTTTTTCTCTCTTTTTTATTTTTTTGTGGCCTCAATGGCTCTTTCTATTTAACTCTCATTTGTCCTCTTTGGGATCTTTTGATTTTGTACTCTTTGGGATCTTTTCCTCACTTTAGGGGCAACACTCTATATATTACAAGAAGTATAGAAGATCTTTCACACTTTATAAAAGTACTCAACATAAAGAAAATGAAACTATCATGATGTATGCAAATGTATGCCTCTGCCGGTGTAGCAGGATATGCAATGATACTAGCGCGTCATGTAGCAATGATTAGGGCAAGGCCCAACTAGCATGCGGCTCATCGATCAAGCAAAAAGCATGTATGACATGAAGATCAAGTCATGAGAAGATGGATGTTGCATGGCAATGTTTCTCGGAAAAGCTATGGAAATGCCTTGATAGTTAGGTATGGTGGCTGTTTTGAGGAAGGATATAATGAGGCTTATGATGACAGAGCATATCGTGTCAAGGATTTGGATGCACCGGCGAAGTATGCGCCAACTCTCGAGGTGAGAAAGGGCAATGCACGGTACCGAAGAGGCTAGAAAAAATATGGCTAGGTGGAAGTGTCAACTTTCGAATACTCACATTAGTCCGAAGAACTCATGCACTTATTATCGGTAACTCTCAATCTAATTAGGAGGTTCACAAAGAGACAAGTACCCCGAGGAGGAGTGTATGGGGGTTTGGTTATCCTTGCGCATCCTCGACTCATGGTACGTGAGTGTACTCTAATATTCGACCCCTCCAAAGATTAGTAATCCATCTAGTAGCTAAAGTTCTCAACTATTTTGTAGGTTTTCGAAAATAAACACGGATTGCCCAAAATACGACATCTATCACTAATAGGCTAAAGCTCTTGACACCAAAAGTTCAGACATTACTCATGGCAATACCTCAAAACTATTGCAAGTTACTACTAAAATTAAATAGCAACCTCAGTTACCTACTTTAAGTTAAGACACACAACTCAGTGCAACAGGCAAACTCTCTTAACAAGATAAACATGAAAACTCAAGAGAGTTCAGCAACCAACTAAACAAAAGGTCTTTAAAAATAAAAGCATGAAAACTAAGAGCTAAACATGGCAGCAGCTATGGAAAGACAAAGAACACACACAACAAAGATAAGCATGAAAATCCTATGTTGTGTTCTAGGTTGAAGTGGAGCGTGTTTCTCCCACAAAAAGAAAGCTGGGTTCTAACTTGTTATGAACAACAAGCAAAGCTAAAGAAAACTAAAAAAAGAAACTAAGAGCAAGACGCTCCAAGCATAGCACATAACGCATGAAGTGATAAAATTATAGTGGAACGAAAGACGAACTGATAATTGTTGATGGAGAAGGGGATGCATGGGGGCATCCCCAAGCTTAGACGCTTGAGTCTTCTTGAATATTTCTTGGGGGTGCACAGGGGCATCCCCAAGCTTGAGCGTTTGACCCTCCCGAATCTTCTTTTATCATCTTCCCTCACACACTTGAAAACTCCCTTCATACATAACTCATCATAATCTGATTAGCGAGGTTAGTACCCACAATAAAATAATTTTTCCCTACTGGAAATAAAAATAATCTTGAAGAGCTACTGTTTCTCAAGATTGCCAAAAGGTTTTTGCGAAGAAAAAGCAAGCTCAAGGTTTGCAAAACGAAGACAAGGCAAAACAGGACAGAATCTGTGAAAAACAGACCAGCAGGTAGTAAATAATTTTTTCGGGGCACTTCTGCAACTCAAATCAAAAAACTCAGAACAGACGCTCGAAAGCCAATTGTATAGAGCACGCTGTCAAAAATAATTCAGATCAAAAAGATGATCTGGTGATTTTATTCGAATTTTTCTGTCCAAGGACAGAATCTGTTTTCTGGACAGCACGTCACAACTTTTGAACTTTCTTGCAATCGGAGGCTAAACTTGGCACAAAGCTGAAAAGAAAAGATACAATGATGATGCTACTGTAGTAACAAACATCAAGACACAAAAAAAGCAAAATAAAACCTAATTCGTTGTGGGCTGCCTCCCAAAAGCGCTTTCTTTTATGCCTTTAAGCTAGGCATGATGCAAAAAGGAGGAATCAAAAGTCATCATAATAATCGGAGTTATAAATTGCTTCAAATGGTTCCTCAACAAGTTCATCCTTGTTCCTTCTAGGAAAGGGGTACGTACCTTTTGCCTTCCCGCGTAGGCGGATTTGTCCCTTACCTATATCGATGAAGCCTTTTACGGCTCGGAGGAAGTCCCTTCCAAGCACTATATTTCCTTGGTTTGGCTTCATGATGAAGAAATCAACCATTGCAATCCCTTTAAGGAATGTAACTGGTACGTCTTTTATTCTTCCCTGGATCTCAGAAATATCTCCATTAGCATGTTCATGATAGGATGATAATTTGTCCATGTTAAATTTTAAAGAATCATGAACAATTTTTGGCATAGTAGAAATCATAGATCCAATATCACAATAAGCAAGGAAGTCTTGATTAGAGATGCTAATCCTAACAAAAGGCTCCCAATCATTGTCTATTTCCAAAATATCTCTCTTATTGGGTTTGGGTTTCTCTACCTTCATCAAGTCTAGAGCATCCATTCTCTTCTCAATAGTAGCAAGTCTATCTATGACAGTATCAAAACTATGATCATAAACAAAGTAACTAGATAGACCATGTATAATTTCAAGGGCTCTAGCTTCATCACACTCTAGGAAATCTCCTTCAGCTATAATATCAAGAGAGTGTTTACACCATTTAAAAAGACCATGGTAAAAATTTCTAAGCACAATTTTTATAGGTATCCAAGGCATAATTCTCCTATGTGCATCAGAAATTCTGTCCCATGCCTTCTTCATATTTTCTCCATCCCTTTGATGGAAATCTAGAACTTCTGATTCCCTCAAAGCACCAAGTCCTAACATGCTTGACTAAACAGAAAGGACTACTAACAGAAAAGCAAATAATTATTTTGTGATTTTTGATAAAGGACACTAAAGCAAAACTGAAAGGTAAACTAACAAGACTAAAAAGCAAAGATAAAAGATAGCGTGCAACTCCCCTATCTTGAAGAGTGGAGTCCCTGGCAACGGC
Source organism: Secale cereale (assembly GCA_902687465.1). NCBI lineage: Eukaryota > Viridiplantae > Streptophyta > Magnoliopsida > Poales > Poaceae > Secale > Secale cereale. Next base: position 270,105,512 of record LR738711.1, on the reverse strand, counting down.
GCCAGAAACTTGCTTCATGGCTTCTCGCCCCTCGTTGGTTACCCCAAGTGGAAGGTTGAGATGTAGCGTAGCGGTAAATTTCCCTTGGCAAAGATACCAAGGATCGAATCCCGTGAGACTCCGAGGGTCGACAAGTAGGTGTCAACGGTGCCAGAAACATAGCGGTTGACTGGACCTGCACACAGATACAGATAACTTTTCTCCCAACGAGTACAGAGAGGTTGTCAATCCCTCCGGCCTTGTTGTTTACAAAGGATCAAACACAAGAGATAATAGTGATAGCTATGACTGCAACTCGGAAATAAAAACAGGAAGTAAATAGAAGGTGTGATCAGCGGTGGTAATATGGACCGGGGTCCCATGATGTTCACTAGTGATGTCTCTCTCCCAAAAGACGATAAAACAGCAAAGCGAGGTAAACAAATTACAGCTGGGCAATTGACAGGATTATGTGTGCAAACCAATGCTAACTATGCTGCAAAGAAATGTAGAGGCTCAAAAGCATGGGTGGTACGCCAAGGCAAGTAGACCAAAATCCATCTGCATCTACTACTAATCATCCACCTTGAGATATCTATCCAGAACATCTCGCTGGTATTAAGTTGTGAATCCCACCCAAAGTGTAAACTCAAAGCAACAGACAACTGCATTAAAAGAACTTTGCGTAAAGTAAACAATCCTTGCACCCGCAAGTACAAGCACCGTTGTTTTCTCCCTTGTGGCAACAGCACATCCCCTAGACTCATGTTTCTGTCACTCAAGCTAGTCATCAGGGGGCATGAACCCACAATCAAGCATAACGCTCCCTCTTGGAGTTACTACCTACTACTTGGCCAAAGCAATAAACAGCAACGGAGAACATGCAAGAATTACTCAAGAACAAAGATATAAAAGAGGTGAATCAAATATATTACTCAAACACAATCTGAACATAGTCTCATAATCCATCAGATCCCAGCAAACTCAGCAAAGCAACAGCAGAAAGATTACATATGTGCCTCGATCATGTAGGGCAGCTCATGAGGTCTAAACCATGAAGAGCAAAGAGGGGAGGAGAACATCACATAGCTACTGATCATGGACCCATGGTCCAAGGTGGACTACTCACGACTCATCCGGGAAGCATCCATGGTGGTGGAGAATCTCTCGGTGGTGGTTCTCCCCTCCGGCAGGGTGCCAGAAAGATTTCTCCTGATGCTCCCGATCTTGGAAGCGCTGCGGCGGCGGAACAGAGGCGAGATCGCGAAAAAGGGTTCTGTCCTCGAGGGTTTCGGGACGAGAGGGATATATATGCAAAGGGGGGCCGCCAGAGGCGGAGCAGGGGCCCCAGGCACCCCTGGCGCGGCCAGGGGTGGGGCCGCGCCAGGTGGCCGCCTGGGCCTCCCCTGGCTCCCCTCTGGCCCATCTTTGGTTCTTCGCGAAGCTTCCTGTACGCTGATTTTTCCTATATTTTTCCTGGAATTTTTGGAGCACTTTTAATATGGGGGAAACCTGAAATAGAAAAACAGCAGAAAACAGGAACTGGCACTGTGGTGCACTGAGTTAATAGGTTAGTCCAAATATGATCAAAAGTGTATGGAAGTGCATCAATATCATAGCAATATCACACAAAAGAAGCATGGAGCAAGCAGAAATTATAGATACGTTTTGGACGTATCAAGATGTCATCAAACCGCAGGACGATTGTACCCCCGATGGAGTTATCCACAAAGCCCTTGCCCTCTGGCACCTTGGCCGCGAAAACCGGGTATGCCACATCCTTTTCTCTGAGACGCCGCTTCTCCAAAGAAAGAACACTGTCATGCAGACTCCGCATAGCACCAGTTGCAGCATCGAGCATATTTCTCGGTAGCATCGGCCTACCCGCCACATGCACCCTCCTCATTACATCCTCAAGTGAAGGTGGCCCGTCCTGAGCACGGATCATACTCGGTGCCGGCTGGCTCGCACCCTTGTTAGTCTTTCTTTTGCGTGGCTTCTTCTTCTCCTGTAATGGGACCGAGTTCTGCTCACAGACCGCCTTCTTGAGTGTGTTGGGGCTGATAATATTTCGCACCTCGCCTATCTGAGGCTCGGTGAAGTCGGCAGCTGGAGGCGTCTCCTGAGAACTAAACGACAGACGACGCCTGTTGCAACTTGGTTTCTCCGCGGTACCAGTTTGATCGCGCACATCTTTTGTAGGGTTTGGTTCTTGAGAAGGAGGCCCCATGAAGTCGCCACCGTACCCATGATCGGCAAAGTACTGATCGACATTGGCAAATGTATCGTCGTCGTTGTCCTCATCGTCGTTCGGATCCTGTGCCATATGCATGTTTGGATCCAGTGGCATAGGGATGTCCGGCACCGTTGCGGCGGTCTTGCCATGGGGCCGACTTGGCGACGACACGACTGGCGGTGTTGTCTTTGGGGTGGTGTCCCCCGCCCCAAACAAATCTGGCTCTTCGGCCAAAGCAGGGGCCAGCTCAGGCAGGCGCTGAGGGTCATCACGTCATCTTCGTCAGCCCCGACGGGTCGAATCGGAGGTAACAACTCGTCGCAGCCTGGCAGCACCCGAACCAGTTGAACGCTATACAAGTTGGGTGGCATCTGGGTACCGTGGAACACGGGGTTGCCCTGTTGAACGATTTTGCCCTTGGCGACATCGACCAACTCGTTGTTCAAGAAGTGCAGGAGAGTGCACAGAATGTCGGCGGCGCCCTGCGAAAACATGTAGGGCATCAGGGATGCCCAGTCAAAGGCAAGGACATGAAGTCCTCGGTCGAGAGAGGCTTAATTAGTTACCGTGATGATGGCGTCTAGCTCGGCCAATGTCGAGGCACCGCCAACGGCGGGCGTGCAGTTGACGGAGGGGCCGCTTGCTGTAGAGGTGCCGGCCGGCGTACACCCGGGTGCATTAAGCTCCCGTGCCAGCATCGGAGACACCAATGCCGCCTCCGCCGGAGACACCAATGGCCCCGACATCGCGTTCTGCGAGTTGCTGGCCGTGAAGCTGGGAATCGGGGGCGGCCCCTGTTGGCCGCCCGCAATCCACGCGTGCAACCCCTCGATCAAGGTAGGCACAATGGCGGTGATCGTCGCTCAGAGTTGTTGTTGCACTTGCTCTTGGACAATCTCCGGAATCCGCGCCACCTATGCCTTGAGTTCTTGAACCTCGCGTGCCTGGCCTTCCGAGCTGGTCTTTTTCTCCTTTCGCCCACCAGCGTTATAGTATGACGACCATTTTGTGGACAAGCCTTTGCCGGCCACACGACCAGCTGACGTCGGCTTACTGAGCTTATCCTTTTTCTTCATTACATTCAACGCCCTATTTAGAGTGGTGTCCCAAGGGTTGCTCTTAGTCGACCCCGCGCTACTGCTTTCAGTCGCCTGCGGAAGGAATGTGAACCATTTAGAAATTTGGCTTCATTAATTAGAATGCAACCATATGGAGCTAATTACGCGGGGGTGTATTCCTTACCAGAACAAGCTCAAGCGCCCTGGTCTTCGGATCCGTGGTAAGCTCCTTTGTTTTCGGGTCCTTCTTGTACCGGGCCCTGACAAAGTTCCTGGTCTGCTTGTCACCGTATTTATCGAAGAGGGGCGGTAGGTCTTGCTCGGCACGGTCCGCCTCCTCCTTGTCCCATATAGGCTCCGCCACTCTGTAACCGCCGGGACCGAGTGTGTGTTCCCCTAAGTTCAGCTCCCGCATTTATTTCCCCCACTGACTTGATTCGGAGGTTGCAGTGCTCGAGCACTTGATCTTGAAGTCGTTGTAGTCATCTTCGGTGATCGAAGGATTTTTCTCCTTGATCTTCTCATAACTCTCACCTTTCTCGATCATTCTCTTCACATTGCTTTTCCAAGTAGACAGGGTCGTGCTCATCCTCGTGAGGGCAGTATTGTTCACTTTATTCCCTTTGAGGCTTGTGTTTTCAAATTCAACGGGGAACTTTTATTGTTCATGCAGCTTCGTGAAGAGGAGGTTGCGCAAATTCCCTCGGTCAGGATGCCTCAGGTTCTCGGTGTTGATCGAGATGGTGCTCCGGAGAATGCACCCGAGCTGAAGCGAGTACCCCTTGACTATTCGTTTGGGCGCCGTTGGATTCCCGTCGGAGTCCACTTCAGTAAATTCCTCCTTGACGGTGCCGAGCACGGTCGGGCGCCGGTCCTTCCGTTGCCTCTTCGGCTGGCTGCCATCTGTGCGTGCGCCGCCATCATCAGTGGTGGCATCCTCGGCGGCACCATCAGTGGTGGCATCCTCGGCGGCACCATTAGTGGGGTCATCCTCGGCGGTACCATCAGTGGTCTCAGGATCGGTGGGGAAGGTGGCGTCCTCATACAAGTGAGGTTGTTCCTCCATCTCCTGGGACAGCTCCCAGAATGCCTTGCCGCCCGAACCCCTGGCCTCATCGTTGTTGGCCATGTTTCTCTCTAAATAGGAAAAAAGTTTGGTCAAAAAGTTGGTTATTGTCAAGGAACAAGAACATGGTCTCATCATTTAGGGTTTGTCGACACCGAGGCATCCTAAAAGGTAAGCTTTTATCATTGAGGGTTTTTCGACGCCGAGGCACCCTAAAAGCCTAAGCTTTCATCATTTCAGTTTTTATCGACACCGAGGCACCCTAAAAGCCAAGGTTTTATAATTTATGGTTTGTCGACACCGAGGCATCCTAAAAGCTAAGCTGGGAAGGAGAATTCTAAGTTGGGCCTAATCACTTGGCTCTATTGCTGCCTATGGTTTAATGCAGCTAGAATAAAGGGGCAGTTGATCCTACTTAATTAACTACTAAGATACCCCGGCCAATGCATTAGTCACAAGTACCCCATATGTCCTATTTTTAGCAAAGTCATGCTAAAATTCACGGAAAATTTCAGCATGACCTTTGCTGAAAATAGGACATATGGAGTACCCGAATTCGCCAGAACAGAAGTTAATCGACATTCCAGCAAACTCAAGGGCCTCTCGGGGTACCTGCAAAATCATCACGACACGATGGTCGGAGACAAAACCCAGCAGTGCAAAGTGGGGAAATCTGCCATGTCTAAACATGGATATTTCCAGTAGGTGATTGGACCAGTGAAGCTATAAGATGTTACAGTACAAACAAATTAAAGCAGCAGCAATAATAACAGGCTTATGTGCATGAACATGAATATGTATCTATTGTCGCTATGATCTAGTAATAAGAACAAGACATGTCAATTTCAATTTCAATTACCCATCACATAAATCAGATCGACCTTGTTGATTTGATTCACAAATCTACCAAAATATTGTGGCAGTCACTTCCAAGCAAGAAAACACAAAATTCACTGACCAATTTTAATTTGTAAGACAATTGAGCTAAAATCTCAGTGTACTGAAGCTGAAACTAGTTAACTGTATCAAGTATATGTATGAGGATGACATATAGATGAGCTCTTTCATGTGCTTGAAGTTACATCAACAGCTTTTTGTGTCTTTTGACAGTACCACATTGATAAGATCCATTACGAAAGAGAACATATTTTTCAAATAAATCAATGGTTAGAAGTCACATTGGAGACTGTGAAAATACCCAATTAACATGTAGTTTGACTCGGATGGTAAGAATTTTGACTGCAAATAGTTATAACATTTTTTATAATAATAAGTTGAATGAAGTTAACTAATGGAGTTAACTGAATTTATTTAACAAAGACGCGCTACTAAACCGCAACAGTAAACAAATACGATATGCTGCCTATGGATTAGTAACTGCATGGAGTTAACTGAATTTAATTAACAAACTAGAAAACAGAAAAAACTAGACTGCATGGAGTGGTAACAAATTCAGTTAACAAACTATGTTGCATTTAATCTCTCTCATGGAGTAGAAAATAGAAAAGACTAGATGGAATGAATCCTTGTTGCTACTGAAACCCTCTCTCATGGATTTTTTTGTGGGATCTTGCTACCTAGATAATTGCACTGCTGTGATGCTACTGGTGCCTTATGTTAATAATTTCTAATGAAAGCTACCTAGTTAATAATTTCTACTGATGCTACTGGGAGTATTTAATATTAGCTTGTTTGGATTGAAAAACTTCTTGATTCATGGAGTTCTTTTTTTGGTAGCTAATGAATGGATCAAGCTTGCAGTTTAGTGTAACCACTGCATCTGTCACAAATGGTAGTGAAAGCAAGCTGCAGTGTCCGTTTGTGTACTGTCGTGTTTGTACACACATGCTACAAAGCATGCCACATAACAGAAGAAAATACAAGGAGAAAAACAATGGGGTTTAGCCCAAACCAAGGGCTCATTTCCCCAATCTCAGTCTGTTCCTTTCTAAACCAAACAGCAACCACAAACTGCAGTATTTATTTCAGTACTGTTTGTGCATACTGTCGGTGTACTAAAGTAGGGGTACCTTAGTATCCCGAACTTGTGCACGGGCAGTCGCAGCACCCCGCGGCAGGGCTTGCCGGGTGACCACCAAGATCCTCCTTGGTTCCCTTGGAGCCATTCAAGAACAAAGTATTTAAGTCAAAGAGACAAGGCCCCGGCAAGAGGAGCTTGCCGGGAAGGCCAGCTGAGGCATCTCAAGAAACTTGCCGCGACGCGCCACGCGTCCCGGCAAGGCCCGGTGAGCGACAAGCTCCCAGAAGCGACAAGATAGCAACCGCGGCAAGGCGCTTGCCGCGGCAAACTTCCACTCAGTACCCGCGCTCCAGCACATCCACCCACGTGTCGCTCTGAGACCATCCCAGGCGCACGTGGCGGAAGGCTGTGCAGCCAGGGGTACACGGTGGCAAGCAGCGATGACAAGGTTACCGTCGTGGCAGACGGTGGCGCCCCTGACGGCCACTTTTTGCACTGTTTGGGCGACGGCGACGGGCATTTAATGCCCTTATCCCCTGCCGTCAGGGTTAGGTATGGAACACTGTTCCAGCTACCACCCTTTTTACATTTTACCCCCAACTGCGTTGCCACCTGTCGGTGACCCCTTGGGCGTATAAAAGGAGGCCCATGCGCAACGTAGAGGGGGGTTAGAGGTTCGAACACTCTCACGCTCGGTCTTGCTAGCGGTTAGAGCGTACTGTAGCTCTCCTCGCTCCCGAGCAAGAACTCAATACAAACCAAAGCAGGAGTCTGGTTTTACGCATCCGTGCGGCCCAAACCTGGGTAAACTGCTCGCGTGCTCGCCTCGATCTGCTCTTTGTGCGATCTCCGCCCCCTGCCATACCGTAAAGGGGCTCCGGTCCCATAGGTGTTCGTGGGCGATCAGTTTCCCCGACATCTTTGGCGCGCCAGGTAGGGGGTGCGTCGAGGTTGTGTGAACCCGATCCGGCGTCACACGAGCTAGATCTTCATCATCACCTTCATCAACATGCCGCCGAAGAAGAAGGCTTCGGAGGCAGCAGGTCCGTCCGCGTCGATCCCACCACCGCCGGAGCCAGCGGCTGGTGGGGTAGACGCCGGCGGAAGAACGGACGTCGACGAGGGAACTCACGGCGCCGCCAAGTCCAAGGACAAGGCTGCGCTGCCCATCGGTGGCATAGCCGGCTCCCACGACGATCGGGCGCATTCCAAGACCTCGGCGTCCGTGCACGCACCGCGCCCCTCTCAGGAGGCGCGGGACCGGCAGCGTCGTGGTACTCAAGGTACCATACGCTTGCTGGGCCAGGGCCAAGCTGGCGGATCTCGGGACGCTCATGACCAACATACGCGCCAACATGCTGGCACGAGCAAGGCGCGGTCGCCGGGACGGGATGTTGCTCCTTCTAACATAGTTAGAAGTCCGAGCATATCCCGTTCCTCGCACCGTTCACCACCGCTACCCGCCACTCCGGCAGAAGCTCTAGCACGAGCTCAACTGCTCTTAGACTTCCCTCCAGCGGCAGACAAGGCCGGCGACTGGAGGGCCACCATTCAAAGTCTCATCGCTTTCGCCAACGGCGACACTCCGCAGCAGCCGAGCACGTCGCGGCCGCGGCAAGTCAGCCAGGCGCGGGCCGATGGCGACAAGACCGCTGGGGGTGCAACCACCGTGCACTCCCCGCCCCGAAGGCCAAGATCGCCGACTCGCCGGGTCAACATCGACAGCGACTCCACCGCGTCGTCGGACCAGCGAGCTCGTCGCGATCAGCGCCAAGTTCTTGACGATCGACGACAAGAAGACGCCCGTACCCGCATCGAGCGCCGAAGAGAAGCGCGGCGTCAATCAGACCAGCGCGCTGGGCCCGCTGTCGACATGCAAGCGCCTGGGGGACCAGGCGAATTGCCGTACGCGGTAGGTTGTCCAGCGTTCACTCATGAGCTGCGGCAAGTCCAGTGGCCCAGCATGAAGAACTTCAAGCCCGACGTACCGGAGAAGTACGACGGCAAGACACATCCGTCGGAGTTCCTCAGCATCTACGCCATCGCGGTGCAGGCTGCTGGGGGACGAGACGAGAAGATCCTTGCCAACTACTTCCCGCTGGTGCTCAAGCCAAACGTCAGGTCCTGGCTCATGCACTTGTCGGACAACTCCATTTCTTCTTGGGCAGACCTGTGCCGTTAGTTTGTCGGCGCCTTTATAGGCGGCCACAAACCACATGGCCAGGAGAGTGACCTTCACCTGCTCGCTCAGAAGGAAGGAGAATCCCTGTGCAAATACATCCAGAGGTTCAGCCGTGTGCAACACAACATCCCTGACGTCCACCCTGCCGCGGTTATCAGCACGTTCCACCAGAACGTGCGTAACCGCAGGATGAGGGAGGAGATGGTGATGTGCAAGATTAGGGACGTCAGCGAGCTGTACGCCCTGGCCGACAAGTGTGCACGCGCTGAAGAGGGGAGGAAACTCCCCGGAGAGGATACTGGAGCGGGAGGATCTGATAGCGAGGATGCCGCCCCGGCAAAGAAAAACCGGCGGCGGAACAACAGGAAGAAGAAGAATAAGGAAGTGCTAGTCGTTGAGCAGTCCGGCAAGGAGGCTGGCGCCAAGAAAGCCCAAGTTGGTAGCTCCGGCAAGGAGAATGCCGCATGCACCAACTGCCAGGCTGTGGTGGCCACCGACAAGCAGGACGGCACCGACAAGCAGTACTGCAAGATCCACCGCACCAAGGGCCACGATCTCCAGAACTGCAAGAGAGTCGAGCAGCTTGTCGAATAGCAGAAAGCTGAGTAAGAGCGGCGCGACAAAGAGAAGGCCCAAGAAGGTGATGGAGGATCCGGCAAGAAGCGGCCGTTCAAGCAGCGGCAAGGAGACAGACCTCCACGCGGCCGCGACAAGGACGAAGACGACGAAGACGGCGAAGACATGGACGTTGCAGAGAACAGCGAGCAGGAGTTCCAGAAAGCCACAGAGGTTTTGTGCGTCGACGGTGGTGCTTCTCTGCATACTTCCCATCGCCGACTCAAGCAGTGGGTGCGGGAAGTTAATGCGGCAGAACCACCTATCGAATCGCGCAAGCTTCTAAAGTGGTCCAGCACGCCTATCATCTTTAATATTGAGGAGCACCCTGATCGCACAACTGCGGTCGGGTGCTTGCCGATGTTGGTTCACCAACTATCCGCAACCTCAAGGTCACCAAGATGTTAGTTGACGGCGGGGCCGGCTTGAACTTGATCTCATCCGCTGTGGTCCGGAAACTCCAGGTCCCCGACAGCGAGCTCGAAGAAACGGGCACATTCCAAGGGATTAACCCGGGGAGGAGCAAGCCGAAGGGGAAGATCACACTGCTAGTGACATTTGGCGGCGAGCTGAACTTCAGGACCGAGAGGGTCACTTTTGATGTTGCCGATTTCCCATTGCCTTACAATGGGATACTTGGCCATCCAGCACTCGCCAAGTTCATGGCAGCCTCTCATTACGCTTACAACATGCTCAAGATGCCAGGCCCGATAAGCGTCATCTCTGTCCCCGGCGACAAGAAAGATGCCCTTATCTGCGCCGACAAAATCTACTGGGAAGCAGCAGCTGCAACAGATCGACAAACACTTGCCGCTGAAGCTCTCGGAGGGAAGAAGACCAAGTCCGGCAATAGCTCTGGGGCCCACTCCGGCAAGCGCACCTCTTCGGAGTGCTGCGCTACCGTCGAGGACGCACCATCGAGCTCCACCGGCAAGTGTAAGAAGACGGCGGCATCTCCACCGGCAACCAAGAAGGTGTCCGCCAAGGGGGACGGCACTGGTGGTACCTTCACCATCAGTGCCATGCTTGACCCTAAATAGGAAAGCGTGCTCGTTGCTTTCCTGCGGGCGAACGTCGACGTGTTTGCATGGCAACCGTCTGACATCCCCGGTGTTCCCAGGAAAGTGATTGAGCACAAGCTTGCTATCTGTCCTCACGCGCGGCCCGTCAAGCAGAAAGTCAGAAAACAAGCGGTGGAGCGCCAAGAGTTCATAGCAGAAGAAATCAAGAAGTTGGAAGCAGCAGGCCTTGTCAGAGGTGTACTCCATCCCACGTGGTTGGCCAATCCTGTTGTCGTGCGCAAGGCGAACGGGAAGTGGAGGCTTTGTATCGACTTCACCGATGTGAACAAAGCTTGTCCCAAAGATCCATTTCCCTTGCCGCGCATTGACCAGATTGTTGACTCCACTGCTGGATGCGACCTGCTTTCATTTCTTGATGCATATTCAGGATACCATCAAATCTTCATGGCGGAAGAGGACGAGGAGAAAACCGCATTTATCACTCCATGTGGTACATACTGTTTCATACGGATGCCTTTGGGTTTGAAGAATGCTGGTTCAACATTTGCAAGGGTAGTCCATACAGCTTTTGAGCCGCAGATACACAGAAATGTAGAAGCGTACATGGATGATATAGTGGTCAAGAGCAAGGACAGGGCTACTCTGGTCCAAGATTTAGATGAAACCTTTGCGAATCTGCGCAAGATACAACTCAAGCTCAATCCCAAGAAGTGCGTGTTCGGAGTCCCCTCCGGCAAGCTTCTCGGGTTCTTCGTGTCTCAGAGGGGGATTGAAGCCAATCCCGACAAGATCAAGGCCATTGAGCAGATCGAAGCACCAAAGCGCGTCAAGGATGTACGGAGACTTGCCGGCTGCGTGGCTGCTCTCAGCAGGTTTATCTCTAAGTCTGCTCAACGCGCCCTGCCATTTTTCAAAATTTTGAAAAAGGCGGGTCCAATGAAATGGACTCCAGGAGCGGAGGCTGCGCTGCAAGACTTGAAGAGATACCTATCCTCCACTCCAATACTTGTCGCACCTAAACCACAAGAGAAGTTGTTGCTGTACCTAGCGGCAACCAATCAAGTGGTTAGTGCTGCGTTAGTAGCGGAGAGGGAGGCAGATGATGAGCCAGCAGCCGCGGCAAGCACATCCAACGACAAGCAGGGGGCTTCCCCGACAAACTCTGGTCCCGACAAGGATGGATCTGCGCAGATGCAAGAGGAGATACGGAAGAAAATGGTGCAGCGCCCAGTTTACTTTGTCAGCTCCCTCTTGCAGGGGGCTAGGTCAAGATACTCTGGTGTGCAGAAGTTGCTTTTCGGCCTTCTCATGGCCTCGAGAAAGCTGCGCCATTACTTCCAAGCACATGAGATAACAGTGGTCACTCGCTTTCCGCTAAAGAGGATACTGCAGAATCCAGAAGCGACAGGCAGGATCGTCGAGTGGGCACTGGAACTGTCAAGCTTTGGCCTCAAGTTTGAAAGCACTTCAACTATCCAAAGCAGAGCATTGGCATAGTTCATAGCAAAGTGGACGCCAACACCAGACGAAGAGATTCCAGAAATGAGCATCCCCGTCAAGGAAGCAAGCAAAGAGTGGCTGATGTACTTTGATGGTGCCTTCTTGCTGCAAGGCGTCAGAGCTGGCGTGCTGCTTGTCGCACCCACCGGAGAGCACCTCAAGTACGTGGTCCAAATGCACTTTCCCAAGGAGCAAGCGACAAACAATACTGCAGAGTATGAAGGTTTGCTTGCCGGTCTCAGGATCGCGGCAGACCTTGGGATCAAGAAACTTATTGTAAGGGGTGACTCGCAGCTTGTCGTCCGCCAAGTAAACAAGAACTACCAGAGTCCGTTGATGGAAGCTTACGTCGATGAAGTGAGGAAGCTTGAAGAACACTTTGACGGCCTACAGATGGAGCATGTTCCAAGAGCTCAGAACGACATCGCAGATGGCCTGTCAAAGTGCGCCGCACTTAAGTTACCTGTGGAACCAGGAATCTTTGTGCTCAAGCTGACTCAACCGTCCGTAACACCATCAACTGGACAGAGCAAGAAGAGGAAGTTGATTTCTGGTGACTATTTTCCGGTAGAGCTTCCCGAAGCCGCCACCAAGAAGGTCCCCAAGATCAACACCAAGAGTGCTGAAGGGCAGTCTGCTTCGACAAGCCCCAGGGTTTGTTCCATTGAAGCAGACGCCCCCGACAAGTTTTGCTCCGGCAAGCTTGCCGGGGAACATCATGCTCCGGCTGGACCACAGGTTCTCATCGTAGAAGCGGATGTTCCCGCAGCAGCAGATGTTCCTTTAGTCCTTGCTGTCAAGCCACGAGCCCCAGCATGGGCACAACAGATTGTCCGTTTCCTCCAGATAGGAGAACTTCCCGAAGAGCAAGAAGAAGCGGAAAGAGTAGCCCGGCAGTCAAGTATGTACCAGTTTGTGGACAACACACTGTGCAGAAGAAGACTCAACGACGTGAAATTGAAGTGTATTTCTCGGGAAGATGGACAAAAGCTGTTGGCAGAGATACATGGAGGCATATGTGGTCACCTCATTGGCGCAAGAGCACTTGTCGGCAAAGCATTCCGGCAAGGTTTCTTCTGGCCTACAGCCCTCCAGGATGCGACTACACAAGTAACCAAGTGTGAAGCGTGCGAGTTCCATTCCAAGCAGATACACCAGCTAGCTCAAGCTCTCCAGACGATCCCTTTATCCTGGACATTTTCGGTCTGGGGGCTCGACATCCTCGGCCCCTTTCCCCGCGCAGCCGGGGGCTTTGAATACTTGTACGTCGCAATCGACAAGTTCACAAAGTGGCCGGAAGTGGAACTAGTGAGAAAGGTGACCGCACAGTCAGCGGTCAAGTTCTTTAGGTCGATTGTTTTCCGTTTCGGGATCCCTAACAGGATCATCACCGACAACGGTACACAATTCACGAGCCGCACCTTCATGCAGTACGTCCAAGATCTTGGCGCCAAGGTCTGCTTCGCTTCTGTTGCTCACCCGAGAAGCAACGGTCAAGCAGAGAGGGCAAATGCTGAAGTGCTGCGTGGACTCAAGACCAGAACTTTCGACAGGCTGCACAAGTGCAGAAGAAACTGGATCGAGGAGCTGCCGGTGGTTCTTTGGCCGATCAGGACGATGCCAAACCGAGCCACTGGACAGACACCCTTTGCTCTAGTCTACGGAGCAGAGGCAGTTCTCCCCACGGAACTCGTATACGGGTCACCTCGAGTGCTCGCTTATGATGAGCTCAAGTAAGAGAAGCTGCGACAAGACGACGTGCTGCTCCTTGAGGAGGACCGTCTTCAGGCCGCTGTACGAGCTGCTCGCTACCAGCAAGCTTTGCGCCGCTACCACAGCCGCAAAGTTAATGCCAGAAGTGTCGAGGAAGGCGACCTTGTTCTTCGGCATGTTCTGGCCGCCAAGAATTCCAACAAGTTGACGCCGAAGTGGGAAGGCCCTTATCGGGTGAAACAAGTCACTAGGCCCGGCGCTGTCCGCCTTGAGACCGAAGATGGATTTCCGGTGAGCAACTCCCGGAACATTGAGCACCTTCGTAAGTTTTACCCATAAGGCGCGGTTGCCGTGACCCGCTCCGGCAACCACCTTTTGTACAAGTCTTGCCGCTGTTGCATGTAATCCTTTGTACAAAGCCGGGCGCAGACCCCATGCATCAGTAAAGCTCATGTGCTCGGCGCATCTTGTCGTTTCATGCTTTCTATTCTCTTGCATGTACTATCTGACACTTTGTGCAGCACCAACCCCCGGTGAGCCATAACGAGCCGCAAGGTTCCATATCTATATTGTCCCTTCTTTCTTTTTTCTCAAGCAAAGGAAGGATCCCTCGCACACAAGTTTGCCGGGGGGGAAGAAGATAGTCGTATGGACCGAGTGCCGTTCAAGAAAGTTTCGCCTTGCCGGGAAGCAAACAACACAAAAGCTAAGTTGCCAAAGTTTGAGCAATCGAATTTTTAAATTTTTAAGTTACCTTCCTTGAGCGACTGCACTTTGTATGGAAAACCTGTGCGCGGAGGAACCAACTCATGGCTAGCTGCGTCCTTACTTTGTTTCGAGCACGTGATGTCTACACACGCTTCTACTCTTGTAGACTATGTTGGGCCTCCAAGCGCAGAGGTTTGTAGGACAGCAGCAATTTCCCTCAAGTGGATGACCTAAGGTTTATCGAACTCAGGGAAGTAGAGGTTGAAGATGGTCTCTCTCAAGCTACCCTACAACTAAAATACAAGAAGTCTCTTGTGTCCCCAACACACCTAATACACTTGTCAGATGTATAGGTGCACTAGTTCGGCGAAGAGATGTTAAATGGCAAGTGATATGGATGGCAAAACAAAGTAATATAAATATGTAATAAAAAGTGCAGCAAGCAAACAAGTAGTAAACGTGAGCACAAATGGTATTGCAATGGTGGAAACAAGGCCTAAGGTTCATACTTTCACTAGTGGCAACTCCCAACAACATTAACATAATCGAATCACATGATATTTCCCATAAAACATGCAAAGGGGACACACTCGGAGGTCATTCCTTCGTGGTCAAGAGAGGACGAGAATTATGTAGGGCTACAAAAGCACACCTCAAAGTTCGTAGTTCTCTATCTAAGGATTTCCCAATGTCACCGCGGCCATCCAAAGAGAGTCCCACAATCACCACAACATATCTAAAGGATAGTCAAAGACAAGCACCAAGAGACTCTCAATCTTCAATCAACACACAAGAGAGGAAATCACTCATGAAAATATTGTTCTAATCCATGTCCAATAGACCGCTGTCACCTTGGTCTCGGGGATTATACTAGATAAAGACAAGTGAGTACATCAATCCAATACATAGAGGAAGGGGAAATATCATGGGATCACCCTAGATTAACATAGCCTATGATCACAACGAAGATCACATCATGGGAGAGAGAATTGACCACATAGCTACTGGTAAGAACCTCAGCCCCGAGGAGGAACTACTCCCGCACCATGGAGGGAGGAAGCAACGTTGATGGAGATGAATCCGGGGGCACTTCCCCGCCCCGGCAGGGTGCCGGCGCAGGAATTCTGGTCCCCCGAAGCTTGATGGCGATGGCGGCGGAGATCGGAATCGCGTCTGGAGAAAAGGGTTCCGGAATCAGGGTTTCCTCGACACGCTTTAAATATATGCCAAAGGGGGCCACCAGAGGGGGTCAGGGGTGCCCAGGCGCCCCCCCCCCCGGCGCGGCCCAGGGGGGCCGCGCCCACAGGCCGCCTGGAGCCCCTGTGGGTCCCCCCCGGCTGTACTTTGGCCGCACGGTAGCTCCTGGAACGCTGATTTTTTATATATTTTTTCTGGATTTTTCCTGGCAGTTCTCGTAATGTGAAAACCTGGAATACAAAAACAGCCGAAAACAGAAACTGGCACCGGGGTGCACTGGATTAGTAGGTTAGTCCAAATATGATCAAAAGTGTATGGAAGTGTATGAATATCATAGCAATATCACCCTAGAGTGGCATGGAGCAAGCAGAAATTATAGATACATTTTGGACGTATCAACATCCCCAAGCTTAATTCCTGCTCGTCCTCGAGTAGGTAAATGATAACAAGAATAATTTATGTGGTGACATGCTATTAACCATATAGGACTTTCTCATAGTCATATGACAAAAGCTTACTGAGACAATGATTCTATAGTAATTAAGTTGTATCAAGAGAAAATCACAAATGACTGAAAGTTTTACAACATGAAACTGAAACATCAAAAAGATTTGCAATGAACATGATGTGCAAATATGATAAAGTGATATCTAGCTTGCCCCCTTTAGTGATGCAAAACATAAATGCAGGGGCACCTTCAAGGTTTAAGTGATGACTAGATACAATCATTTCAGAATAAACGATATCACAATCATGCAAAAGACAATGCAACTTTGGGACAATGCACATTACACTCAGAATGACAATCATGCTCTCAGTAGTTGGTGCTTCAACATAAAGGTAAAAGAAAGGTTAAGTGCTAGAGCTTTTTTATTTTAAAAACATGGAAGCAATTGTGTCAACGGTAGTAGTACTTCATATGTGTCATGCATAAAACATCCTATAAGTTGCAAGCCTCATGCATCGAATACCAATAGTGCTCGCTCCTTGTCCTAATTAGCTCGGATCCCCATGGGTTATCATTGCATTGCATATGTTTCAACCAAGTGTCACAAAGGGGTACCTCTATGCCACCTGTACAAAGGTCCAAGGAGATAGATCGCATTTGATTTCTCGTTTTTGATAGATCTCAACTTGAGGACATCCATACCGGGACAACATAGAAAATAGATGATGGACTCCTCTTTAATGCATAGGCATATTCTCATGAGAGATTGAGGATTAAGGTCCAAGCTAAAACTTCCACCATGATGCATGGCTTTGGTTGGCGGCCCAATGTTCTTCTCTAACAATATGCATAGTTATTCAACCCGCGGTAAATCACCCTTACTTCAGACAAGACGAACATGCATAGCAACTCACATGATAATCAACAAAAGTGTGACAGTTGATGGCGTCCCCAGAAACATGGTTACCGCTCAGCAAGCAACTTATAAGAAATAAGATACATAAGCAACATATTCTTTACCATAATAGTTGTTAGGCTACTTTCCCATGAGCTATGTATTGCATGGTTAGTTTGCTTAGTACAGGTGGAGGTTAGAAAAAGACTGGGAGCGACCAACTAAGAGAGCAATGACGGTCATAATCATGCAGAGCGACAAAGCAATATTGAATCAGGCATGGTAGTTATATCGCTACTTAGAAACAAAAGATCATCAAGGCTTGACAGACTTTCTTTACAGTCTTGAATATGCGTGAGCATACGCCAAGTCAATCAAAATAAATTCTTGAAGGAAGATATTACTAAACCATACCATATCATAGGCAAACAGACCAAGTTGGTGCTCCAATAACACATTGGGAACCCCCCAGCTATTTGAGATTAACCATAAGAAAACCTGAACTACTAAGCACCATCATGAAAGTAGCATCTTTATCATAGACACATTAACCAATGCAAAGGAAGCAAACTCTCTTAATAAGGTGAGCATGGTAATTAAAGAGAGTTCAAGCAACCAACTAAATAAAAGCTCTTGAAAAGATAAGCATGAATACTAAGAGCAGAGTATGATAGTAGCTATTAAAAGACAAAGAACACACACAACATAGATAGACATGAAAATTCTATGTAATGTTCTAGGTAGAGGTGGAGCGTGTTTCTCTCCCACATAAAGGAATGCTGAGTTCCGACTCGTTATGAAAAACTAAAAAGAAAACTAAAAGCAAGACGCTCCAAGCATAGCACATAACACATGAAGTGTAAAAATATAGCGAAACGAAAGACGAACTGATAATGTTGATGGAGAAGGGGATGCACGGGGGCATCCCCAAGCTTAGACGCTTGAGTCTCCTTGAATATTTCTTGGGGGTGCACGGGGGCATCCCCAAGCTTGAGCGCTTGACACTCCTGAATCTTTTTATCATCTTCCCTCGCACACTTGAAAACTCCCTTCATACACAACTCATCATAATCTGATTAGCGAGGTTAGTACCCTTAATAAAATAATTATAATTTGCTGGAAATAAGGATATTCTTGAAGTTCTACTGTTTCTCAAGATTGCCAAAAGGTTTTTGCAAAGAAAAAGCGAGTTCTTAATTTGCAAAGTGGAGGTAAGGCAAAACAGGACAGAATCTGTGAAAAACAGAACAGCAGGCAGTAATTGATCTGTTCGGGATACTTCTGAAACTCAAATAAAAAAACTCAGAACTGACGCACGAAAGACAATTTTATAGAGAACGCTGTCGAAAAAATTCAGACCAAAAAGATGATCTGGTGATTTTATACGAATTTTTCTATCCAAGGACAGAATCTGTTTCCTGTACAGCACCTCACAACTTTTGAACTTTCTAGCAATCGGAGGCTATACTTGGCACAAATATGAAAAGCAAAGATACAATGATGATGCTACTGTAGTAAAAAACATCAAGGCACAACAAAAGCAAAATATAAAAATTTATTCATGTGGGCTGCCTCCCAAAAGCGCTTTGTTTTATGCCTTTAAGCTAGGCATAGGACTTTAATGATGCTCTTGTAAGAATAAGAGCTGAAGAACAAAAAAGGGCATCAAGAAGCAAATGCCAAATACATTTAAGCCTAACATGCTTCCTATGCATAGGAATATTGCAGTAAAATAATTCATTGAAGCACGAAGCAACTAGCATAGGAAGGCAAAACAAGCATAACTTTAAAATACTCACCATAAAGAGAGGAAACTTCTCATTATCAAGATATTTAGAACCAAGCCTCCCTCTCTCATTGTAAATTTCAGTGGCATCATGGATGAACTCAACAATATAAGCATCACATAAAGCATTGTTACCATGATCCACATGCAAAAAGGTACTCTCACTCCCCACATAAGCATAATTTTTCTCATTGGTAATAGTGGGAGTAGGACTTTCATAAACAACTTGAACACTATAGATTAGTTGTATATTAGGAGGGTGTTGTTCAACAAGGGAGCAATTCCCTTCATGATTATGACAAGTTTCATAAGGATAATTTCTCCTTATGTCATAGGTACCTTTATAATCACTATAGATTGGAGTTATCACATCATCATGGTAGAGAAGAGCATCATCATTGCTAGCAACTATATTTGTAAACATGTTGTCTTTATTCTTACTAGCAAGAGAATTATCAATTATCACATCACTAGTGGGAATAGGATTTGCAATCCTATAATCGCCAAGCTTAGAGCTTCCCATATCTTCAATTTCAAAGTTGGTACCAAAAAGATTTTCAAGATCATAAGCAATGTTGGGGATATCGCTTATCGGGAACTTATCGGTCGACCCATGATAAGGAGTAAATCGGCCAGTTTATCGGCATATCGGCCGATTTATCGCCATATCGGCTGATTTATCGGCCGATTTATCTTATCGGTCACACAGTGGTAAGTGATAAATCGGCCGATTTATCGGCATATCGGAAGATATCTTGAACGGTGATCATAAGCAGTATTATCATCATTTTCCCCATCACAATAAGTAACATGCATATCATAATCAAAATCATCTTCAATAGTACCTACGGACGTATCATCAAGATGATAATTAAGGCAATAAACTTCACCTTCTTCTTTAAACTTACAACCGTTAGGATAAAAGTTGATAGGAGGAATATGCTCAGGCCAGGTTGATGCCCATTCTTCTTCCTTCTTGCTCCTCTTCCTCCTCCTCTTCTTTTTCTTCTTCTTCACCTTAGGAGGGGGTGGTTGGAGATGAAGCTTCTCCACATATCCTGGTTTATCATTAGAAACAATAGGGGAAACTTGGGAGAAACTCTCCTTTTTATTAGCAGAAATATAAAAGACATTTTTATACTTTGGAAAAGTTCCCTCCTTTCTAATCTTACTTATGTAATCATTTTCATGGCAATTAACAACACAATAGAGATGGCAATTTTGCAAAGTGTTTTTTATTCCTATGGCATTATCATCCAGCCAAGAAGCCTTTTCTGATAACTCTTCACACATCAAAAATAACATAAGCTCATCATAAAGATCAGAGGTGATCATGTCATCACACAACCGGTTAACAGTTATGTTTTGAAAGTTCATGCATTGAAAATTAAAGTGACCCTCTGTACGGCAAAGTTCACAAGTAAAAGGATAAAGGTCACACAATTCTCTAGCAATTTCATTTAAATCTTTGACCCAAGTGATTGTTCTTTCATGCTTATGTTGCTTACAATACTTCTCTTCTTCAATCATAGGCCTTTCACAAGGTCTATCCACTCCACAAAAATTAACATGCTTATATAAAACTTCATTTTTAGGAATTGGATCATGCATGTTGAAATCATCATGAACAATTTCATTTTCTTTGCAAGTCTCTTTAAAAGGATTATGATACTCGATCCAATCCTCCTTAGGCATATTAAGATGTGAAGCAAAAGATTTGAGGAAATCAACAAGGAGTTGAGAATCAAGCCCAAACTTAGCACTAAACTTATTAAAACTTGTAGTTTCAACAAAGGACTTAATGCAATCATACTCATAAATTATACCTGACTCTTTTCCTTTGTCGATCTCCCAATCTTCAGTGTTGCGTTGAATTCTTTCAAGGAGTTGCCATTTAGCATCAATCTTTTTGTTTGTGAAAGAACCCATAGAGGAAGCATCGAGCAAATCTTTATCCTGTTGAGAGAGCCTCGCATAGAAGTTAGTACTAATAATATCTTTGGGGAGCCCATGGTTAGGACATTTTAGCATTAACGTTTTCAGTCTCCCCCAAGCTTGAGCTATGCTCTCTCCGTCATGAGGATAAAAATTATAAACATAATTCCTATTCTTATGGACTTCATGAAGAGGATAAAACTTGGAGTAAAAGAGAGACTGGATCTCTTCCCACTCCAGCAGGTGAGAGTCATTTAGTAGCCTATACCATTCCAATGTTTTTCCTTTCAGTGACAAGGCAAATAATTTCCTCATGACAAACTCCCTCGATACACCTGCAAGCTTAAATAATGAACATAGTTGTGACAGATATAGCAAGTGTTCACCGGGACGTCTGTCTCCTGCATAACGATTAGCCAAAACATAATTGATAATACCAGCGGGTATTTTATAGGGCACAATTTCAGTAGGAGGAGGAGCAACCACCACAGGTGTGGGGTGTCCTCCCGCAAGCAACGATCCAATAACAAGGTTTTCCATAAGCATAACTAGTGAAATAAAAAAAAAACAAGAAACAAAAAGATTTAATTGCAAGATCTAAAGATATACCTTCAAGCGCTCACCTCCTCGGCAACGGCGCCAGAAATAGCTTGATGTCTACACACGCTTCTACTCTTGTAGACTATGTTGGGCCTCCAAGCACAGAGGTTTGTAGGACAGCAGCAATTTCCCTCAAGTGGATGACCTAAGGTTTATCGAACTCAGGGAAGTAGAGGTTGAAGATGGTCTCTCTCAAGCAACCCTGCAACTAAAATACAAGAAGTCTCTTGTGTCCCCAACACACCTAATACACTTGTCAGATGTATAGGTGCACTAGTTCGGCGAAGAGATGTTAAATGGCAAGTGATATGGATGGCAAAACAAAGTAATATAAATATGTAATAAAAAGTGCAGCAAGCAAACAAGTAGTAAACGTGAGCACAAATGGTATTGCAATGGTGGAAACAAGGCCTAAGGTTCATACTTTCACTAGTGGCAACTCCCAACAACATTAACATAATCGAATCACATGATATTTCCCATAAAACATGCAAAGGGGACACACTCGGAGGTCATTCCTTCGTGGTCAAGAGAGGACGAGAATTATGTAGGGCTACAAAAGCACACCTCAAAGTTCGTAGTTCTCTATCTAAGGATTTCCCAATGTAACCGCGGCCATCCAAAGAGAGTCCCACAATCACCACAACATATCTAAAGGATAGTCAAAGACAAGCACCAAGAGACTCTCAATCTTCAATCAACACACAAGAGAGGAAATCACTCATGAAAATATTGTTCTAATCCATGTCCAATAGACCGTTGTCACCTTGGTCTCGGGGATTATACTAGATAAAGACAAGTGAGTACATCAATCCAATACATAGAGGAAGGGGAAATATCATGGGATCACCCTAGATTAACATAGCCTATGATCACAACGAAGATCACATCATGGGAAAGAGAATTGACCACATAGCTACTGGTAAGAACCTCAGCCCCGAGGAGGAACTACTCCCGCACCATGGAGGGAGGAAGCAACGTTGATGGAGATGAATCCGGGGGCACTTCCCCGCCCCGGCAGGGTGCCGGCACAGGAATTCTGGTCCCCCGAAGCTTGATGGCGATGGCGGCGGAGATCGGAATCGCGTCTGGAGAAAAGGGTTCCGGAATCAGGGTTTCCTCAACACGCTTTAAATATATGCCAAAGGGGGCCACCCGAGGGGGTCAGGGGTACCCAGGCGCCCCCCCGGCACGGCCCAGGGGGGGGGGCGCACACAGGCCGCCTGGAGCCCCTGTGGGTCCCCCCGGCTGTACTTTGGCCACACGGTAGCTCCTGGAACGCTGATTTTTTATATATATTTTCTGGATTTTTCCTGGCAGTTCTCGTAATGTGAAAACCTGGAATACAAAAACAGCCGAAAACAGAAACTGGCACCGGGGTGCACTGGACTAGTAGGTTAGTCCAAATATGATCAAAAGTGTATGGAAGTGTATGAATATCATAGCAATATCACCCTAGAGTGGCATGGAGTAAGCAGAAATTATAGATACGTTTTGGACGTATCAGCACGCTCAACGACTTAAGTGTGCTGCGACTAGTGTCGCGCCCTTACTTCATTTTCGAGTTCGCTCAACAACTTAAGCGTGCTGCGACTAGTTGCGACAAGGTTTCTTGTCGGCAACGGCACCGCCGGCAGGCTGCTGAAGTTCCGCACTCAGCGCTCACGGCAAAGGTGCCTGCGCCGGCAAGTTCCCTAAAAGCGTAGGGTAATAACATACAAAGCAAAGGAGTCAAGTAAAGGAAATAACATTGCATCCACTACCCAAAATAGAGTTATATTACAAGATAACTTGTCGCAGCTCTAACAGATTGTTTTCCTAACATGATAAGCAGCGACAAGGAAAGAAGAAAAATGGGCAGGCTTAATCTGCGCGGTCGCCCTCGACTCTCTTTATCCCGCCCACCTTGTCCACAATGGGTGCGACAAGGCCCTTGAGCGCCTCCTGATCAGCGTCCGGCGGCAGGGACCTCAGGACGTTGGTGAGGTTGAGGCCTGGGATGCGGAAAGCCACCTTCATCAACACCTTCTGCAAGGCTCCCGCGCAGAGCCTGCGCGACTCGTCCGCTAGCTGCTTTGGGATCTTCTCCCGGAGTTGCTGGAGGGCCGTCGCCACGCCCCTGAAGAATAAAGTGAGCTTGGCGCTGGGGTGGAGATTCTCATCAGTGGAGTACCCGAGATACTCCGCCCCCAGTTGCTCCAACTCCTTGTCGATGTCTGCGGCGGCGTTGACAAGGCCCTCCGTCCAGTGCTCGACGGTCGCCCTGAAGTTGTTCTGGGAGATGGCAGCACTCTCCAGCAACGCCTTCTCGGCCCTAACCTCCTCCTTCAGGGCCGCCTCCCGCTCCTTGGCGCCGTCCAGCGTCTCGGTCAAGGTGGCCAGCTTCAGCTCGAGGTCGGTGTTGGAGTCCTTGGCGGCGGTGAGCTCCTTGCCCTTCTCGGCGAGGCGAACCTGCAGCTCCGAGTGGCTGTGGGCGTCATTCTCCCACTCGACCTTGAGTGCGGCGATTTCCTCGCCTCTCGCCTTGAGGTCGGCCTCGAGTTGCGCCACCTTCACCTCCAGTTCCTTCTTGGCAGTCTCAGCGGCCGCGGCAGCATCCTTCGCTTCCTGTAGAGCTCCGCCAAGTGACTGCTCGCGCGCGGCAAGCTCTTCCTCATGGCTGTCGAGGTTGACCTTCCGCTGCGCCAGCTCACCCTCCAGCGTGGACAGCTTCTCAGCGGCAAGCCGCTGCTTCTCCTCCACTTCAGCCTTCTCAAGGATGAAGGCCTGCTGCTCCCCGGAAAGTTGCTCCCGCTCCTCTGCCAAGGACCGGAGAGCTTCTTGGTGAAGACCCCGAAGCTCCTCTGCACGATTCTCCATATCAGCTCCCGCCTTGGCGGTCAGAGCCTCTCGGGACTCCAGCTTGGCCTGCCGGGCGCGGTAAAGTGACAGCAGCTTGCGCAGCAACCACTCCTCCTCAGACTCGCTGCTGCTGCTCGGCGCGTCGACAAGCTTCAGCCCAGCAGAGGCAAGCACCTCTCCGTCGAAGACCTCTCCCTCGACCGGCGCCCTGGACGTGGACGCCCAGGGAACCTTGATGAAGACGTCGTCGCCGGCCTTTAAGTAGGCGCCTGGCTCAGCCTCGTCGGAGCTGGGGGCTGCGGAGGGCTCGGCGGTCGGTGTAGCGCCTGACGCTCCTGCGGCCTCGGGGTCGTCAGTGCGATCGCCAGCCCCTTCGCCGGCTACTGCGGCGGCAGCCTTGGCGGCCTCTGCGCCGGCAGGATCGTCTGCGCCGACCGTTTCCTCAGCAACGGCGGCGTCGTCGGCAACGACCTCCATCTCCATTGGCTCTGCTGCGGATGGGTCTGACGGAAGAAAGGAAAAGACAAACAGTCAAGCAAATATCCAAAAAAGAAGAATTAAAAGAAGAAAAGCCAAGGGAAGCTTGAAGCAAAGGGATTACCTGCGCGGGCCGGCTCCTCGGCGAGGTTCCTTGCCGGGGAGCCCTCCCTCGGCAGCGTGGTTGTAGCTCCCGCCGGCGGAGGGCCGCTAGTGCCATCCCTCGCCGGAGAACCCGCCCTTGGCGGAGTACTCGCCCTTGGCGGGGTACTCGCCCTTGGCGGTGTATTCGCCCTTGCCGGAGAATTCGTCCTTGGCGGAGGACTCTCTCTTGCCGGAGAGCTTCCCCTTGGCGGTGTGGACGAAGCATGCGGCACGTCGGGGGCGGTCTCCTGGCGTTCCTGGTGTTTCTGCTCTACTCCTACACAAATCAATGAACAAGCCATCAGAAAAGAAGAAGCGCCCACGCGCGCCCAACAACAGAAGATGAACTACACTTACGCTGGGGGCTGCGCTGGGGGCTGCGCTGAAGATCAGACGCCGGGTCCGGCAAGCTTGTCTCCGGCGCACCCCCTGCCGTCGCGGCGGGCTCATCCTCGATGACTATCACCGGGGCCTTGGCTCTCTTTGCCGCCCTCTGGGCCAGAGTTCTGAAAAAGAAGAATAGGCTCAGAGTGAGGCAACAGAGATACAAGACAAAGAACAAGCAGAAAATCAAAGAAATACAAGAATTGCAAAGTCTTACTCTTCTTCTTCCTCGTCGGAACTAAGTGCGGAGAAGTCAAAATCTGGCTCACGCGTCTCGGCGCGAGGAGGCGGAGGAGTGGGCTCCCTCGGCCGCTTGGCGGGTGCAGGGGCGGTGGTCTGAGAAGGCCCCGCTCCGGTTGCCGCCGAGGCACGAGGAGCGGCAGGAGCAGAGGCGCCAGTCCGGGAAGATCCCGCTCCAGTTCCCGCAGAAGCGCGAGGGGCTCCCGTGGCAGCCTTGCTTGCCGCGGTGGCGCGTGTCGCGCGGCGCGGCGGCTGTTGGCCCGTCTGCCGCTCCGTTACGTCCCTGGCCTTGCGGAGACGTCTTCTTGGTGGAGCTGGAGGCTCTGCTGGTGGTGGCGAGCTGCCCGAAGACGAGGAGGAAGAGGAGTCGATCTCCAGTGAACCGCTCGCGTCCTCGGCGGGACCACTCAACCCGACGCCCTGCTCGACGGGCCCGCTCGACCCGATGCCCTGCTCGGCGGGCTCACTTGCCTCGGCGATTTGCCCGGCAAGCTTCCCCGCGTTGAGAAACTCTTCTCGCTCGGCGAGGCTTGTCGCCTCCGCTGCCTCCGCCTCCTCCATAGTGTACCCGAACTCGCCCGCGGCCGCGGCTACCGCCGCCTCTTCCAGCCTGGTGGCGATGTACGCCATCTCCTGGTCGGTGGTGTCGCGGGTGTGGCCCTTCTTCTCGTCGGAGAGGATCGGCGTTTCTTCTAAGTCGTCGAAGAACTCCTGCACGGCTTCGTCGGTGGGCTCTTGCCAAGTCGGGTCGATTCCGTCGGAGTCGCACAGCGGCATCATCGCGCGGATGCGGCTGAGCGCTGAGCTGTTGCACAGCGGAACTACGCCCCTCGGCAACACGAACCATTCGGGATGGTCGGGGTCGTACTTGAACAACTCCTGAAGCATCCCGTTGAGCTCCAAGACTGTGAAGTTCCAATTGAGGCCCGGGCGCAGCCTCATGATATCTGCCGCGTTCTCAAACTCCCAGGCGGGCCTCTTCCTCTGCTGCAGGGGGGCGATGCGGCGGCGGAGAAAGTCTGCGCCAACTGCGCCTACAGTCAGCCCGGAAAGCCTAAGGCGAAGGATCCGGGCAGTAGCAATCTTTAGTCTGCTGTCTTCCGGGGCCAAGTCACTCCAGTCGTTGCCGCGTACTACTGGGGCTTGGCGCCGGGAGGTGAATGACTGCGGTTCTCCTCTACAATCCAACATTAATTGGCTCTCCACTCATCCCATTTGCCGCGGAGCTCTCCCTTTAAATACGCCTCCTTCTTGTGGGTCCTCGAGACCCAGGAGATCCAGCCGGACAGAGGCTCTCCTCCCTCAACTCGAGGCGTGAAGTAGTGGCAGAAAAGAGCTACATTGGGGAAGACTCCGACAAAGTTTTCGCAGAGGTGTGCGAAAACGGCCATCGTCAGAACGGCGTTGGGGGTGAAGTCAAGGAGGTGGAACCCGTAGGTGTTCATGATGTCGCAGAAGAATTCGGAGAAGGGCGGGCAGAGCCCGCAGTAGAAGAACAAGGCGAAGAATGCGTAGCCAGTCGGAAACATCTCGCAGGCTACGGCGGGTAATACCTTGGTGCGCGGATGCGCCCGCGTCTCCCTCGACCAGAAGAGGTAGAATTCCTCCATCAGCTTCTGCGCGGTAAGCATGGGGGGGAAGACGGCCCACTTCTTTCGCATCGCTGCGAGCCGCAGCGCCTCAGCCGACTTCGCGGACTTCCCCTTCTCGCCTTTCGGAGCCATGGCGGAGGCGACGAGGGAGGTCGACGCCACTGGTTGTGCTGGTGGCGGCGGAGGGGGCGGAGCGCTGCTATCTTTCGGCCTTTGGAAGGAGGGAAGCGGCGGAGGTTTTTGAGGATTGAAGAAGCAACGGGCAAATGGACGAACTGCCCCTGTCTCCCCAGCTTTTAAGGGGGAGGGGGCGGACGTTCCGCATTTCCGATTAAAGAACACCCCCACGATCTCTCCCACGATGCCGCAATCAACGCGTGTCGTTCGAGGAGAGCGCGGTGGATACGGAGAAAGATTCGGTGCGACCCGGGCCGCGCGTGCCCGTGCACTGTTTTGGACCTGGCCCAACAGCGCTCGGCACCGTGTATGGCCCAGGCTCGGGTGCTCCTGTCGGTGTACTAAAGTAGGGGTACCTTAGTATCCCGAACTTGTGCACGGGCAGTCGCAGCACCCCGCGGCAGGGCTTGCCGGGTGACCACCAAGATCCTCCTTGGTTCCCTTGGAGCCATTCAAGAACAAAGTATTTAAGTCAAAGAGACAAGGCCCCGGCAAGAGGAGCTTTCCGGGAAGGCCAGCTGAGGCATCTCAAGAAACTTGCCGCGACGCGCCACGCGTCCCGGCAAGGCCCGGTGAGCGACAAGCTCCCAGAAGCGACAAGATAGCAACCGCGACAAGGCGCTTGCCCCGGCAAACTTCCACTCAGTACCCGCGCTCCAGCACATCCACTCACGTGTCGCTCTGAGACCATACCAGGCGCACGTGGCGGAAGGCTGTGCAGCCAGGGGTACACGGTGGCAAGCAGCGATGACAAGGTTACCGTCGTGGCAGACGGTGGCGCCCCTGACGGCCACTTTTTGCACTGTTTGGGCGACGGCGACGGGCATTTAATGCCCTTGTCCCCTGCCGTCAGGGTTAGGTATGGAACACTGTTCCAGCTACCACCCTTTTTACATTTTTACCCCCAACTGCGTTGCCACCTGTCGGTGACCCCTTGGGCGTATAAAAGGAGGCCCATGCGCAACGTAGAGGGGGGTTAGAGGTTCGAACACTCTCACGCTCGGTCTTGCTAGCGGTTAGAGCGTACTGTAGCTCTCCTCGCTCCCGAGCAAGAACTCAATACAAACCAAAGCAGGAGTAGGGTTTTATGCATCCGTGCGGCCCGAACCTGGGTAAACTGCTCGCGTGCTCGCCTCGATCTGCTCTTTGTGAGATCTCCGCCCCCTGCCGTACCGAAAAGGGGCTCCGGTCCCATAGGTGTTCGTGGGCGATCAGTTTCCCCGACACATACTCTGCAAACAAACATTGGAGTAGTAACAAGTGAATCTGATAAAGATGGCATAACCACCAGGAATCAGAGGGACATGCATTCCTTGGAAACAAACATGTGAGTAAATTAACTACAGAGGGAGGGTGTTCAAAAACCTAGCAGACAGGTTTGCATAACTCTACGAAATTCAGTTAACCTAGCAGACAGAGGGAGGGTGGTCTCGAATGCACTTGCCTTATTCAGTTAACAAATTCAGTTAACAAATTCAGTTAACAAATTCAGTTAACAAATTCAGTTAACAAATTCAGTTAACAAATTCAGTTAACAAACAATGTAAACTTGAACATGCTCTGAAAAAAAGAGAGGATGCGAGAGGAAGGAGGGAGGAGTGCTGGCTACCTGCCTCTGGATTGGTCGCCGGCGTAGCTCCGGGCGGAGGCGTTGCTGCTCGAAGAAGGTGGCGAGGCCGCGGCAGAGGCGAGGGGCTCGTCCGGGGGGGTGGGGAGGCGTCGGTGGCGAGGCTGCGGCAGCGCTACGGCACGGCGAGGGCGTCGGGGGCGCGGGCGTCGGGGAAGGACGTCGGGGGCGTCGGGGGCGGTGGCGTCGTAGGGGCGGCGGCGTCGTGGGTCTGGCGAGAGGGAGAAGTGGATCTGGCGAGAGCGAGGGGCGAAGGGATCGGGCGACTAGCTATAGGGGGGAAGATTACTAATGGCGCACCCCCTAGCGGTGCGCCATTAGAATGTTTTTTGTTGATACCAATGGCGCACCAGCTAGCGATGCGCCATTAGAATGTTTTTTTATACCAATGGCGCACCAGCCAGCGATGCGCCATAAGTAATTATTTTTTATAAAAACATTAATAATTTTTTATTTGAAAATATGTATGAATATAAAAAAAATATCATGAATATGAATATGAATATGAATATGAAACAGTAATAAATTTTTATAAAAACAGTAATAATTTCTTATTTGAAAATATTTATGAATATAAAAAAATATCATGAATATGAATATGAAACAGTAATAAATTTTTATAAAAACAGTAATAATTTCTTATTTGAAAATATTTATGAATATAAAAAAATATCATGAATATGATTATGAATATGAATATGAAACAGTAATAATTTTTTTTAAAAATAGTAATAAAATTTTAAAAAATATCATCAGATTTTTTTATTTGAAAGTATTTAAGAATATAAAAAAATATCATCAAATTTGTTATTTGAAAATACCATCAAATTTTTTATTTGAAAATATAATCAAATATGTTTTTTGAAAATATAATCAAATTTTTTTAGTTGCATTCATTTGTGACGGTGGAGCGGGGGAGGGTGCGGGGGTC
>LR738711.1:269970951-270059258 GCA_902687465.1 Secale cereale | reverse complement strand
ATCGGTATCACCTCCTACCGCGTTAGGTCACACGTAGCACCGCGTTTTGCCATGTTATGCTTTGTGGTGCGAGGTTTGCTTTATATTTATTGTTTCTCCCCCCTCTTCTCTCCGATAGACATCGGGACTTGACTGCTGACGGTGCCATGGTGATCGACTACATCAACGACGACCCCTCTTTCTTGCCAGAGCAACCAGGCAAGCCCCCCCTTGATCACCAGATATCGCCTATTCTTCTCTCTACTGCTTGCATTAGAGTAGTGTAGCATGTTACTGCTATTGAATAATCCTATTCCGTTGCATAGCCTGTCATTGTTGCTACATCTGTTGATACCCGTACCTGCTATCCTAATACTTAGTATAGGAGGCTAGTATTCCATCAGTGGCCCTACATTCATGTCCGTCTGCCATGCTATACTATCGGGCCGTGATCACTCGGGTGCTGATAACGGGTATATACTATATACATACTTTACATACACATGATGATGATTCGGAGATGGGGGCTGAAGGGGCAGGTGGTTCCACCCAGGTAGTGGTGGGCCAGGGTTCCAGGCAGCCCCCTGATGGTTACTTTGTGGCGGAACTACAGGGCGGGTTGCGACCACCTAGGAGACAGGTGGGCCTGGCCCTGGTCGTTGTCCGCGGTTATTTCATAATAACACGCTTATCGAGATCTTGGTATTTGATCTGAGTCTGGCCATTGGCCTGTACGCACTAACCAGCTACGTGTGAATAGTTATGGGCACTCGACGTCATGGTATCAGTCGAAGCCTTCTTGACGTCAGCGACTGAGCGGCGCACGCCGGGTTGGACCGCGTAACGTAACTTCCTTAGTAATGGAAGTTGCTAGGTCTGCTCACCGGCCGCCCTCGCAACGTGCAGGTGCGCATTGGGCGATGGGCCCAGACCCCCGTGCGCTTAGGGTTTAGACCGGCGTGCTGACCTCTCTGTTGTGCTTAGGTAGGGCCGCGACGTGTTGATCTTCCGAGACCGGGCATGACCCTGGAAAGTGTGTCCGGCCAAATGGGATCAAGCGTGCTGGGTTATGTGGTGCACCCCTGCAGGGAAGTTAATCTATTCGAATAGCCGTGTCCCTCGGTAAAAGGACGACCCGGAGTTGTACTCTGACCTCATGACAACTAGAACCAGATACTTAATAAAACACACCCTTACAAGTGCCAGATATAACTCGGTGGTTGCTCTCTCACAGGGTGATGTGCGGGAGGATCGCCGGGTAGGATTATGCTATACGATGTTACTTGGTGAACTTACCATCTATTCTACTCTACTGCTGCAAGATGGAGGCTGCGAGATGCGAAGATACTTGTTACTTCCAGCTACTCTCATCTACTGCTGCAAGATGGAGGTGGCCAGAAGCGTAGTCTTCGATTGGATTAGCTATCCCCCTCTTATTCTGGCATTCTGCAGTTTAACCCACATATATTACCCCTTTACACAGATACCATTGCATATGTAGTATAGATCCTTGCTTGTGAGTACTTTGGATGAGTACTCACGGTTGCTTTGCTCCCCCTTTTCCCCCTTTCTTCCTTTCTTCTCGGATGATGGAACCAGGTGGTGGAGTCCAAGAGCCAGAGGATCCCGAGGATGTTTCTACGTGAAGTTCGGCTTCGAGGAGTAGTTAGGAGGTCCCAGGCAGGAGGCCTTGCCTCTTCGATCGTTGCTACATTTGTGCTAGCCTTCATAAGGCAAACTTGTTTAACTTATGTCTATACTCAGATATTGATGCTTACGCTGACTCTTGTGTATTCGAGCTTATGTATTCGAGCCCTCGAGGCCCCCTGCTTGTAATATAAAGCTTGTATTATTTTAATTTGTGTCTAGAGTTGTGTTGTGATATCTTCCAGTGAGTCCCTGATCTTGGTCGTACACATTTGCGTGCATGATTAGTGTACGGTCAAATCGGGGGTGTCACACCTCTGTTGCCACCGAAAACCAATCTAGACCCATTCCGGCACCCTGCCGGAGGGGGGAATCCCTCTTCGGTGGCCATCTTCATCATCTCGACGCTCTCCATGACGAGGAGGAGAAGTTCACCCTCGGTCTGAGGGTATGTACCAGTAGCTATGTGTTTGATCACTCTCTCTCTCGTGTTCTTGAGATGGCACAATCTTGATGTATTGCGAGCTTTGCTACTATAGTTGGATCTTATGATGTTTCTCCCCCTCTATCTTCTTGTAATGGATTGAGTTTTCCCTTTGTAGTTATCTTATCGAATTGAGTCTTTAAGGATTTTACACCACTTGATGTATGTCTTGCGTGGGATACCCGTGGTGACAATGGGGTATTCTATTGATTCACTTGATGTATGTTTTTTTGATCAACTTGCGGGTTTCGTGACCTTTGGAATCTATGCATAGGGGTTGGCACACGTTTTCGTCTTGACTCTCCAATAGAAACTTTGGGGCACTTTTTGAAGTTCTTTGTGTTGGTTGAATAGATGAATCTGAGATTGTGTGATGCATATCGTATAATCATGCCCACGGATACTTGAGGTGACAAAGGAGTATCTAGGTGACATTAGGGTTTTGGTTGATGTGTGTCTTAAGGTGTTATTCTGGTACGAACTCTAGGATATATCGAACGGAAGGAATAGCTTCGTGTTATTTTACTACGGACTCCTGAATAGATCGATCAGAAAGAATAACTTTGAGGTGGTTTTGTACCCTACCATAATCTCTTCGTTTGTTCTCCGCTATTAGTGACTTTGGAGCGACTCTTTGTTGTATGTTGAGGGATAGTTCTATGATCCAGTTATGTTATTATTGTTGAGAGAACTGGCACTAGTGAAAGTATGAACCCTAGGCCTTGTTTCCTAGCATTGCAATACCGTTGACGCTCACTTTTACCACTTTCTACCTTGCTGTTTTTATATTTTCAGATTACAAAAACCTATATCTACCATCCATATTGCACTTGTATCACCATCTCTTTGCCTAACTAGTGCACCTATACAATTTACCATTGTACTGGGTGTGTTGGGGACACAAGAGACTCTTTGATATTTGGTTGCATGGTTGTTTGAGAGAGACCATCTTCATTCTACGCCTCCCACTGATTGATAAACCTTAGGTCATCCAGTTGAGGGAAATTTGCTACTGTCCTACAAAACTCTGCATTTGGAGGCCCAACAATGTCTACAAGAAGAAGGTTGCATAGTAGACATCAAGCTCTTTTCTAGCGCCGTTGCCGGGGAGGTGAGTGATTGAAGGTATATCTTTAGATCTTGCAATTGAATCTTTTAGTTTCTTGTTTTATCACTAGTTTAGTTTATAAAAGAAAACTACAAAAATGGAATTGAGGTTGCCTCATATGCTTCATCTTTTTAATATCTTTCGTGAAAATGATGGAAAGGATAATTGTGCCCAAGTACTAGAATATGAATGCATTAAGATGTTTGGCACTAAATCTTTGAATGATTGCAATGTTGTTAGTACGAACTCCATGAATATCCATAGTACTAATGATGATTGCACTAGTCATGATGAAAATATCTCATATAAGCATGTCAATTTTTGTGGAGTGCATAGAGTTTGAAAGTACACACCAAATAGGGAAGATAGATTTTGCAAGAGGCATAAGTATTTAGAAACTAAATGGTTGCAAGAAAGGCTAGATGTTTGTGCTGAAAATTTAAATTTTCTTAGCCATCCTTGTGACCTTTGCAATGAACGTGATCATTTAAATATCCAATGCAAATTATTTCATGATCGAATCGTGTCCAAAAATTGTGATGACTTGATTTCCCTTGCACACCATAATGAACTTAGTTTGCTTTTGGGTTATGAAGAAATGAAACGTATAACTAAGAATATTCCAGAATTTGCCCTTGAGAGAGTTCTTGATTTTGATCTAGAAGAAATATTTATGTATTGTGCGGTGAATTGCATTGAAAATCCTTATATTGCCAATTACATAAAGACAAGAAAACAAATAGAAGATGAAGAGAATACTAATGAAAGGGAAGATATTTCCCAATATCCTCCTATTCTTTCTTATGATGAGTCAGGTAACGAGGAGAAGACTTCTATTCAACCAATCTCATTAATAAGGAGCTCAAAAAATAGGATTAAACCCACACATAATGTGAAGAAGAAAAAGAAAAGACGGAGGACCAAAGGTAAAAAGGTATCCCTCCCAAATGATGTTGCTCCTATTACTCATTCGGATGATGACAATTGCTATACTATTGGTGCTATCCATACTGTTAATGATAAGAGTGATTATGCTTATGATATGCAAAGGCCCAAGCTTGGGGATGCTATGTTTGATGAGAATGACATGTTTGAGAATTTATTTGCTGCAATTAATGCTTGTCCGAAGCTTGGGGATGCTACGTTTGATGAAGATGATATTTTTAGCCTCCCAAGTTTTGATATGCAAATTTATTATGATAATAGCATACCACCTATTTATGATGATTATATTGATGAAAGTGGATTTGGAGAGGTCATGACTTTATTTAGTAATGATTCCACTATCTTGGAAGAGGTTTCAATTGATTATGATGAAAACAAAGTTGCAACTTATGATGATTATTGTGATGACACTTATGCCATAAAAAGTAGTGATGATTATATTTATAAAACTTGTCATGATTATGATTACCCTTTTTTTGAACATTACTCTTTTAATGTGGAAACAATCTATAGTATTCAAGTCTCTTATGATACTCCCACTATTCCGAATGTGAAGAATTTTGCTTATGTGGAGAGTAATAAATTTTTTATGCTTGGGGATCATGACAAGAATGCTTTGTGTGACAGTTATATTGTCGAATTCATTCATGATGCTACTGAAAATTATTATGAGAGAGGATCATATGCTTGTAGGAATTGCAATAATGTTAAGTTTCCTCTCTATGTGCTTAAAGTTTTTTCCTCTCTATGTGCTTAAAGTTTTGAAGTTATGCTTGTTTTGCCTTCCTATGCTAGTTGATTATTGTTCCCATAAGTTGTTTGCTCACAAAATACATATGCATAGGAAGTGGGTTAGGCTTAAATGTGCTAGTCATATTCTTCATGATGCTCCCGTTATGTTTCAATTCTTATCTTTTATGTGAGCATCATTGAAATCATCATGCCTAGCTAAAAGGCAAAAAAGAAAAGCGCTTGTTGGGAAACAACCCAATATTTACCCCTACTGTTTTTGTGTGTCCACATGATTATAGTACTGTAGTAATCATGGTTTATAGTTTTTTGTTTCAATAAAGTGCCAAGTATAACCTTTGGGAAGACTTGGGTGAAAGTCTTTGTGATCTTGCTGTAAAAAACAGAAACTTCGCGCTCACGAGATTAGCTACCATTTTTTAATAGAAGAGTGCTTTTGAGTTGATTCTTTTTGCAGAAGATTAATAGAAAAATTCCTCACATCCACCAATTTATTTCAGAATTTTTAGAGTTACAGAAGTATTCAAAAGTTACAGATTGCTACAGACTGTTCTGTTTTTGACAGATTCTGTTTTCTATGTGTTGTTTGCTTATTTTGATGAATCTATGAGTAGTATCAGAGGGTATGAACCATAGAGAAGTTGGAATACAGTAGATACAAAACCAATATGAATTTCGAATGAGTTCACAATAGTACCTAAGTGGTGGTTTTATTTTCTTATACTAACAGAGCTTACGAGTTTTCTGTTGAGTTTTTCGTTGTGAAGTTTTCAAGTTTTGGGTAAAGATTCGATGGACTATGGAATAAGGAGTGGCAAGGGCCTAATCTTGGGGATGCCCAAGGCACCCTAAGGTAATATTCAAGGACAACCGAAATCCTAAGCTTGGGATGCCACGGGAAGGCATCCCCTCTTTCGTCTTTGTCTATCGGTAACTTTACTTGAGGCTATATTTTTATTCACCACATGATATGTGTTTTGCTTGGAGCATCAATTTATTTTATTTTGATTTTCTTGCTGTTTGAATAATATCCCAAGATCTGAGATTCTTAAATGTTAGAGAGTCTTCACATAGTGACATATATATTCGACTACTCCTTGATCTTCACTTATATCTTTTGGAGTAGTTCATCGTTTGCTCTAGTGCTTCACTTATATTATTTTGAGAGTCTTAAACAGCATGGTAATTTGCTTTGGTTATGAATTTAGTCCTAATATGATGGTCATCCAAGATGGGTATAATAAAAACTTTCATATAAAGTGCTTTGAATATTATGAGAAGTTTGATACTTGATGATTGTTTTGAGATATGAGGATGGTGATATTAGAGTCATGCTAGTGGAGTGATTGTGAATTTGAGAAACACTTGTGTTAAAGTTTGTGATTCCCGTAGCATGCCTACCTATTATGGCATTTCCATAGCCATTCCGAGATATATTGACATGCAACTTTCCACCGTTCCGTTTATTATGACACGTTTCATCATTGTCATATTGCCTTGCATGATCATGTAGTTGACATCGTATTTGTGGCAAAGCCACCATTCATAATTCTTTCATACATGTCACTCTTGATTCGTTGCACATCCCGGTACACCACCGGAGACATTCATATAGAGTCATATCTTGTTCTAAGTATCGAGTTGTAATTCATGAGTTGTAAGTAAATAAAAGTGTGATGATCATCATAATAAGAGCATTGTCCCAGTGAGGAAAGGATGATGGAGACTATGATTCCCCCACAAGTCGGGATGAGACTCTGGACGAAAAAAAGAGACCATAAAAAAGAGAGGAGAAAAAGGCCCAAATAAAAAAAATGACAGAAAAAGAGAGAAGGGGCAATGCTACTATCCTTTTACCACACTTATGCTTCAAAGTAGCACCATGATCTTCATGATAGAGAGTCTCATATGTTGTCACTTTCATATACTAGTGGGAATTTTTCATTATAGAACTTGGCTTGTATATTCCAATGATGGGCTTCCTCAAATGCCCTAGGTCTTCGTGAGCAAGTGAGTTGGATGCACACCTACTTAGTTTCTTTTTTTAGCTTTCATACACTTATAGCTCTAGTGCACCCGTTGCATGGCAATCCCTACTCACTCACATTTATATCTATTGATGGGCATCTCCATAGCCCATTGATACGCCTAGTTGATGTGAGACTATCTTCCTCCTTTTGTCTTCTCCACAACCACCACTCTATTCCACATATAGTGCTATATCCATGGCTCACACTCATTTATTGCCTGAAAGTTGAAAAGTTTAAAAAACTTGAAGTGTGAACCAATTGCTTGGCTGAAACCGGGGTTGTGCATGATTTAAATATTTTGTGTGATGAAGATTGATCATAGCCAGACTATATGATTTTGTAGGGATAACTTTCTTTGGCCATGTTATTTTGAAAGACATAATTGCTTTCTTAGTATGCTTGAAGTATTATTATTTTTATGTCAATATTAAACTTTTGTCTTGAATCTTTCGGATCTGAACATTCATGCCACAATAAAGAAAATTATATTGAGAAATATGTTAGGTAGCATTCCACATCAAAAATTCTGTTTTTATCATTTACCTACTCGAGGACGAGCATGAATTAAGCTTGGGGATGCTTGATACGTCTCCAATGTATCTATAATTTTTGATTGTTCCATGCTATTATATTATCCATCTAGGATGTTTTATATGCTATTTTATATGATTTTTGGGGCTAACCTATTAACCCAGAGCCCAGTGCCAGTTTCTGTTTTTTTCCTTGTTTTTGAGTATCGCAGAAAAGGAGTACCAAACGGAGGCCAATTGACCTGATACTCAACGGAGGATGTTTTTGGACCAGAAGAAGCCCAAGGAGTACCGGAGAAGGACCAAGGGAGTCTCGGGCTGCCCATGAGGGTGGTGGCGCGCCCCCTATCTCGTGGCTGCCTCGGGGACCCCCCCTTACTTGTTCCCGACTCCAACACCTCTTATATATACAGAAACCTCCAGAAAATAACCTAGATCGGGAGTTTCGCCGCCAAAAACCTCTGTTGCCATCGAAAACCAATCTAGACCCGTTCCGGCACCCTGCCGGAGGGGGGAATCCCTCTCTGGTGGCCATCTTCATAATCCCGGCGCTCTCCATGACGAGGAGGGAGTAGTTCACCCTCGGGGCTGAGGGTATGTACCAGTAGCTATGTGTTTGATCTCTCTCTCTCTCTCTCTCGTGTCCTTGATATGGCACAATCGTGATGTATCACGAGCTTTGCTACTATAGTTGGATCTTATGTTGTTTCTCCCCCTCTATCTTCTTGTAATGGATTGAGTTTTCCCTTTGAAGTAATCTTATCATATTGAGTCTTTAAGGATTTTAGAACACTTGATGTATGTCTTGCGTGGGATACCCGTGGTGACGATGGGGTATTCTATTGATTCACTTGATGTATGTTTTGGTGATCAACTTGCGGGTTCCGTGACCTTGGGAATCTATGCATAGGGGTTGGCACATGTTTTCATCTTGACTCTCCGGTAGAAACTTTGGGGCACTCTTTGAAGTTCTTTGTGTTGGTTGAATAGATGAATTTGAGATTGTGTGATGCATATCGTATAATCATGCCCACAGATACTTGAGGTGACAATGGAGTATCTAGGTGACATTAGGGTTTTGGTTGATGTGTGTCTTAAGGTGCTATTTTATTATGAACTCTAGGATAGATCGAACGGAAAGAATAGCTTCGTGTTATTTTACTACGGACTCTTGAATAGATCGATAAGAAAGAATAACTTTGAGGTGGTTTCGTACCCTTCCATAATCTCTTCGTTCATTCTCCGGTATTAGTGACTTTGGAGTGACACTTTGTTGCATGTTTAGGGATAGTTATATGATCCAGTTATGTTATTATTGTTGAGAGAACTTGCACTAGTGAAAGCATGAACCCTAGGCCTTGTTTCCTAGCATTGCAATACCATTTACGCTCACTTTACCACTTGCTACCTTGCTGTTTTTATATTTCAGATAACAAAAACCTATATCTACCATCCATATTGCACTTGTATCACCATCTCTTCGCCGAACTAGTGCACCTATACAATTTGCCATTGTATTGGGTGTGTTGGGGACACAAGATTCTCTTTGATATTTGGTTGCAGGGTTGTTTGAGAGAGACCATCTTTATCCTATGCCTCCCATGGATTGATAAACCTTAGGTCATCCACTTGAGGGAAATTTGGTACTGTCCTACAAACCTCTGCACTTGGAGGCCCAACAATGTCTACAAGAAGAAAGTTGTGTAGTAGACATCACGGTGCCTGCCGCTAATGCAGCTTCAGCGACGCTCACCTCGAACGCCCTCTATTGCTCCAGAAGACCCCTCTCGAAGCGATGGTTCTCCTCGTAGATCTCCTGATTCGTCGCCTCTGAGGCGGTGTGTGTCGCGGCCACTGCGGCAATAAGGCTCTTTGCGTGCTCGACGAGGCGCTCGTCCTCCTCCCGAAGGAACTCAGTGTAGCGCGCAAGGTCGATGTCGCACGTGCGGGCATCCACCTCCGCCTCCCGCCTTCGGGCGGTGGTGGCGGAGCGGGTGATGACCCCGACGCTTGACGGTGGGCTGGCGGCCACGGCGGCGGACGACGGGGTGGCGGCCACGACCACCACCTCCCGCCTTCGGGCCGCGGTGGCGGAGTGGGTGATGGCCCCAGTGGCCGGCAGAGGGGTGGCGGCCACGACGGCCATCTCCCGCCTTTGGGCCGCGGCGGCGGAGCAGGCGATGGCCCTGGCTTTCGACGGTGGTGTGGCGGCAATGGCGGACGACAACAGCTGCCGACGGGCAATGGTGGCGGAGCGTGTGGTGGGTGTTCCGCGCACACCCAATAGGGACGTCACGTGCACTACACTAAGCCAGGGACTGCGCCACCGCTGCGGTGTAGCCTCCCAGCTGGAGCCGTCCTCTGATGACGGCGGAGTGGCTGAGCGACGACGATGAACCGGTGCCATTGGCGAATGTGGGAGAAGCAGACGAGATAAGCCATATGGATGGAGGGGAAAATGCGACGCAGGACTCGCCGGCCATGAGGGTTTTTATAGCAGGCCGGTAAGCATTGGGATTTTGCGGGATTTCACCGAGTCGGATGGGAATATTGCACGGGAACCTGTGAGGTTGCGCGGGAACGGGCTCAGCAATGATTCATTGGCACCACCATTTGGCAAAAAGAACGCCCCCGCATGCTGCGCAAGCTTGCGCTGTAAGCCGTCTGTGGCAGCGGAGTGACAAGACGTGCGAGAGGAGGACGAAAGGCCACATACACATACGGTTAATAAAAAAATGTTTGTGATTTAATTACCTACTATACCACCGTCCTGGTTTATAAGTATTATTTAACTAATAAAATACGAATGCATGTCGCCAAAGATTATAAGTTGGATTTGTATTTGAACATAGTTTCCAATTATATAATTTTTAAAACATGCATTAACATTTTGTTGGTTAAATTTGAGGGCAAAGTATGGCACGAAATATAAACGAGACTATAGAGTAGACGGAGGTGGTACCACACGGCCGCTCTCTATACAGAGACGCAACTGTCGGCCGGCTTGTAGGCGACCATTTCCTGCGTGTTCAACTGGTCTATGCATGTGGTTGCTTGCGGTTCAGGTGGTCGCGGCGCGCTCTGCTCGCGTCTTGCTGCACGCGCTCTACTCTCGCGTCCCTCCGGGTGCTCTGCCCTCATCCCTCCACGCACACAATCACGCACGTTCGTGTGCATGCGGTTGCGCCGAGCGCGACACGATGATGCAGTTACCTGCTGTAAAAACTGTCATGCGGACGTGCCGTGGATCCATGCCGCCCGGCCCCCTTTTATTCTTGCGGCCATTTACCTTCATCTCTCGTCTCATATGACACAATAAGCACACCCACGAGGACACATACAGAGAGGACATCGAGTGGTTCCAATGGCCCTCCCCGTGGCTCCAATGGCGCTCCCAGCGGCCGACGACGACAACGGCTGGCAGTTCACCACGCATCACATAGTGGATACCCACGTGAGGGGAAGGCCCTCTCGATGGTGTACACGAACGATCTGGTCTCGGTGGAGAGCTCCATCAAACTATGGAGCAGTTCCTTGTCGAGGAGAAGTACCGAGTGGTCGGCTTCGACCTTGAGTACACCATGGGTCATGCCGGGCACGATCAGAAGGTTGTCGTCGCCCAGTTGTGTGTGCGACATGACGTCCTCGTCTACCACTTCCACCTTGCCACAAGGCCTTGTGAGCGTTTCTCCATGTTTATCAACAGCTCTGACTACCGTTTTGCTATGGTTGACACCACCAACGATCTGAAAGCGCTCAAAGTTTCGGACTTGAAATGCCCGAATCTTGTCAATATCCAGCACCACTTCAAGGTCTGGGGTAGAGACAAAAGCAAACCGAACTCCCTGGTTGACCTCGCCTCGGCCATCATCAACCCCTACTACGCGAAGATGAAGCAAGAGAGTAATAAGGACAAGAACGCCTAGCAAAGTGTGTGGCATAAGAGACTGGATGAACAACATGTCAAGTACGCGGCCATGGACGCGTACACAAGCTACGAGATGTACAGGCGGATCGTTGACATGAGGAACTGTCTTCTTCCTGAGCCAGACAAGGGATCAAGCCTCGTAGCAGTGGCGGGAGCGTCATAAGAAGTAGATGACTGGACGATCATTTCTCCTACTTTAGAATGCATGCAATTGTTTATTGAGGTGTGTGCGAATGATCTGTATAGTCACTTATGTAATTGGATGTTTATTTCAGTTATTTATATATATATATATATATATATATATATATATATATATATATATAGACCTGTTTGCCGCGTATCACACACACCTTAATCTGGCTGACCGATGCTTTTGTGTTGCCTAATCACACATAGTTCATCCTAGTGAACCGTATGCTATATATCGCACACCCCTTCATCTGGCTGCCCATTTCTTTTGTGCCTCCTCATCCTAAAGAGTTAGTTGAGCTAAACCGTATGCCCTGCATCGCACACGCAACTAAATTATGAATCGTGTTTGATGCATCTGTCATCCCAAACGTTTTGCACCTTTTTTGACAGTTTTTTTACACCACCGTTTGCGATTATGACATCGCACACAGTTTCTCGAAGTGTCTCTGATCATAGTGTCGCGTTTGGACCATCCTGCAGTAGTGTATGAACATATTGCATGAAGGCGTGGCTCGTGAACTGGGTGTCATTGTCGGTGATGATCCTTGCCGGAACTCCAAAGCGACACACCAATTCTTTCAAGAACTTGATAGCTGACTGAGCAGTCACCTTTCTCACGGCAGTCACTTCCGGGCACTTTGTAAACTTGTCGATGGCAACAAACAAGAATTCAAAGCCCCGATTGCTCGGGGGAAGGGGCCGAGGATATCCAGCCCCCAGACTAAAATGGCCATGAGAGAGGGATTGTTTGAAGAGATTGGGCAGGCAGGTCTATTTTCTTGGAATGGAACTGACGGGATTCACATGTCATGACGAGCTCAACTGCATCTTGGAGGGTTGTGGGCCAATAGAATCCTTGCCGGATGCTTTCCCAACTAATGCCCTTAATCCAATGTGGGAGCCGCGCATTCCTCTGTGAATCTCAGCCAGCAGTTCCTCTCCATCTTCCCGGCAGATGCACTTCAATTTCACACCATTGGGCCTCCTTTTGTACAGAGTGTCATCAACAAATTGATACATACTGGCCCTCTGGGCTACTTTTTTAGCTTCATCCTGGTCATCGGGGAGTTCTCCGATTTGGAGGAAGTGGACAATGTGCCTTGCCCAAGCTGGAGCCTGTGGCTCCGCAACGAGGAGTAGCGGCACCTCCTCTGCTGCGGGAGCACCAACCTCGTTTGCGGGGTCCATTGTCCCGGCTGGAGGGGGTGGTTCGGCAGGCTGTGAGGAGTTGTTTCCGGCAGGGTCTCTGCCGGGAGCGGATGGCTCAGCCGGGAGAGGCTTACCTTAGTACAACTTTATCCTTTTTCGGGCCATTGTTGTTGGGGATACAAAGGGCTGAGAGAGATGGAGAACCAAAGTTCCTGGTTCCATAGGAAGCTTTTGCGCAGAACATTGACAGGTGATCAACAATGCTATTTTCTGCACGGGGTACGTGCTCTGTTTGCAGCCCGTCAAAGTGCTTTTCCAATCTCCTCGGTTCCTCGATGTATGCCTCCATCAATGGACTTTGGTAATATTTGTTGACTTGTCTGACCACAAGCTATGAATCTCCTCGAATAATCAGTTTCTTAATTACCAATTCAGCTACAATTCTGAGCCCAGCAAGGAGCCCTTCATACTCTATTGTATTGTTGGTGGCTTCTTCCCGAGCAAAATGCATTTGGACGATGTACTTCAAGTGCTCCCCGGAGGGGGCAACAAGAAGCACGCCAACTCCAGCACCTTGCAGGGAAAAAGCACCATCAAAATACATAATCCATTCTTGGGGTGATTCCTTGCCGGGGATAGTTGTCTCTGTTATCTCCTCACCAGGGGTTGGCGTCCATTCAGCAATAACCTCTGCCAATGCCCTGCTCTGAATAGTTGATGTGCTCTCATACTTCAATCCAAAGCTTTATAACTCCAAAGCCCACTCCACTATTCTGCCAGTAGCCTCAGGGTTTCGGAGTATCCTTTGCAATGGGAAACGAGTGACAACCGTGATCTCATGGGCTTGGAAGTAGTGGCACAGTTTCCTTGATGCCATAACGAGACCAAAGATAACCTTTTGCACACCAGAGTACCTCGATCTGGCCCCCTATAACAAGGAGCTAATGAAGGACACTGGGCGCTGCACCACTTTCTTCCTTGTCGTGTCCTTGGGGTTGCTCTCGTTGCCGTGCTCATTGTTGTCCTGATCTTCTTCTGATTCTGCTGTGTTGTGCTTGCTTTCTGCATCTTCCACTTCTCGTTGTGATACCAAGGCTACACTGACCACTTGGTTGGTTGTCGCCAAGTACAGCAACATTGCCCTGGCTACGTGGAGAAAACGGATCTACTCAAACATCGTAGGATAACCATAGATCATTGGGAAATAATATATGGAGTTGAGCACCATGTTTAAGTAGAGATTACAACGGGAGAAGAGGTGTTACACCGCTGCATAGAGGAGGAGAAAGTTGGTGTTGACGGTAGCAAGATTGTTGATGTAGATCGTCGTCCCGATCATTGCCCCGGCGGCACTCCGGCGCCACCGGAAGCGAGGGGCAGAGAGCCTCCCTCCTTCTTCTTCTTCCTTGGCCTCCTCCCTAGGTGCGAGAAGGGTTTCCCCTCTGGTCCTTGGCTTCCTTTACATGGGAGGGGTGAGAGGCCCTCCGAGATTGTATCTGTCTCTCTGTCCTCTTCTGTTTCACGTTCCCCAGATCTGGCCGAAAACCATTTCTTATGTTCCTAGAGATCCGTAACTCCTATTGCGCTGAGATTTTAACACGATTGTTTTCCAGATATAAGCTTCTTTGCGCCAGAAGAAGGGTCTCAACCGATGTACGAGGTGATCAGAACCCACCACCATGCATCGGGCTCGTCTGGCACACCTTGGTGTCTTGTGGGCTGTGTGGGCAAACTTTTGCGGTGCTTCCAACTATCAAAAATCACATATATTCCAAAATAATTCTCCGTGAATTTTTATTGCATTTGGACTTCATTTAATATGGATTTTCTACTATGCAAAAAACATGCAAAAAAACAGGAAATAGCACTGGGCACTGGATCAATAGGTTAGTCCAATAAATCATATAAAAAGTCGCCAAAAATATGTGACAGTTGTATAATATTGGCACGAAACAATCAAAAATTATAGAAACAATGGAGACGTATCACTCCTCCAAATACTGGATAAGGGTGACCATATCCTTGGCCTTGACCACGATATCATCCATATAAGCTTCTATATTTTTGTGCAACTATGGTTCAAAACCAATCTGGACTGCCCCTGCAAAAGTTGACCCGGCACTCTTCAATCCGAATGGCATGCGGATAAAGTAGTATGTACCACATGGAGTAATGAATGACATCTTCTCTTCATCTTCCTTGGACATGAAGATCTGATGATACCCGGAGTATGCATCTAGAAAGGAGAGCAAGTCACATCGTGAAGTGGAATCCACAATCTGGTCGATGCGCGGCAA
Organism: Secale cereale; assembly: GCA_902687465.1. NCBI lineage: Eukaryota > Viridiplantae > Streptophyta > Magnoliopsida > Poales > Poaceae > Secale > Secale cereale. Next base: position 270,044,216 of record LR738711.1, on the reverse strand, counting down.
GGGAAATGGATCCTTTGGGCAAGCCTTGTTGAGATCTGTGAAATCAATGCAAAGCATCCACTTCTCGTTAGCCTTCCTAACTACCACTAGGTTTGCTAACCAAGTACGGTGCAGTACTCCTCTGTTCAAACTAGCTGCCTCCACTTTCTTGATTTCTTCGCCAATGAACTTTTGTCTCTCCATGGCCTACTTCCGGACTTTCTGCTTCACAGGTCGGGTGTGTGGGCAGACAGCAAGGTGGTGTTCGATTACCTCCCTAGGAACACCCGGGATATCAGACGGTTGCCAGGAAAACACATCGATATTCACTCGCAGGAAGGCAATGAGTGTGCTTTCCTATTTGTCATCGAGGGTGGCCTTGATAATGAAAGTACCATCAATGCCAGCCAGCCCTGCCGGGACCTTTTTCACTTGGGTTGCAGCAACCTTGGATTTCTTGCTATTGGAACACTCCGACTTGTTCTCAACGGGTTCCGTGCACTCGGAGGGGACTTGCTTCCCGGACTCCTCGCCGGAGTTCCTACCATCCTTTCCTTTTCCTTTGCTGCCGCTGCCTCGGCCACAACTGCATCCCAGTACATCTTGTCCACCCAGATAATTGCATCCTTCTCATCTGATGGTATAGTGATGACCCCCGGTGGCCCAGGCATCTTCAGAGTGTTATTAGTATAGTGAGATGCTTCCAAGAACTTGGCCAGGGCCGGGCTCCCAAAAATCCCATTGTACGGCAGGCGGAGATCAACCACATCAAACACAATCTTCTCAGTCCGATAGTTCAGTTCTCCCTCAAATGTTACCGGCAGTGTAATCTTTCCCTTGGGATGGCTCCTGCCAGGATTAACTCCTTGGAACGTGCCGGTAACCTCTAGCTCTTCTTCTCCTATCTGAAGCTTGTTGATGACTGACGGGAAGATCAGATTCAATCCAGCCCCGCCATCCACTAACATCTTTGTAACCTTGAGGTTGCGAATTGTTGGGAGACCAACAATGGCAAACACCCTACCGCAGTGCTGCGGCCAGGGTGATCCTCTTCGTCAAAGATGATGGGTGCGCGGAGCCATTTGAGCGGCCTCCGGGCCTCTGGCGCTGGCTCCACAGCATTGATCTCTCATGCCCGCCGCTTGAGCTGGAGGTGAGAGGTGTGCAAAGATGCACCCTTATCAATGCATAGGGCGTCAGTGGCCTTCTGAAACTCCTGCTCACTGGTTTCCTCTTCATCCCCTCCATCCCTCACATTATCACAGACTTCATTCTCCTGACCCCTGGCGGGTTCCAAAAGGGTTTGCCAGGCGGTTTGCTTCACCACCTCAGCCCTTACCACCAGCGGCATTCTGAGTCTTTTCCTTGTCACGCTTATCATATTCTGCTCTTTGCTTCTTGACAAGTTGCTCAACCCGGTAACACTCATGAAGGTCATGGCCCTTTGTCCGATGGATCTTGCAGTACGGCCCATCACCCTTCCCAGCTTTCTCGGCGGGAATGGCTTCTCGGCAGGCAGCGCAAGCGGCAACTTCCTTGTCGGGGTCCTCTGCCTTGGCCTTCTTGCCGGTACTAGGTGTGTCTGATCATTCCACGGTTATCACTGCTTTATCTCTTGGCTTCTTATTGCGCTTCTTGCCATTTTTCTGACTGGTTGATTCATCCAAATCCTCTGAATCAACATCAGCACAATCTTCCTCTCTGGGGAACTTCCTTCCTTCCTCCATCCGAGCACACTTATCCACCAGTGTGTATAGGTCCTTCACAGTCTTGGGCAACCACACGTTCATCTTGGAACGAATGCGACGGTTGCGCACATTGGACTTGAAAGCTGCTATGATGGCTGTTGGATGGATATTTGGAATATTTCTATGCACTTTACAAAGAGTTTCTCCTTCCTTCTGCTGAAGGATTTGCAGGTCGCTGGGCCTACTGGGCTCTTGGTGGCCATCGGTGGAAGCACCGATGAACTGTTCACACATGTCTGCCCATGACGAAATGGAGCCCTCTGGTAGGTGCATCAGCCAAGACCTCACGTTGGACTTGACGGCCAAGTGGAAGTAGTTGGAAAACACCTTCTCATCTCTTCCCCCGGCAGACTGAACAACGATGTGTAGATGCTCAGGAACTCTGCCAGGTTCGGCCTCCCGTCGTACTTCGCAGGTATCTCTGGCTTGAATGTGTAGACGGACGTCCAACAGACTTGTCGCAGCTCTTGCGTGAAGGCAGGGCGGCCGACCTCGAATGGTAGGCACCCGCCAACACCGAGCGCGGGCTCATCGACGTTGGGGCCACCGCCCCCGTTGGTCCGGCGAAGGTCGTCGCAGCGTCGATCTATGACGACGCGCGCGTCTCCTTGTCGCCTATCCTCTAGGGCTTGATCTTGGCGAGGATGTGCTCAAGGGCCGGAAGTGGCCATCAAGAAGTCGTCGGGTTCTTGATTCTAACGCGCCTGCATTGGCTGTCGTGGCTGGGACTGCACCATGGGGACGGCACCCTCCATTTGGCCAGCGGTACGGGCGGTTGCTGTTGCTTGGGGAGGTCGAGGCGGGCCAGCTTGCCGAGAGCCACCAAATTCGGTGAAACAGAGCGGGCTTTGGATTGTGGCATGCCATTCATCCATCTACTCAGCTGCTGGCGGAAACCTCAGTAGTAGCTGAGCTCACGCCATAGCCTCCATGGTTGTGCTTGGCATGGATGTTGATGATGTTGACCGCATCGTTGCCTGGCTCCTGATGGCGCAAGCGGTGGAAGCGGCTGCGGGGCCGCACCCGCACTGCTGTGGAACGACAGCCAGGGAAGCGGGGTTGTGTGGCGGTGGCGCTCGAGGATCAACAACTCCGATGAGCACAGAGGCACGTCCGGGAGGATGCGCATGCGTCGCGTTCGCTCCCGTGGTGGGGACGACCTAAGGGTGATGGCTTGTTCCGGATTGAGCGTCATTGTTGTGGTTGTGTCCGTCGGTGGGAGGGGTGCGAACGAAGTGACCCCCTCACCCACACCCTGCGGGACGTGGCCGTCGTGGCGCTGTTGATGCTATTCTCTCCCAACATCTCCTGCCCTTGCATCAGCCGTGAGGGATGTGGTGATGGGGTCGCCTACTCCAACCACATCCCCAGTAGCATTCACGTCTCGGCTCGTATCCGCGTCCACCGCGGCATTAATGGCCACGGGCGGTGTAGCCTTTGAAGTGGATGGATTGGTAGAAGCACCTAACTTCTTCTTGGGCACCATTGTCGATGGCGCCGCCGAAGACGAAGGTGGCGATGATGATGATGATGATGCAGTGTGCACGCTTTCAGGTTCGCGCAAGAGAGCCCCCTACCCGGCGCGCCAAAGATGTCGCGGGATATCCACGGCCACCTATGGGACCAGGAGGCCCCTTGCTGGTTCAGCAAGGGGACGTCGCGTTGCACAAAGAGCAGTCTAGCGCACGGCAGCACGGCGGGGAGCACACAAGCAATTTACAAAGGTTCCGGCCGCTGCGAGGCGTAAGACCCTACTCCTACTTTGGTGGATTGATGATGGAATAGTGGTGGTGGAGCGTAGTACACTTTCCCGGCAAGGGTTGCCCTTGGGAAGTTGTGACTACGCGCGTACGGTGGTGTGGTTTCGCTATTTTCCAACGGTCGCCATGGGCTTCCTTTTATGGATAAAGGGGCGACCATAGTGGAAAAGTAGCCATTATGCACTAACATGATAGCAAACAGTGCTATCATACCTAACTCTATGGGCTTACAGGGTGCCTTAAATGCACCGCCTAGTGTTATATCAATGGCTGTCCGGCAAGGCTTGCCGGGCTATCTCGCCAGCTCCGTGCCTTTCTTCTTGACACGTCGCAAGACGTGTGTCATATGTGGGTTCTTCTTGTAGGAACTGGCTGCCACTTAATCATCTTGCGGCATGACACTGATACGTCTCCAACGTATCTATAATTTTTTATTGTTCCATGCTATTATTTATGAAGTCTTGGATGTTTAATGGGCTTTATCATTCACTTTTATATCATTTTTGGGACTAACCTACTAACCCAAAGGCCCAGTCCAGATTGCTGTTTTTTGCCTATTTCAGCGTTTTGCAGAAAATGAATATCAAACGGAGTCCAAATGGAATAAAACCTTTGCAGGAGATATTTTTGGAGGAAATCACGCACGAAAGACTTCGGGGCCAAGCCAGAGGACAGGGGGCCCACCCTCGAGGGTGGGGGCGCACCCCCCTTCCCAGGGCGCGCTCCCCTGCCTCGAGGGCAGCCCCTGTGGCCCCTGGTGCCCCTCTTCCTCCTATATATACCTACGTGCCCTAGAAACTCCATACGCAGAGAGAAAACCCTAATTCCACCGCCGTAGCTGCTGTTCCTGTGGAGATCCCATCTTGGAGCCTGTTCCGGGAGGGGGATCCATCACGGAGGCCTTCATCATCATCATCATCGCCCTCACCTTGAGTTTTGAGTAGTTTACCTCAGACCTTCGGGTCCATAGCTAGTATCTAGATGGATTCTTCTCTCTCTGGATCTGAATTCAAAGTTCTCCTCGGTCTTCGAGAAGATCTATTCGATGTAATCTCTTTTTGCAGTGTGTTTGTCCAGATCCGATGAATTGTGAGTGTATGATCAAGATTATCTATGAAAGATATTTGATTCTTCTCTGAACTTTTTATGTGTGCTCATAATATCCTTGCAAGTCTCTTCGAATTATTGGTTTGGTTTAGCCTACTAGATCTATAGTTCTTGCATTGGGAGAAGTGCTTGGCTTTGGGTTCAATCTTGCGGTGTCCTTTCCCATTGACAGTAGGGGCAGCAAGGCACGTATTGTATTGTTGCCATCGAGGATAAAAAATGGGGTTTTCATCATATTGCTTGAGTTTATCCCTCCACATCATGTCATCTTGTTTAAGGCGTTACTCTGTTCGTATGAACTGAATACACTAGATGCATGCTGGATAGCGGTCGATGTGTGGAGTAATAGTAGTAGATGCAGGCAGGAGTCGGTCTACTTGTCTCGGACGTGATGCATATATACAATGATCATACCTAGATAGTCTCATAATTATTCGCTTTTCTATCAATTGCTCGATAGTAATTTGTTTACCCGCCGTAGAATATCGCTATCATGAGAGAAGCCACTAGAGAAAACTATGGCCCCTGGGTCTATCTTTATCATATTACTTTCCCGTCAATTTATGTCACTGTTGTTTATTTGCTTTCTTTACTTTCTGTTTCTATACCAAAAATATAATTATCATCTCTATTAGATCTCACTCTCGTAAGTGACCGTAAAGGGATTGACAACCCCTTATCGTGTTGGCTGCGAAGTTCTTATTTGTTTGTGCAGGTGCGAGGGACTGGCGCATGGTCTCCTACTAGATTGATACCTTGGTTCTCAAAAACGGAGGGAAATGCTTACGCTACTGTGCTGCATCTCCCTTCCCTTTTTCGAGGGAATACAACGCAAGCTCAAGAGGTAGCAAGAATAATTTCTGGCGCCGTTGCCGGGGAGGCTTACGCAAAAGTCATATACCAAGTACCTATCACAAACCCTTATCCTTAGCATTACATTTATTTGCCTCTCATTTTCCTCTCCCCCACTTCACCTTTGCCGTTTTATTCGCCATTCTTCCGCCGTGTGTTTCTCGTTCGCTTGCTTCTTGTTTCCTTGTGTGTGCTGGATTGCTTCCTTGTCACTATGGCTCAGAACAATACCAACTTGTGTGACTTCTCCAATACCAACAACAATGATTTTATTAGCACTCCGATTGCTCCTATTACCAATGCTGAATCTTGTGAGATCAATGCTGCTTTGTTGAATCTTGTCATGAAAGATCAATTCTTCGGCCTTCCTAGTGAAGATGCCGCTACCCATCTAAACAACTTTGTTGATTTGTGTGATATGCAAAAGAAAAGGGATACGGATAACGATATTATTAAACTGAAGTTATTTCCGTTTTCACTTAGAGATCGTGCTAAAACTTGGTTTTCCTCTTTGACTAGAAATAGTATTGATTTGTGGAATAAGTGCAAAGATGCTTTTATCTCTAAGTATTTCCCTCCTGCTAAGATGATCTCTCTTAGAAATGATATTATGAATTTTAAGCAACTTGATCATGCGCATGTTACACAAGCTTGGGAGAGAATGAAACTAATGATACAAAATTTCCCTACACATGGTTTGAATCTGTGGATGAATATTCAGAACTTTTATGCTGGCTTGAATTTTGCTTCTAGAAATCTTTTAGATTCGGCCGCTGGAGGCACTTTCATGGAAACTACTTCAGGAGAAGCTACCAAACTCCTAGATAATATTATGGTTAATTATTCTCAATGCCACACCGAAAGATCTACTAGTAAAAAAGTACATGCTATCAAAGAAATTAGTGTTTTGAGTGGAAAGATGGATGAACTTATGAAATTGTTTGCAGCTAAGAGTGCTTCTTCTGATCCTAATGATATGCCTTTGTCCACTTTGATTCAGAATAACAATGAATCTTTGGATGTGAATTTTGTTGGTAGGAATAATTTTGGTAACAATGCGTATAGAGGTAATTTTAATTCTATGCCTTTTCCTAGTAATTCATCTAATAATTTTGGTAATTCCTACAACAACTCTTACAGAAAGATGCCTTCTGAATTTGAAACTAGTGTTAAGGAGTTTATGGTCTCGCAAAAGAATTTCAATGCTATGCTTGAAGAGAAATTGCTTAAGGTTGATGAATTGTCTAGAAATGTGGATAAAATTACTCTTGATGTTGATTCTTTGAAACTTAGATCTATCCCACCTAAACATGATATCAATGAGTCTCTCAAAGCCATGAGAATTTCCATTGATGAATGCAAAGAAAGAACCAGCTAGAATGCGTGCTAAAAGAGAAGATTATATTAAATCGTGTTCTTCTAGTTATCATGAAAATAAAGATGAAGATCTGAAAGTTATTGACGTGTCTCCTATTAGATCCTTGTTTTCTAGTATTAATCTTGATGAGAATAGGATTGGAGATGATTCTGCTTTAAGGTGTCCTAGTAATTCGGAGTTTTTAGATCTTGATGCTAAATTTGCTAAAAGTGGGATTGAAGAGATTAAAACAGTGCATAGTGATGAACCCACTACTTTGGATTTCAAGGGATTCAATTATGATAATTGCTCTTTGATTGATTGTATTTCCTTGATGCAATCCGTGCTAAATTCTCCGCATGCTTATAGTCAAAATAAAGCTTTCTCTAAACATATAGTTGATACTTTGATGCAATCTTATGAACAAAAACTTGAGTTGGAAGTTTCTATACCTAGGAAGCTTTATGATGAATGGGAACCTACTATCAAAATAAAAATAAAAGATCATGAATTCTATGCTTTGTGTGATTTGGGTGCTAATGTTTCCACTATCCCAAAAACTTTGTGTGATTTGCTAGGGTTCCATGAGTTTGATGATTGTTCTTTAAATTTGCATCTTGCGGATTCCACTATTAAGAAACCTATGGAAAGAATCAATGATGTCCTTATTGTTGCCAATAGGAAGTATGTGCCCGTAGATTTCATTGTTCTTGATATAGATTGCAATCCTTCATGTCCTATTATTCTTGGTAGTACTTTCCTTAGAACGATTGGTGCAATCATTGATATGAAGGAAGGAAATATTAGATTCCAATTTCGGTTAAGGAAAGGCATGGAACACTCTCCTAGAAAGAAAATCAAATTACCATATGAATCTATCATGAGAGCCACTTATGGATTGCTTTCCAAAGATGGCAATACCTAGATCTATCTTGTATCATGCCTAGCTAGGGGCGTAAAACGATAGCGCTTGTTGGGAGGCAACCCAATTTTATGTTTTTTGCTTTTTTGCTGTTAGGGAATAAATATTGCATCTAGCCTCTGATTAGATGTGTTTTCATGTTTTGTTTAGTGTTTGTGCCAAGTAGAACCTTTGGTAAGACTTGTGTGAAGTTTATTTGATCATGCTGTGAAAAACAGAATCGTTAGCGCTCGCTAAAGTAGTCTTAACATTTTACTGGAGCGTGATTTTTAGTTGATTCTTTTTGCTGCTGACTGGTAGACAAATTTCGCAAATTTACCAATTTAGTTGAATTTTTTGGAGTTCCAGAAGTAGGCGAACCCAGCAGATTACTACAGACTGTTCTGTTTTTGACAGATTCTGTTTTTCGTGTGTTGTTTGCTTATTCCGATGCATCTATGAGTAATATTGGAGGATATGAATCTTAGAAAACTTGGAGTACAGTAGGTTTAACACCAATATAAACAAAGTATTAATTCCTTGATGTACCTTTGAATGGTGGTTTGCTTTCTCTTCTAACGGAGCTCACGAGAATTTTTGTCTAAGTTTTGTGTTGTGAAGTTTTCAAGTTTTGAGTATTGCTTTGATGGACTATGGAACAAGGAGTAGCAAAGGCCTAAGATTGGGGATGCCCATGGCACCCCAAGTAAATTCAAGATAATCAAAAGCCTAAGCTTGCTGATGCCCCGGGAAGGCATCCCCTCTTTCGTCTTCATCCATCGGTAACTATACTTGGAGCTATATTTTTATTCGCAACGTGCTATGTATTTTGCTTGGAGCGTCTTGTATAATTTGAGTCTTTGCTTTTTAGTTTGCCACAATCATCCTTGCTGGACACACCTATTTGAGAGAGTTAGATATGCCCTGGAAATTATTAGAACACTCTATGTGCTTCACTTATATCTTTTGAGTTGAATAGTTTTTGCTCTAGTGCTTCACTCATATTTTTTAGAGCACGGTGGTGGTAATATTTTGTAGAAATTGTTGAACTCTCATGCTTCACTTATATCTATTTGAGAGTCTATTTAAAACAGCATGGTAAAGTGTTTAGGTTAAAGAAACTAGTCTTCACATGATAAACATACAATGTCAATGTAGTAAAAAAATTCACATCAAGTGCATTGAATAGAAAGAGATGTTGGATGCTTGATAATTGTTTTGAGACATGAGGATAGTGATATTAGAGTCATGCTAGTGGAGTAATTATGAAATTGAGAAATATTTGTGTTAAGGTCGGTGATTCCCGTAACATGCACGTATGGTGAACCGTTATGCGACTAAGTTAAAGCATGAGGTATTTGTAGAGTGTCAACCTTTGTGTGGAGGTCGGGGGCGCGCGATGGTTAACTCCTACCAACCTCCCCCCTAGGGGCATGCGTTGATTGCTTTGTTTTGATGACTCATAGATTTTTGCAATAAGTATATGAGTTCTTATGACTAATGTTGAGTCCATGGATTATACGCACTCTCACCCTTCCACCATTGCTAGCCTCTCTTGTACCGCGCAACTTTTGCCGGTGCCATAAACCCACTATATATCCTTCCTCAAAACAGCCACCATATTGTTCCTCCAAACAGCCACCATACCTACCTATCATGCCATTTCCATAGCCATTCCGAGAAATATTGCCATGCAACTTTCCACCGTTCCGTTTATATGACACGCATCAGATTGTCATATTGCCATTGCACGCATCATACTATCATGCAACTTTGTTGTTGTAGTATCGAGTTGTAATCTTGTGTTGTAATGAAAGTGTGATGATCATCATTTTTAGAGCATTGTCCCATGGGAGGAAAGGATGAATCTATAAAGCCCCTCTGCAAAAAAAGAAAAAAAGGAAAGGCCAAAGAAAAAAAAAGAAAGGCCCAAAAAAAGAAAAAAAAAGAAAAAAAGGGAAAAAAGGGGAAAAGAAACAAGGGACAATTGCTACTATCTTTTTCCACACTTGTGCTTCAAAGTAGCACCGTGTTCTTCATTGTAGAGAGTCTCATGCTTAGTCACTTTCATATACTAGTGGGAATTTTCCTTATAGAACTTGGCTTGTATATTCCAACGATGGGCTTCCTCAAATGCCCTAGGTCTTCGTGAGCAAGCAAGTTGGATGCACACCCACTAGTTTCTTTTGTTGAGCTTTCATTCATATTTAGCTCTAGTGCATCCGTTGCATGGCAATCCCTATTCACTCACATTGATATCTATTGATGGGCATCTCCATAGCATGTTGATACGCCTAGTCGATGTGAGACTATCTCCCTCCTTTTTGTCTTCTCCACAACCACCTCTATTCCACCCATAGTGCTATGTCCATGGCTCACGCTCATGTATTGCGTGATAGTTGAAAGGTTTGAAAAGATAGAGCATGAAAACAAATGCTTGGCTGAAATCGGGGTTGTGCATGATATGAATATTTAGTGTGATAATAAGGGAGCATAGCCAACACTATATGATTTTGTAGGAATAACTTTCTTTAGCCATAGTATTTTGAGAAGACATGATTGCTTTGTTAGTATTGCTTGAAGTATTGTTATTTCTTATGTCAATATAGACTTTTATCTTGAATCTTTCAGATCTGAACATTCATGCCACAATTAACAGAATTAAATTGAAAAACTATATTGGTTAGCATTCCACATCAAAAATTCTTTCTTTATCATTTACCTACTCGAGGACGAGCAGGAATTAAGCTTGGGGATGTTTGATACTTCTCCAACGTATCTATAATTTTTGATTGTTCCATGCTATTATTTATGAAGTCTTGGATGTTTAATGGGCTTTATCATTCACTTTTATATCATTTTGAGACTAACCTACTAACCCAAAGGCCCAGTCCAGATTGCTGTTTTCCCCTATTTCAGGGTTTTGCAGAAAAGGAATACCAAACGGAGTCCAAACGGAATAAAACCTTCGCAGGAGATATTTTTGGAGGAAATCACACACGAAAGACTTCGGGGCCAAGCCAGAGGACTGGGGGCCCACCCTCGAGGGTGGGGGGCGCGCCCCCCTTCCCAGGGCGCGCCCCCTGCCTCGAGGGCAGCCCTTGTGGCCCCTAGTGCCCCTCTTCCTCCTATATATACCTACGTACCCCAGAAACTCCATACGCAGAGAGAAAACCCTAGTTCCACCGGCGTAGCTGCTGTTCCCGTGGAGATCCCATCTTGGAGCCTGTTCCGGGAGGGGGATCCATCACGGAGGCCTTCATCATCATCATCATCATCGCCCTCACCATGAGTTGTGAGTAGTTTACCTCAGACCTTCGGGTCCATAGCTAGTATCTAGATGGCTTCTTCTCTCTCTCCGGATCTCAATACAAAGTTCACCTCGGTCTTCGAGGAGATCTATTCGATGTAATCTCTTTTTGCGGTGTGTTTGTCGAGATCCGATGAATTGTGAGTTTATGATCAAGATTATCTATGAAAGATATTTGGTTCTTCTCGAACTTTTTATGTGTGCTCATAATATCCTTGCAAGTCTCTTCGAATTATTGGTTTGGTTTGGCCTACTAGATCTATAGTTCTTGCAATGGGAGAAGTGCTTGGCTTTGGGTTCAATCTTGCGGTGTCCTTTCCCAGTGACAGTAGGGGCAGCATGGCACATATTGTATTGTTTCCATCGAGGATAAAAAGATGGGGTTTTCATCATATTGCTTGAGTTTATCCCTCTACATCATGTCATCTTGCTTAAGGCGTTACGCTGTTCGTATGAACTCAATACACTAGATGCATGCTGGATAGCGGTCGATGTTTGGAGTAATAGTAGTAGATGCAGGCAGGAGTCGGTCTACTTGTCTCGGACGTGATGCCTATATACAATGATCATACCTAGATAGTCTCATAATTATTCGCTTTTCTATCAATTGCTCGACAGTAATTTGTTTACCCGCCGTAGAATATCGCTATCATGAGAGAAGCCACTAGAGAAAACTATGGCCCCCGGGTCTATCTTTATCATATTACTTTCCCGTCAATTTATGTCGTCGTTGTTTATTTGCTTTCTTTACTTTCTGTTTCTATACCAAAAATACCAAAAATATAATTATCATCTCTATCAGACCTCACTCTCGTAAGTGACCGTAAAGGGATTGACAACCCCTTATCGCGTTGGCTGCGAAGTTCTTATTTGTTTGTGCAGGTGCGAGGGACTGGCGCATGGTCTCCTACTGGATTGATACCTTGGTTCTCAAAAACTGAGGGAAATACTTACGCTACTGTGCTGCATCTCCCTTTCCTCTTCGAGGGAATACAACGCAAGCTCAAGAGGTAGCAGACACCGCATTGACTGATGACGTGGGTCGCCCTTGAGTGTTTGGTGAGGCGGTTTGGCCTCCGTAGCCCCTGGCAGGCCCTGCCGGGGTGTTTGTGTTATCTGCTTCTGGGGGTACCTAGCCCCTTTCCGGGTTCTCCTGCCCGGCAAGGGAGGCCCTTCTCTTAGCGATAGCTGGCTTCTCTGGCTTGGCCTTGGTCTCTCTGGTCTGAGTTGGTACTCTGAATCTCTTGGTTCCTTATATTCTGACTTGGGCTGGTGCTTCAATCTTGTTCTTGCGCGTGTGCACGGTCTGGGCAACAGACCCAGGGTTTGCTGCACCGACATAAGCCCCGTGCCTGCCCCGATCACGCTGTTGAGCGTTCTCGAGGTAGGGCCTAATAAGTGCATAGGCAGGTTTTCTGAAGAGGTCGTTCTCTTGAGGTTCTCTTTTTGCTTCTTCATGAGTCTTGAATCCTGGCCAGTTTCCAGTTTCCTCGTGCGCTGCATGAAGCCAATAGTGGTGGGGCCGCTCCAGAATGGCCTGTGAATGACTTTAACGCACAGGGTGGAAACCGCCAATTTACTCCTCCCACCACGCCCTTATCCTTAGCCATGTATGCGACATGCATTGCGCGGGGTAGGTAACGGAGGAGCATGGTGTGGGAGAGCATCATGGCGAGGTCCCGGCCGTCTTGAATTGGCGGAGGAGGACGGTGGCCGCCCGTTGATGGAGCAGCTCTCCTCCTTGCCCTGCCCATAAAATGGAGGAGTGCAGGAGGGCAAGGCCATCCATCTTTGCATTCCTCTTCTCCTGTCTTCTGTCTTTGTCGGTTATGTTGAATAAGAGAGCCTGGGGCCAGCCCCCGGGCTCCGGCTTGAAGTTTCTCCTGGATTTAAAAGAGGGACTCGGGCGGCGCGGCGACAACGCCGAAGGTGGCGACTCCGACGTGCCTTCCGTCGGGCCGCCCACAATCTCAGCTCTAGTGGGTGGGGATGCGGACGGCACCACACCGACGCTTTCGGCGAGCCATGTGTGTGGTAGCCGGTTGCTCCCTATTTTCCTTCCCTTCACCACGCCGGAGAGGAGCCATATGAGGGACTCGCCGCTAGTGGGGGCGAGCCCAACTCTTCTCGGGCACCGCCCTCTCGCTCTGCGGGGGAGCTCTTCGCTTCGTACACGTCTCTAGGACATGCAGTGTCTTCTAACGCCAGGGCTTCTAGGGACGACAATGCTCTCTGGAGAGTTGCTTGGAGAGCATGGTATCCGAGCCCCTTGCCGCAAAAGGGGCTTCGGATGATGGTTGCGCGAGAGCGGCGGCAACCCACGAAGCGTCAAGAATGGAGGCGACCGTTCCGATGAGTCGTGTTTGTCGGTCACTCCGCATCTGCCGCTTGGAGCTTTCGGCGGCGCCACCATCCGTCCCTGCCCTCCGGTTCCTTCTTCCCAACCGAGAGACGGCACCATCCTGATACTAGGGAGGCGTCGGGTCCCAGCAGTGCCCCCTTCTCCAGCCTCTTCGATCTCGTCCTGTAGGAGATGGATAGGAGCAAAGGCATCATGGGGCACCTATCTTTTTTCAATCTTAAACTTGTAGGCAATTGCCGAATTTTAATTCAAATAATGTAATCCCTCGAGTTCATCTTTGTATTATGTAATGCTTATACTTGTATCAGCATATGAATGAAAAAGATAAATCTTGCTGGGAACCCGTGCATGTGTAAGTCCATGTAGAGGTGGAATGCCTCTTTACGTAATAAAATGAGTTACCCCAGCAAGCTACCTTGTTGGCACCCTCTTTGTCTGTCAGAGAACTACATCTGCCGGGGAACAGACAGAGGGGCTAGCCCCTCGCCAACTCCCTTTCACCAAAGGCCACAACAACCATCTCGCTCGAAGCAACGTTCGAGTCTGGGATGGGAGCACCTAAGCTTCAATAGAATATGGTGGGGTTTTCTCATGCACAAGTTATAGCTTACAGAACACTAAAGGGCAGGAGGTTAAACTTATCTATTTGGCTTGCCGGGGATTGCAATGTCCGGCAATCTTCCCAACTCCATGACGAAGCCAAGTTCACGGCAGGAACCTGCAACTTCATGCAGATGAGAATGAATGCAGGATGCAACCCTTTCTATATGCATATGCAAATGCTCATGAAATGCTTATGCAGTGATCTTGGTGTGATGGTGCATGCATGCAACCTCAGTTCCCCCCCCCCCTACAGCGCTTCTTTATTTTCTCTAGCATGGGGTCATCGCCCCGGCTCCGTACGAGGGGTTACATGCAGATGAGGAAAGGCCTGTATGGATGGGTGGCTGCCGGGCAGGGCTTGACAGCCGCGCCTTACGGGTAGTACTTGCGGGGATGCTCAATATTCCATGAGCTTTGCAAATGAGTGCCATCTCGGGCCTCCAGACGGACTGCGCCAGGTCTGGTGACTAGTTCCACCCGGTAAGGGCCTTCCCACTTCGATGACAATTTGTTTGTACCCTTGGCGGACTGAACGCGCCAAAGGACAAGGTCACCTTCCTCAAAACATCGGGCGCGAACCCTGCGGCTATGATAGCGACACAGGGCTTGCTGGTAGCATGCAGCACGCGTAGCGGCCCGGAGACGGCTCTCTTCGAGTAGCACAGCATTGTCACGTCGGTGCTCAACTTACGCCACTTCATCATAGGAAAGCACTTGTGGAGACCCGTAAATGAGTTACATGGGGATACCTGCTTTTTCCACGTAGACCAGGGAGAAGGGAGTCTGCCTGGTAGCTCAGTTTGGTGTCGTTCTGAGGGACCAGCGAACTATCGGCAGCTCCTCGATCCACCGCTTGTCGTGCTTTTGCAGCGTCTCAAAAATTCTTGTCTTGAGTCCACGCAGCACTTCAGCGTTCGCCCTCTCAGCTTGTCCATTGCTCCGGGGGTGTGCCACGGAAGCAAATGAGATATTGCATCCGAGGGTATGAATGTATTGCATGAAGGCGTGGCTCGTGAACTGGGTGCCGTTGTCGGTGATGATCCTTACCAGAACTCGAAAATGACACACCAATTCTTCCAAGAACTTGATAGCTGACTGAGCAGTCACCTTTCTCACGGCAGTCACTTCCGGCCACTTTGTAAACTTGTCGATGGCAACGAACAAGAATTCAAAGCCCCTGATTGCTCGGGGAAAGGGGTGAAGGATATCGAGCCCCCAGGCCGAAAATGGTCATGAGAGAGGGATTGTTTGAAGAGCTTGGGCAGGTAGGTGTATTTTCTTGGAATGGAACTGACGGGCTTCACATGTCGTGATGAGCTCAAATGTATCTTGGGGTGCTGTGGGCCAATAGAATCATTGGCGAAATGCTTTCCCAACTAATGCCCTTGATCCAATGTGGGAGCCGCACATTCCTCTGTGAATCTCAGCTAGCAGTTCCTTTCCATCCTCCCGGCAGACGCACTTCAATTTCACACCGGTAGGCCTCCTTCTGTATAGAGTGCCATCGACAAACTGATACATACTGGCCCTCCGGGCTACTTTTTGAGCTTCATCTTGGTCGCCGGGGAGTTCTCCGATTTGGAGGAAGTGGACAATGTGCCTTGCCCAAGCTGGAGCATCTGGATCGGCAATGAGGACTAGCGGCACCTCCTGTCCTACGGGAGCACCAGCCTCGTTCGCGAGGTCCATTAGCCCGGCTGGAGGGGGTGGTCCGACAAGCTATGAGGAGTTGTTTCCGGCAGGGTCTCTGCCGGGAGCGGATGGCTCTGCCAGGAGAGGCTTACCTTAGTCCAACTTCTCCTTTTACGGGCCATTGTTGCTAGGGATACAGAGGGCTGAGAGAGACAGAGAACAAAAGTTCCTGGTTCCTTAGGAAGCTTTTGCGCAGCACACTTGGACAGGTGATCAGCTATGGCATTTTCTGCACGGGGTTCCTTGTCTATTTTCTGCCCGTCAAATTGCTCCTCCAATCTCCTCACTTGCTCGACGTTTGCCTCCATCAACAGACTTTGGTAATCTTTGTTGACTTGTCTCACCACAAGTTGTGAGTCTCCTCGAATAATCAGTTCCTTAATTCCAATTCTTCTACAATTCTTAGCCCGACAAAGCCCTTCATACTACGTTGTATTGTTGGTGGCTTCTTCCCGGGAAAAATGCATTTGGACGACGTACTTCAAGTGCTCCCCGGAGGGGGCAATAAGAAGCATGTCAGCTCCAGCACCTTGCAGGGAAAAAGCATACACAATCCATTCTTGGGGTGATTCCTTGCCGAGGATAGATGTCTCTATTATCTCCTCGACAAGGGTTGGCGTTCATTCTGCAATAAACTCTACCAATGCCTTGCTCTGAATAGTTGATGTGCTCTCATACTTCAATCCAAAGCCCACTCCACTATTCTGCCAGTAGCCTCGGGGTTTTGGAGTATTCTTTGTAACGGGAAACGAGTGACAACCATGATCTCATGGGCTTGGAAGTAGTGGCGCAGTTTCCTTGAGGCCATAACAAGACCAAAGATCAACTTTTGCACACTAGAGTACCTTGGTCTAGGCCCCTATAACAAGGATCTGACAAAGTACACTGGGCTATGCACCACTTTCTTCCTTGCCATGTCCTTGGGGTTGCTCTCATTGCCATGCTCATTGTTGTCCTGGTCTTCTTCTGATTCTGATGTGTTGTGCTTGCTTTCTGCATCTTCCACTTCTCATTGTGCTACCAAGGCTGCATTGACCACTTGGTTGGTTGCCGCCAAGGATAGCAACAATGGATCTTGGGGTTTGGGAGCAACCAAGGTGGGCACAGAGGAAAGGTAGGCCATCAACTCTTGCAGGGCTGCATCTGCTTCCGGGGTCCACTTCACAGGCCCTACCTTCTTCAAAATTTTAAAGAACGACAGAGCACACTCAGCAGACTTGGAGATGAATCTGCTTAGCGCAGCAATGCATTTTGTTAGGCGCCTCACATCCTTAACCGTCCTTGCTGCTTGGATCTGCTCAATGGCTCTGATCTTGTCGGGGTTGGCTTCGATCCCCCAATGGGACACAAAGAACCCTAGCAGCTTGCCGGAGGGAACACCAAACACACACTTCTCTGGATTGAGCTTCAAATCGATCTTGCGCAAGTTGGCAAATGTCTCCTCCAAATCCTGGATAAGGGTGACATTATCCCTGGTCTTGACCATGATATCATCCATATAAGCTTCTATATTTATGTGCAACTGTGGTTTACAACCAATCTAGACTGCCCCTGCAAAAGTTGACCCAACACTCTTTAATCTGAATGGCATGCGGACAAAGCAGTACGTACCACATGGAGTAATGAATGGCATCTTCTCTTCGTCTTCCTTGGATATGAAGATCTGATGATACCCATAGTATGCATCTAGAAAGCAGAGCAAGTCACATCTTGAAGTGTAATCCACAATCTGGTCGATGCGCGGCAAGGGAAATGGATCCTTTGGGCAAGCCTTGTTGAGATCTGTGAAATCAATGCAAAGCCTACACTTCCCGTTAGCCATCCTGACTACCACTCGGTTTGTAAGCCAAGTAGGATGCAGTACTCCTCTGATCAAACCAGTTGCCTCCAGTTTCTTGATTTCTTCAGCAATGAACTGTTATCTCTCCAAGGCCTTCTTCCGGACTTTCTGCTTCACATGTCGGGTGTGTGAGCAGACAGGAAGCTGGTGCTCGATTACCTCCCTGGGAACACCCGATACATCAGATGGTTGCAGGAAAGCACATTGATATTCGCCCGCAGGAAGGCAACAACCGCGCTTTCCTATTTGTCATCGAGGGTGGCGCTGATAGTGAAAGTACCATCAAAGCCAGCCAGCCCTGCCGGGACCTATTTCAGTTGGGGTGCAGCAATCGTGTATCTCTTGCTATTGGAACACTCCGGCACGTTGTCAACGGGTGCCATGCACTCGAGTGTGGGCACGCTTCCCGGAATCCTTGCCGGAGGTCCTACCATCCTTTCCTTTTCCTTTGCTCTCCTTGGCGGGAAATGTTGCTGCCGCTGCCTCTGCCGCAACTGCATCTCGGTACATCTTGTCCGCACAGATAATTGCATCCTTCTTGTCTGATGGGATAGTGATGACCCCCAGTGGCCCAGGCATCTTCTGAGTGTTATAAGCATAGTGAGATGCTGCCATGAACTTGGCCAGGGCCGGGCGCCCAAAATTTCCATTGTACGGAAGGGGGAGATCAACCACATCAAACACAATCTTCTCAGTTTGATAATTCAGTTCTCGCCCAAACGTTACCGACAATGTAGTCTTTCCCTTGGGATGGCTCCTGCCAGGATTAACTCCTTGGGACGTGCCGGTAACCTCTAGCTCTTCTTCTCCTATCTGAAGCTTGTTGATGACTGCCAGGGAGATCAGATTCAATCCAGCTCCGCCATCCACTAACATCTTTGTAACCTTGAGGATGCGAATTGTTGGGGAGACCAACAATGGAAAACACCCTACCGCAGTGGTGCGGCCAGCGTGATCCTCTTCATCAAACATGGTGGGTGTGCGGGACCATTTGAGTGGCTTCCGGGCCTCTGGAGCTGGCTCCACGGCATTGATCTCGCATGCCCACCGCTTGAGCTGGCGGTGAGAGGTGTGCAAAGATGAACCCCCATCAATGCATAGGGCGTTAGTGGCCTTCTGAAACTCCTGCTCACTGATTTCCTCTTCATCCACTCCATCACTCACATTATCACAAACTTCCTTCTCTTGACCCCTGGCGGGTTTTCCTTGGTTCCAAAAGGTTTGCCGGGGCAGTTTGCTTCACCACCTCGTCCCTTACCACCAGCGGCATTCTGAGTCTTTTCCTTGTCACGCTTATCATATTATGCTCTCTGCTTCATGACAAGCTACTCAACCTGGTAACACTCATGAAGGTCATGGCCCTTGGTCCGATGGGTCTTGCAGTACGACACATCACCCTTCCCATCTTTCTCAGTGGAAACGGCTTCCCGGCAGGTAGCACAAGCGGCAGCTTCCTTGCCGGGGGCCTCTGCCTTTGCCTTCTTGCCGGTACTATGTGTGCCTGATTCTTCCACGGTCATCACTACTTTATCTCTTGGCTTCTTATTGTGCTTCTCACCCTTTTTCTGACTGGTTGATTCATCCTCATCCTCTGAATCAACATCAGCACAATCTTCCTCTCCAGGCAACTACCTTCCTTCCTCCATCCGAGCACATTTATCCACCAGTGTGTATAGCTCCTTCACAGTCTTGGGCAACCGCACATTCATCTTGGAATGAATGCGATGGTTGCGCACATTGGACTGGAAAGCTGCTATGATGGCTGTTGGATGGATATTTGGAATATTTCTATGAACTGTACTGAATCTGTGTAAATACTTATGGAGAGTTTCTCCTTCCTTCTTCTGAAGGAGTTGCAGGTCGCTAGGCCTGCCGGGCTCTTGGTGGCCACCGGTGAAAGCACTGATGAACTCTTGGCACAGGTCTTCCCATGACGAAATGGAGCCCTCTAGTAGGTGCATCAGCCTAGACCTCACGTTGGACTTGAGGGCCAAGGGGAAGTAGTTGGCGAACACCTTCTTGTGTCTTCCCCCGGCAGCCTTAATAGCGATGGTGTAGATGCTCCAGAACTATGCCGGGTTCAGCCTCCCGTCGTACTTCCTAGGTATCTATGGCTTTAATGTGCAGACGGACGGCTAACAGACTTGCCGCAGCTCTTGCGTGAAGGCAAGGAAGCCGAATGGTAGGCACCCGCCAACACCGAGCACGGGCTCGTTGACGTTGGGGCTGCCGCTCCCATTGGTCCGGCGGAGGTCCTCGCGGCTGTCGGTGTCAAAACCGGTAGATCTCTGGTAGGGGTCCCGAACTATGCGTTTGAGGATCGATGGTAACAGGAGATTGGGGACACGATGTTTACCCAGGTTCGGGCCCTCCCGATCGAGGTAATACCCTACTTCCTGCTTGATTGATCTTGATGAATATGGGGTTACAAGAGTTGATCTACCTCGAGATTGTAATGGTTAAACCCTAAAAGTCTAGCCTATGTGATTGTTATGATTCTTCTGTCTCTACAGACTAAAACCTCCGGTTTATATATGCACCGGAGGGACCTAGGGTTTGTACATGACCATCTTGCAGAGGAAGGAAAACCTTGCACCCGGACTCTAAACTTGCTATTTTAGACGTATGGGAGTCCTATCTGGATACGGGAGATTGTCTTCAATAATAATCTTCATAGCCCACCAGTCCAGACCATAACGAGCGATCCGACCACTTGAGGACCCCTTAATCCAGGACTCCCTCAGTAGCCCCTGAATCAGTCTTCGATGACGATGAGTTCGGCTCGCGTACTGTCTTCGGCTTTGCTAGCCGGATTCCTCCTCCCGAACATATTGAAGCAATATTCCCTACGAAAAGGTATTATGTCCGGCTCTGCATTGTTAGTACAACCCTTATCCTCGAAGGCAAGGTATCAAAAAATGGATACTGTATCTTTACAGACAACTTTTCGGTGAAGCGTCGCGTCTGTCCCTTTAATATATCAAACCTTTTTCTTGGCCCCGGTTTCGTGTTTCGAGGTATAGCCCCATTGGCACGTCTTGTAAAAACAGAGATCGTGCCCGCTTATTACGGGATCATTATCAATGTGATGTGAGCATCTTAACCGTGCCTTACGAACGACCTTGTTGGGAACCGGCGAGGTTTACGGCTGGAGTGGGGGGCATTTAGCATTCACCGCTTAAAAAAGGATTCAAATCTTCCCCATTATCCCCATGCTTTCCTCAAGCCCTAGCTCTCCAATCTCCCTAGCCCAGCGCCCACAGCTCTTGCGCCCGCAACCCTCGTCTCCTCAACCACCGCCTTCCTTCCAGCCATGGCCGGATCTGGTTCTAAGGGCAAATGGGAGGCCTCCACGGCCACAGAGAATACCGTAAAGAATCTCCGGAGTGCGGGCTATCTTGCCGACGGTATCGCGCACCTGGTCCCCGAAAAGGACCATAATCCCCATCCCAAAGCGGTTGAGAGGGTTGTCCTCCTCTCCCACTTTATCCGGGGGATAGGATTTCCTCCCCACCCCTTTGTACGGGGTCTCTTGTTTTTCTATGGGCTAGATTTCCATGATCTAGCTCAGAACTCAATTCTTCACATATCTGCTTTCATAGTGGTATGTGAGGCGTTCCTCCGCGTACCCCCACACTTCGGCCTATGGCTCAAAATCTTCAATTTGAAACCGAAAGTGGTTGACGAGCAGCACGCGGAGTGCAGAGGAGACATGGTGAGCAAGCTCCCCAACGCCACCTGGCCAAAGGGTGCATTTGTGGAGACGAACAAGATTTGGCAGCAGGAGTTGTCTTACGTCAGTGAGCCCTGCGATACCAAGTGGGCGGCGGCGCCCGCATTCAGATCTGGACCCCCCGGAGAGGCTCACCTCTTGGACCGAAAAGAGTCCGGATTAGGGGTCTCAGCCGGAGGTGCTAGACCTCCAAAATCACATCTTTGGTATGATTGCCAGGGGTACCCTCCTCACAAATGTGATTCGGGTAATGCTCACCCGCCTTGTCCTTCCCTACCAATGCTGGGACTCCCATTTATGTGAGTTCAATCCGGAAGGGCCTCGGCCCTTGAAGCATCTTTTCAGCACCATGCACGAAGACATCTAGAAGCATCTCTTAAAGGCCCAAAAGGGGTGGCCATCGGAGACCGAGGACAAGGGTTTCAGCACCGCGCTCACTGCCTCGGAGGTAATCAAAATTTCTGCCGAATACATTCCATGTCCATACTTCAATCATAACAGGAGTTAGAGCTTCTGCGTTCTATCCAGGCCTGGGCAAAAAAGGTGGAGCGGATCAAGTGTCCGGCTCCCTTGCCCAAAGACCTGGTGAGGCCCCAGCTGATGGCAATGCTGGTTCCGGCGCCGTATAAGGCACCGGAGAAGAAGACCAAGAGGAAGGGAAAGGAGGTCAAGAGCGACCCCCACCCTATAGGTCCCGCGGACACAAGGTTCGGGGAAACTGGTTCCCACCTCTCCCCCGAAGAAGAAGAGGGGGAGGAGGAGGAAGACGATGATTCCCCCATCTAGGTAAGGGGGAGGAAGAGAGCGGCCCCTGCTGACGCAGGCAAGGCAGTGCCCAGGAAGAAGCTAAATCTTCCAGATAGTTCGGACTCAACGTTCGAACACAGCTATATCGAGTTCAGCCCAGGATTAAACCCCTGGCCGAGTTGTAAGTATTTAGACGATAACTGCTTATGTTTGGATAATTTTCCTTTTTAGCATCTAATATTTATTTTGCTTTTATATAGTCCTCCGCATGACATCCCCAGGCTTCACTGTCATCGGGGAATTCCCTATCGCCGGGGATGGTGGAGAGCGATACGCCTCCGCGGGGCTCATCATCCACTATAGGGGATACCGCGGTGTCCTCCCTACAAACTCCCCCTGCTCCAGCAGGTGGGAGTGGGGCGGACGATAGGGAGCCTGAGGTCAATCCCTCGGCCACTGTCAACCAAGGGGGAGCGATCCCCATGGTAACCGAAGAAGGAGGGCCCAAGCCATCCGGGCCACAGCCGAATGTTGTTCTGGAGCCCAGTGCGGCTCTAGGATCAGGAAACCAGCCCCCCGTAATGGGGGAGGGAGCGACTGTTCCAACGGCACCCGCCGTCAATCCATAGGCGCCGAACACTCTGGAGGGAGCACTGCAAAGTGCTTCCATTGTAGAGGAACACCGCACTCTGATGAGTGCGGTCATGGACAAAATTCAGTTCGTCAAAGGCGAACTGAACAAAGCTTTAAACAGCCTACTAACAAGCTTTGATGTATGCGACGTAATGTTCTTAAAATAACTTTTTTATTTTATGTATATATATATAGACAGTAGTCCCTGATGCTTTGTTTGATTCTAAACAGAATCAGACGAAGTATCGATGTTATAGCATATGATAGAGCTGAACTGTGAACATTGTACTTGAACATGCTTCTCTAGTAGCGACATCTATCCGAGCCGCAGAGGTTTCCGAGTTAATTCGGAAACTTAAACTAGCTGACGAAGAGCTCGATCGCGTCAACAATCATTTTGATGAAACGCAAGGTATGCGAATTTTGAAGAAGTTAAAAAATTTAACACACTATATGTGTTAGCATAAGCTTATTTGTGTTATATTTTTTGTAAAACAACTGACGCAGCTACTGTCGAGGCCCTTAAGGGTGAGGTTGCGAAGGCCCAGGAGGAGGCCAGGGCGAGCAAGGCAACGGCTGACAAAGCGACTGCCGACCTGGAGGCCGAGAAGGCCGTGCGACAACAACACGAGTCTTGAGTGACCGAAGTCGAGGTCGAATTGCAAGATGCCATTCGCAAATGTGAGGCATTGGAGCAGACGACTTCGAAACAAGCATCCGAACTCACTGCGACAGTTAATGCTGCCAAGGACGCGCGGAGTGAGTCACGCAGTGCCCATGAAGAGATAAAACAAGCGCGTCAAATAGCGGTTGGTAAGACTTTTCTCTTGTAGAGCATCTTTGGAGGTCAGAGGTATCTTGGGCTGACACGAGTGGAGTTCTCCAGGTGTGTTTGCGGATCTCCCGAGGAGCATTGCCGACGCCACCCAATACATCCGAGCCCAGGAGGGGAACAACACGGAGAAGTTGTTCTGGTCGCAGTTCCTTGCGCCAAATCATCCGGTGCTCCTCAATGACCAGATGAAGCAGCTGGTCGAGCTGCACAATATGGCGGGTATGGCCATGAAGGATTTGATAGTCCGGCTATTGCCCGATGATCCAATCCCAAGTAGTTACTTCGGATTACTGAAGAAGCTCGTTGACGCGAGTCTGCGGGTCGACGGTATTAAGTGTTCGGCGTGCATAGAGGGTTCTCGGATGGCCTTTGCCCGCGTGAAGGTGCATTGGGCGAAGATGAAGGCCACGAAGATAGCAACTGCTGGCCCACCCAAGGGCAAGGATCACCGCACGCCAGAAAGGTACTTTGGCGACGTCTTATAAGGAACCCATGTTGTAGAGGGCTAGTGCTCAAAGGATATAATCTTTGAATGATTGTATTCGGATTGTAAGGACTAAGCCTTTGCGCTTCCGTATTATAAGCGACTTGTTCCTCCTGTGCGGTTGTTTATTTAAATTTGAAAGTTTCCAGTCGTCAGCTTCAGGCCCATGTAAATATTACAGGGATGTTTGGTAACACGTATGAACACTCTTTATCCAACATCTTGGTCCATATAGGAGGTGTATGCGGAGGGAACTAGGCAATCATACTATGCGGCTTTATTGCATTCACTTAGCCATAGGATCTTGACTAGTGGGGCTAAGTACTAGCCCGTGGTGCTTGTAGGACTGCCGAGCTATGGTGCCCATTTTACGCGGTTGGGCGAAGACAAACCCCTAATATTACACGGAGTGGATCTCTATCGATCGTAGTATAACACTTGGTCACTGAATCGCTTGACCTACTCTCGCTCCATCATGACAGTTAGTTTTTCGGCTTTCTCTACTAAGGTACTTGACTAGATGAACCAGAAGTACAATCTCAGTAGTTCTCCCTTTACTACCTTAGCCGAACAATGCGGAACGTAAGGCGGTAAGCACAGGAGCCGGGCAACCCAACTATAGACCAAAGACATGATTCGGAGCCGATGCATATAATGCAATATCCGGGATGCTGAACAGTTCCCTATAGGTGTTCGGACTTTTGCAGGTGTGCGAGGCCGGATATAGCCCCTGGTATCAAGTCTAGGTATTAGGGCACACATGGCAATCTGACTTAGGGAGAGAAAACATGTAGTAATAAAGTAAACTCCAAGCGAATTGGAACAAACTGCTTCTTTTATATCCCATTCAATACGGCGAGCCGTGTGGTTACAGATAGTGCCGATAACATCTTTGGGCATTTTACATGCCAACATAACAAAAGATAAAAAATAAAAAAGGAGAGAAAAAGTTTTACATAGAGCCTAAAAAGAAATCTCGATATGGGACCCTGCTGCACGTCTGCATTGTTTCTCCTTTGCAATACGTCCTTGAAGAGGAATTATGATGGTTGCCTGTAAAAAAAGGTGAAATAATTCTAGAAAAGAATGTTGTTCACAGCCATAAACAATGTAGGTTCCTTTAAATGAACCTGAAAAAAGAATATGTGTTTTTAGAGTCCGAATAGGGTCAAGCCGAACTATGGACTATTTGTATGTCGTGTGCCCCAAGCGCCGCCCGAGGTATTTTAAGGGCATAATTCTGTACGCGAGGTACATGTGCTACCACCTTATGGGGCAATTGACAGGGGCATAACTTCTAGTCGAGCTCATGTTCTTCTGAGCTGCCGCATTGTAGTGCGGACCGGACACGTTTAGCCATGAACGTGGTCTTGAAGACCGCTGAACTGCTCGACTTGAAGAGGCCATTTTGGACCTCTCCTTCTAAGGCCATAGTGTCTTCCTTCGTACGGAGGGAGCACTCCATGTTTCCGTTGACCATGATGACGCCGCGTTGTCCGGGCATTTTGAGCTTTAAGTAGGCACAATGCGGGACCGCATTAAAGCGGGCGAAGGCCGTTCTTCCGAGTAGTGCGTGATAGCCGCTTCGGAAAGGAGCGATGTCAAGATTAACTCTTCACTTCGAAAGTTATCAGGAGAGCCGAATACAACCTCTAATGTTAATGAGCCTATGCAGCGGGCCTCTACGCCTGGTATGACTCCCTTAAAGGTAGTGTTGCTGGGCTTAATCCTTGACGTGTCTATCCCCATCTTGCATACAGTGTCTTGGTATATCAGATTGAGACTATTGCCGCCGTCCATAAGGACTCGAGTAAGATGGTATCCATCGATTATAGGATCAAGCACTAAGGTCGCCAATCCTCCGTGACGGATACTAGTTGGATGATCCCTACGATCAAAGGTGATCGAGCAAGCCGACCAGGGGTTGAACTTGGGGGTGACAGGCTCGATGGTGTAGATGTCCCTGAGCGCGCGCTTGTGCTCCCTCTTGGGGATATGGGTGGCGTAGATCATGTTCCCAGTTTTTACCGCTGGTGGAAATTTCTTCTGTCCCCCCGTGTTCGGCTGGCGAGGTTCATCCTCATCTTCACTTGGAGGTCATTTCCCCTTGTGTTCGGCGTTTAGCTTGCCGACCTGCTTAAACACCCAACAGTTTTGATTTGTATGATTTGCAAGTTTATCAGGGGTGCCATGTATCTAGCAAGGCATGTCTAGTATTTTGTCCAAGCTAGATGGAATATCTATGTTACCTTTGATTGGCTTCTTCCGTTGATCGGGCCTGGAGCCACTGAATCCAGTGTTTACTATCGTGTCGTCTGTGCTTCCAGTATTGTTTCGATGCTTGTTTTTATTGCGCCGTGGCTTGCCATTGCCATCCCTGACTTCAGAGGTGCCAGGATCGCTGGTGTTGTTGCTGCTACGAGCCAGCCACCTATCCTCGCCCATGCAAAAGTGGGTCATGAGTGTAGTTAGGGCTGCCATTGTTCTCGGCTTCTCTTGGCCGAGCTGTCTAGCCAACCATTCATCCCGGACACTGTGTTTGAATGCCGCTAAGGCCTCGGTGTCCGGACAGTCAAGAATTTGGTTCTTTTTAGTTAAAAACCGATTCCAAAGCATACAGGCTGACTCCCCGGGTTGCTGGATTATATAACTTAGATCATCAACATTCGGGGGCGGACATAAGTCCCCTGAAAGTTGGCCCGAAAAGCATCCTCAAGTTCTTCCTAGCTTCCAATGGAGTTTTCTAGGAGGCTGTTTAACCAGTGCCGAGCTGGTCCTTTTAGCTTGAGAGGTAATTATTTGATAGCATGGAGATCATCTCCACAAGCCCTCTGGATGTGAAGAATAAAGTCTTCTATCCATACATCGGGGTCCGTTGTTCCATCGTACGCCTCGATGTTTATGGGTTTAAACCCTTCTGGAAATTCATGATCCATCACCCCATCGGTGAAGCATAGAGGGTGTGCGGCACCCCTGTATTTTGCGATATCGTGGCGCAGTTCGGACGGTATTGGTGTTCGGTGTTGACTCCGAACTTGATTGTGACTGGCCTGTTTGGCTTGATAGCCACCGTCCCATGTGTAGGCACGTTCCCCTGATCCGTAGATTGATCTGGCCTGGCCAGCATTTTTGTTCACGTCCTGTCGTGGATCGTACTTATGGCCCTGAGTCGCTGTATCCTTTCCTTTATGGTGAGGAGGTGCGGGTTTGTGTACGTCATTGCTGGCTGCTTTGTCCCATCCACGGGGTGGTCAGTCCGGTTGATTGGACTGAGCATACTTCGGCGGAATGGGCGCAGGGCCTCGTCGTCGAATTAGGGCAGCAGCTTCCGCTTGGAATAGCTCTTCATTTGGACCTTATAGCCGTATCGTTCTTCAGCGTCTAGCACTTCGTTCCATCTGTCATTGAGCATATCATGTTCGGCTCTAAGCCGCTGCTGCTGCTTATTCAGGCTCCTTGTGGTGGCAATGAGCCGGTGTTGAAAACGTTTCTGTTCTAGCGGTTCTTCTAGGATGATAAATTCTTTGTCTCCCAGGATGAAGTCCTCTTTAGAGACAGGTTGATAATTGTTGTCATCTGCATCACTGTGATCGGCCAGCGGTTCTGGACTGTGTTCACCATCCTCCCGTTCTTCCTGCTCTACCGCTGGCTCCATGGGGTCATCGGCTTGTTCCAGATCGTCATTGTCTTCAGTGATAGTGTTACTCTTTTTCCCTTTATGGGGTCGAGATCAATGCTTCTGACGCCTGCGTTTGGGAGGTTCATCGACAGGCTTATCCTCTTCTGGATTGGTATCGCTGTCGCCCTCCTTCTCATTGGGTGTATCCACCATCTATACATCATATGTAGAAGTAGTCCTCCATTGCCCAGTCGTGGGCGGGTTTGCACTTAGATCGGCTTCGGCATCATGGTCCATCCCATAGATGTCCTCGGATGCGTAATCTAATAGATCGATTAAGTCCTCGACCGTGGCTACCAAGTCGGTGGTGGGTGGGAAGCAAAATTTCCTGTCCTCAACCCCTAGTTGAAACTAGGCATAATTCGGCTGGGAATTCTCAGCTAGGTAGAGAGATTTTAGTAAGTCTAGCACTTCGTCTTAGGGCGAGTGCCGGACATGTGTTCGGACATCCGTGGGGCTAAGTTTGGTGACAACCGCTCGATCGATCCCAAAGGAGACAAATCCCAAAAGTTCGGAACTTGTAATCAGAGACGAGTCCGGAGCTCTAGCGGCGGAGGGAATCCCGCTTAAGGCTGGGGTTGTGTGTGGCTCAAACCCCACCGAGTCTGCAGTCTCCGTGGCGGGGTTGATCTTCCCGTCCTCGGATGAAGCGATCTGCTTCGGATCTAAGTCCAGAGCTACTACAGGTGTTGTCCCCTCGACGGGGTCCGATGACAGATCTAAGTCGTGTTGAAAGCACATTTGCTCCCTGGGTGGTTTTGGTAATTAATGACAACATACTTTGTGGTTGGACTAATGCTTTTATCAAGTATGTTTCAGGAAATCCAATCACATTGGAATGGCAAGATGACTGAAGAAGTGGACCCCTCAAATGCTAAGGCAAGCATTGGCAAAAGTTCAAGACTCCATTTTTGGTTTAGTGATCCAAGATCACATTGAGTCCATAGGAAAAGCCAATACTATTAAAAGGGGATGAGGTTGTGTTGATGATCTGGTTGCTCAAGTGCTTAGTGATATATCTCCTTCAACTATCAGCACCTTTCACTTCTATACACACTCATAAGTAATCTCGGACAAACCGATTCTTCCAACTCAGTCCCACCGAGATGAACCACTTCAGCCATATTCCAAACCCTAGAAAAATCGGTCATTCCGAGTTTGAGATCGGTCTCACCGAAATTCGGACTGCCAACCTTCTGTAACCGTTTGACATCTTTTCGGAATATCCGAGATTGCATTTTCGGTCTCACCGAAATTGGCCAGCTCCTGTCTTGGCTCAAATCGGTCTCACCGAGATTGCATTATCGGTCACACCGAAACTGGCATGTTCCTGTCCTTTCTCAAATCGGTCTAACCGAGTTTTCTTTCTCGGTCCCACCGAAAACCCCAACGTTCATATCTTTTGCACTTTCGGTCTCACCGAGATGGTATTTTCGGTCCCACCGAAAACCCCAACGTTCACTATATTTGAACTTTCGGTCTGACCGAGTTTTCACATCGGTCTCACCGAGATTGCTCAATTATGTGTGTAACGGTTGGATTTTGTGTGGAGGCTATATATACCCCTCCACCCCCTCTTCATTCGTGGAGAGAGCCATCAGAAAGAACTACCACTCCTACCTTACACTTTCTGAGAAGTGAACTACCTACCCTTGTGTTGAGATCAAGTCATTCCATTCCTACCATATGAAACTTGATTTCTAACCTTCCCAAGTTGCTTTCCACTCAATCCTTCCTTCCACCACAGCCAAATCAGTGAGGAGAGTTGAGTGTTGGGGAGATTATCATTTGAAGCACAAGAGCAAGGAGTTCATCATCATCAACAACATCTATTACCTTTTGGAGGGTGGTGCCTCCTAGATTGGTTAGGTGTCGCTTGGGAGCCTCCGTCTTCGAGATGTGGAGTTGAACCAAGAAGTTTGTAAGGGCAAGGAGATCGCCTACTTCGTGAAGATCTACCCCGAGTAAGACTAGCCCTCCGTGGGCGTAGGCCATGATGGAATAGACAAGGTTGCTTCTTCGTGGACCCTTCGTGGGTGGAGCCCTCCGTGGACTCGCGCAGCCGTTACCCTCCGTGGGTTGAAGTCTCCATCAACGTGGATGTACGATAGCACCTCCTATCGGAACCACGGGAAAAATCATTGCGTCTCCAAATTGCGTTTGATCTTCTCCACCTCTCCTTACTACTCGTGCAATTTACTTTCCGCTGCCCATACTCTAGAATTGCATGTGTAGTGTGCTACTTGACTTGTGTGCTTTGCAAAATCTGCCAAAATCTGTCCTTGATAAAAGACAGAATTTTTATCTTGTCGAGTAGTCTAATCCCCCCCCCCTCTAGACACTCTCACCTTCTTCGATCCTACAATTGGTATCAGAGCTTTGGTCTCCATTGCTTTGGTTTACACACCATTGGAGGAAGATGGACGTGTCTACGGTTGGGAGTGTTAGCCATAGAGTGCCTGTTCTTAATGGGAGGTCCTATAACTCATGGAGGTCTGAAATGCTTAGTTTCTTTAAGATGTACAATTTGTGCAAATATGTTGAGACCCCCTATGTGCCTCCTTTTGATCCCTTGCACCCTACCATGGATGAAGAGCTTGATTTGCTTCGTAACCTTAGGACTGTAAATCTTATCATTAGAGGGTTACCCGATGACTTGCTTAATCTTGTTACAAACTTTGAGTGCGCCTATGCTATGTGGAAATTATTGGAAGAACTTTATCCGGACTATTCTTTGAGAAGTCTTGATGAAATTCTACACAAGACTATTGAATTTGATAAGTTGCACCCCAATGATCCCAACTTTGATAAATGCTTCTTTGAGCTTCGTGATCTTATGAAAAAGAAGGGTGATCCCGGTCTTATCAATGTTATAATTAGAAATGCTCTTGCATTGCATTCCGAAGATTATTGTCACATTGACCAAACTAATGCAAGTACTTATCAAATTGACCTAGGTGTTGATGATGAACAATATATGGGTCAATATGGTGATGAGCATGAGCAAGATGATGATTACTCTGATTCGGACACCGAGCTAGACAAGGTCATGAAGAGTCTCAATCTTATGGCAAATATGAGAGACTACATGTCCGGTGGAAAAGAGTGGATTCTTGATAGTGGATGCACCGATCACATGACCGGAGACAAAGACATGTTTCGAGAGCTTGCAAAGAACGATGGTCCACGCAAGTATGTGACTTTTGGAGACAACTCCAAGGGTAAGGTACTTGGCCTTGGTAAGGTGGCCATATCTCATGATAGCTCTATTCAAAATGTCATGCTTGTAGAATCTCTTGGATACAATTTACTTTCCGTGTCTAGACTAGCTGACTTTGGATTCAATGTGCTATTCACCAAAGTAGATTGCCAAGTCTTTCGTCGTGATAATCAAAACATGGCTTTTACCGGTATCCGTAGAGGCGATCTATATATTGTTGATTTCACTAAGAAAGCCCAACCTAGAGCTTGTTTCATTGCTAAATCCTCTAAAGGTTGGTTATGGCATAGAAGGCTAGGACATGTTGGTATGCGTAATCTAGGCAAGCTGATCAAAGGTGATCATATTCTTGGTGTTAAAGATGTTTTCTTTGACAAAGATAGACTTTGTAGTGCTTGTCAAACAGGAAAACAAGTTGGTGGAAGTCATCCCGTGAAAAACATCATGACCACAAGGAGACCGCTTGAGCTTCTTCATATGGATCTCGTCGGTCCCAATGCTTACAAAAGCCTTGGTGGTAACTCCTTCGGTCTAGTTATAGTTGATGATTATTCCAGATTTACGTGGGTATTTTTCCTTGATGATAAATCGCAGGTTCAAAGAATCTTCAAGACCTTTGCCAAAAAGGCCCAAAATCAATTTGAGGTGAAGATCAAGAAAGTTCGGAGTGACAATGGAACGGAGTTCAAGAATGCCAATGTAGACTCTTTTCTCGATGAGGAAGGAATTCTACATGAGTTCTCGGCTACGTACACTCCTCAACAAAATGGAGTTGTTGAGAGGAAGAACCGAACGCTCATAGAGATGGCGAGAACGATGCTTGATGAATACAAGACACCGAAGCATTTTTGGGGAGAAGCGGTCGAGACAGCTTGTCATGCTATCAACAGGCTTTATCTTCATAAACTCCTCGGCAAGACATCATACGAGCTTCTCACCGGTAACAAACCCCAAGTGGGATACTTTCGTGTCTTTGGTTCAAAATGCTATATCCTTGATAAGCATCGTCGGTCTAAATTTGCTCCTAAATCTCATGAAGGCTTTCTCCTTGGTTATGGATCAAACTCCCACACCTACCGTGTCTACAACAATTTCACCCGAAAGGTTAAAGAGACGGTAGACGTGAAGTTTGATGAATCTAATGGCTCGCAAGTAGAGCAAATGCCTATTGATGTAGGAGACAAGGACCCATCTGAAGCTATCCAAGATTTATCTATTGGAAAGATCCGTCCCATGGAAGTGAAGGAGAGTACCTCATCTACATATGTGGAGCCCCCTACCTCACGTCGAGATGAACCTCAAGGTAACATGGAGGCCTCCACAAGTGGAACTCACCAAGATGAGGAAGTGCAACAAGAAGATCCACCACAACCTCCTTCTCCACCGCCTCAAGACAACACCAACAACAATGAAGAAGAAGAAGAGGAAGATGAAGATGATGAGGAAGCTCAGCCACAACATCAACAAAAGCTATCCCGAGTTCGAGCAAGAGTCAAGAAGAATCATCCCGTGGAACAAATGATGAATGACATCAACTCCGGGAGAATTACTCGCTCTAAAACTCGCTTAGCTAACTTTTGTGAGCATTACTCATTTATCTCTAGTATTGAACCTATGAAGGTAGAAGAAGCACTTGAAGACCCGGATTGGGTGAACGCTATGCACGAAGAGCTACACAACTTCGAGAGGAACAAGGTATGGACTTTGGTAGAGAAGCCCAACGATGATCAAAACATCATTGGAACCAAATGGGTGTTTCGGAACAAGCAAGATGAAGATGGACAAGTCATCCGCAACAAGGCTCGTCTCGTAGCTCAAGGTTACACACAAGTCGAAGGTATGGACTATGGTGAGACCTATGCCCCCGTTGCTAGACTTGAGTCCATTCGCATTCTTCTTGCTTATGCCAATCACCATGATATTACTCTCTATCAAATGGATATCAAAAGTGCTTTCCTAAATGGTGAAATTGAGGAGGAAGTATTTGTGAAACAACCTCCCGGTTTTGTGAATCCCAAAAAGCCTAATCATGTTTACAAGTTGCATAAAGCTCTTTATGGTCTTAAACAAGCTCCTAGAGCTTGGTACAAATGCTTAACTAGCTTTCTTCTTATAAAAGGCTTTGAAATTGGAAAGATAGACTCAACGCTGTTCACAAAAAGGGTTAATGGTGAACTATTTGTGTGCCAAATATATGT
Source organism: Secale cereale (assembly GCA_902687465.1). Lineage (NCBI taxonomy): Eukaryota > Viridiplantae > Streptophyta > Magnoliopsida > Poales > Poaceae > Secale > Secale cereale. The sequence continues at coordinate 270,011,176 of LR738711.1, read as the reverse complement.
TGATGATATTATCTTTGGTTCAACTAACCCCCATTTTAGCAAGAAGTTTGGACAGCTCATGTCGGAGAAGTATGAAATGTCCATGATGAGTGAACTCAAATTCTTCCTTGGGTTGCAAATCAAGCAATCTAAGGAGGGTACTTTTGTCTCACAAACAAAGTACACCAAGGATCTCTTCAAGAAGTTCAACATGCAAGAAAGCAAAGGTATGAGTACCCCCATGCCTACAAGTGGACACAATGACTTGACAAAAGATGGAGAACCCGTTGATCAAAGGGTTTACCGATCTATGATTGGTTCTCTACTATATCTTTGTGCTTCTCGTCCTGACATAATGTTGAGTGTATGCATGTGTGCACGATATCAAGCAGCCCCTAAAGAATGTCATCTTAAAGTTGTTAAAAGGATAGTGAGATACCTGATACACACACCAAACTTTGGCATTTGGTATCCTAAGAGAGCATCTTTCGACCTTGTTGGCTATTCCGACTCGGACTATGCCGGTGACAAGGTTGATAGAAAGTCAACTTCGGGTACATGTCAATTCCTTGGTCGATCCCTTGTATCTTGGTCCTCCAAGAAACAAAATTCGGTATCATTATCCACTGCCGAAGCAGAATATATTGCTGCTGGTTCGTGCTGTGCTCAATTACTATGGATGACACAAACGCTTAAGGATTATGGGATACATGTGAGACGTGTTCCCTTGCTTTGTGACAATGAGAGTGCAATCAAGATTGGACACAATCCAGTGCAACACTCTCGAACAAAGCATATTGAAGTTCGTCACCATTTTATTCGTGATCATATTGCCAAGGGTGACATTAATCTTAAGCATGTTCGTACTGACAAACAACTTGCTGATATCTTTACAAAACCTCTTGATGAGAAAGTGTTTTGTCGCTTAAGGAGTGAGTTGAACATCATTGATGCTTCAAACTTGGAGTGATAACTCCATTGATGCATGCAAGGCATGAGCCTCTTGACTAATCCTTGATATTTCTCTTATGATGATGATCATATGTCTTGGACACATTTGCCTCCTTGTATTGCATCTAACTCCTTGCAGGTACTTGGATGGTCTACATTCCACAAGATTACCACACACTCAAATCATGAGTAATCTTGTCATTGACCAAGTATCTAGCCCTTTGGGATGTTGAGTTCAAGGAACAAAATTTCACATATCCTTTTTGACACCTTATACATCTAGTATTTCACTCTTGTCATCTTGGATATCCTCGAGTATTTCCTTGCTTGCCTAACCCATGTAGGAAGATGAACTACACAAGTAGAGATGGCGCTCCAACTTCACATTCAATGAGCACCTACATCAAGCTTACCTATATGAGTAAAGCAACAACAAGCCCAAGGTATGTTCTTCACATCTTTGAGGAGCTTTGCTCAAAGTCATGAGTACAAGCAGCTTCATAAGATGTGATCACATCAAATGCTTAATCGAAAAATGGCAACCCCATTTTGAGCTTAAATGATGAGTATGACCTATGATCAAATGTCCTCATTTGACTCCTAAGTCAACATACTCAAACATAGGTGATTCTTGTCGCCGACCTTTATCTAGATGAAGTACATATGTTTTAGAGTCTTTCTGTTTTCTCTTATGTTCTCTCATTGAGTTTTCATTTCAAAAAAAAAAACTTCATCTAGGAATCTTTTTCATTTTTATTTCTTCTGTTTTTGTGAATATCCTTCTGGCTCTGATCAATTCCTTGAAAATCTTTTACAAATTCATTGCAGATCCTTTGAAACATTCCTCGCAAAGTGAGCTGAATTATTTCTGCATTTCCTTGGAATTAAACTCGGCGTCACCGATTTAAACTAATTCGGTGTCACCGATTTATCTTCCAAGACATCAACTTCTGCAGCTCCACTCAAATTTAAATCTTAAGGGGAAGACGACTCAAATTTAAATTCAAATTGTTTCTCTATGAATGTTCTTATTTGCCCTGTTGTGATTCTTAAGGATCCCACTTCTTTCTTTCTTTCCATCTTTCCTGCCCTACCTAGTTTGCTGTCCTTTTCGGCACTTGATGTCAAAGGGGGAGAAGACTTAGGGGGAGTAGGGGGAGAAGAGACTTAGGGGGAGAAGAAAAGCAATCTTATCTTAAGGGGGAGAGAATCACATCAAAGCTTTGCCGTGTTTTACATTGGATTCATTCTCAATTGGCATCATTCTTTTGATTTTGCTCTTTCCATCAAACCCCTGTTCTGAGAGAACTCAAAGGGAGAGGAATCTTCACAATTGATATCTTATGGAAAGCAAAATCTCTCAGAGTTCACTGAAAATCTTTTAGTTTCGGAGACATGTTTGCTGATTCAAGTCTGTGCTCAATATGAGACACTCCTTTTACATGTCATCCCTGGCTTGGTACTCTTGATGTTCTTGCAGTTGGTTGAAGGAATACTCTTGTGTTATCTAACCTTGTTTTCCCAAGTTTATCCCTTCAGGTACAATGCCAAGGAACCTCAAGGTAAGTATATGCATCTTGCAGAATGTGCATGATGGTGACTTGCTTGTAAATACTTGTTTGCAAGAAATCACCATGCACATATGCATTATCACTCATTTCCTTTCATCTGCTCTGATGCATATAGCCAAGCTGCATGTAGCACATCTTGCTTATCTCTCTTGTGTGCTTGTGGTAGTCCAAAACCATAATCTATGAAAATCTCGCACACTTGTAGGGGGAGCATGTGTACTACATGCTTGTCAAAGCTTTCGTGATAATTCTGTCCTTCTTTCAATAAGCTTTGATGTCTTGTTTAGTGTGATTTTAGTGTGTTGCCATCAATTACCAAAAAGGGGGAGATTGAAAGCACATTTGCTCCCTGGGTGGTTTTGGTAATTAATGACAACATACTTTGTGGTTGGACTAATGCTTTTATCAAGTATGTTTCAGGAAATCCAATCACATTGGAATGGCAAGATGACTGAAGAAGTGGACCCCTCAAATGCTAAGGCAAGCATTGGCAAAAGCTCAAGACTCCATTTTTGGTTTAGTGATCCAAGATCACATTGAGTCCATAGGAAAAGCCAGTACTATTAAAAGGGGATGAGGTTGTGTTGATGATCTGGTTGCTCAAGTGCTTAGTGATATATCTCCTTCAACTATCAGCACCTTTCACTTCTATACACACTCATAAGTAATCTCGGACAAACCGATTCTTCCAACTCAGTCCCACCGAGATGAACCACTTCAGCCATATTCCAAACCCTGGAAAAATCGGTCATTCCGAGTTTGAGATCGGTCTCACCGAAATTCGGACTGCCAACCTTCTGTAACCGTTTGACATCTTTTCGGAATATCCGAGATTGCATTTTTGGTCTCACCGAAATTGGCCAGCTCCTGCCTTGGCTCAAATCGGTCTCACCGAGATTGCATTATCGGTCACACCGAAACTGGCATGTTCCTGTCCTTTCTCAAATCGGTCTAACCGAGTTTTCTTTCTCGGTCCCACCGAAAACCCCAACGTTCATATCTTTTGCACTTTCGGTCTCACCGAGATGGTATTTTCGGTCCCACCGAAAACCCCAACGTTCACTATATTTGAACTTTCGGTCTGACCGAGTTTTCACATCGGTCTCACCGAGATTGCTCAATTATGTGTGTAACGGTTGGATTTTGTGCGGAGGCTATATATACCCCTCCACCCCCTCTTCATTCGTGGAGAGAGCCATCAGAAAGAACTACCACTCCTACCTTACACTTTCTGAGAAGTGAACTACCTACCCTTGTGTTGAGATCAAGCCATTCCATTCCTACCATATGAAAATTGATTTCTAACCTTCCCAAGTTGCTTTCCACTCAATCCTTCCTTCCACCACAGCCAAATCAGTGAGGAGAGTTGAGTGTTGGGGAGATTATCATTTGAAGCACAAGAGCAAGGAGTTCATCATCATCAACAACATCTATTACCTTTTGGAGGGTGGTGCCTCCTAGATTGGTTAGGTGTCGCTTGGGAGCCTCCGTCTTCGAGATGTGGAGTTGAACCAAGAAGTTTGTAAGGGCAAGGAGATCGCCTACTTCGTGAAGATCTACCCCGAGTAAGGCTAGCCCTCCGTGGGCGTAGGCCATGATGGAATAGACAAGGTTGCTTCTTCGTGGACCCTTCGTGGGTGGAGCCCTCCGTGGACTCGCGCAGCCGTTACCCTCCGTGGGTTGAAGTCTCCATCAACGTGGATGTACGATAGCACCTCCTATCGGAACCACGGGAAAAATCATTGCGTCTCGAAATTGCGTTTGATCTTCTCCACCTCTCCTTACTACTCGTGCAATTTACTTTCCGCTGCCCATACTCTAGAATTGCATGTGTAGTGTGCTACTTGACTTGTGTGCTTTGCAAAATCTGCCAAAATCTGTCCTTGATAAAAGACAGAATTTTTATCTTGTCGAGTAGTCTAATCCCCCCCCTCTAGACACTCTCACCTTCTTCGATCCTACACGTGTTCATCGTGGTGGCACGGAGCAGCTGCCATGGGTGCGAATCCGTCGAAGATCAAATCTTCGCGGACATCAGTGACGTAGTTTAGGCTTCCAAATCTGATCTGGTGACCAGGGATGTAGCTGTCAACCTGCTCGAGGTGGCCTTTCGTGTTGGCACGAAGAACGAAGCCACCAAACACAAAAAGCTGGCGGGGGTGAAATATTCCCTCAGCGGTGGCGCCGTCGTTGATGACGAAGCGAGCCATTAATCCTTCAGTCGACGACACAGTGGAACTCTCAATGAAAGCACCAATGTCGGTGTCAAAACCGGCAGATCTCGGGTAGGGGGTCCCGAACTATGCATTCGAGGATCGATGGTAACAGGAGATTGGGGACACGATGTTTACCCAGGTTCGGGCCCTCTTGATCGAGGTAATACCCTAATTCCTGCTTGACTGATCTTGATGAATATGGGGTTACAAGAGTTGATCTACCTCGAGATCGTAACGGCTAAACCCTAAAAGTCTAGACTATGTGATTGTTATGATTCTTCTGTCTCTACGGACAAAACCTTCCGGTTTATGTATGCACTGGAGGGACCTAGGGTTTCTACATGATCATCTTGCAGAGGAAAGGAAAACTTACACCCGGACTCTAAACTTGCTATTTTACACATATGGGAGTCCTATCCAGATACGGAAGATAGTCTTCAGTAATAATATTCACGACCCACCAATCCGGCCCATAACGAGCGATCCAGCCGCTTGAGGACCCCTTAATCCAGGACTCCCTCAACGGCGTCGATCTGTGATGACGCGCACGTCTCCTTGTCGCCTATCCTCCGGGGCTTGATCTTGGCCAGGACGTGCTCGAGGGTCGGAAGAGGCCATCAAGACGTTGTCGGGTTCTTGATTTTGCCGTGCCCGCATCAGCTGCCGTGGCGGGGTCTGTACCGTGAGGATGGCATCCTCCGTTTGGCCAGCGGTACGGGCGGTTTCTGTTGCTTGGGGAGGTCGAGGCGTGCCAGCTTGCCAAGAGCCCCCGAGCTTCGGTGAAATAGAGGAGGCTTTGGATGGTGGCACGCCATTCATCCATCTTCTCGGATGCTGGCGGAAACCTCAGCAGTACCTGGCTGTGCTTGGCATGGATGTTGATGATGTTGACCGCACTGTCACATGGCTCCTGATGGCGCCAGCAGTGGCAGCGGCCGCGGTTCCTGATGTCTACTACACGACCTTCTTCTTGTAGATGTTGTTGGGCCTCCAAGTGCAGAGGTTTGTAGGACAGTAGAAAATTTCCCTCGAGTGGATGACCTAAGGTTTACAATCCATGGGAGGTGTAGGATGAAGATGGTCTCTCTCAAACAACCCTGCAACCAAATAACAAAGAGTCTCTTGTGTCCCCAACACACCCAATACAATGGTAAATTGTATAAGTGCACTAGTTCGGCGAAGAGATGGTGATACAAGTGCAATATGGATGGTAGATATAGGTTTTTGTAAACTGAAAATATAAAAATAGCAAGGTAGCAAGTGGTAAACGTGAGCATAAACGGTATTGCAATGATAGGAAACAAGGCCTAGGGTTCATACTTTCACTAGTACAAGTTCTCTCAACAAGGATAACAAAATTGGATCATATTACTAGCCCTCAACATGCAACAAAGAGTCACTCCAAAGTAACTAATAGCGGAGAACAAATGAAGAGATTATGGTAGGGTACGAAACCACCTCAAAGTTATTCTTTCTGATCAATCTATTCAAGAGTCCGTAGTAACGTTCAATCAAGCATGGAGTTCGTACTAGAATAACACCTTAAGACACAAATCAACCAAAACCCTAATGTCACCTAGATACTCCATTGTCACCTCAAGTATCTGTGGGCATGATTATACGATATGCATAACACAATCTCGGAATCATCTATTCAACCAACAAATAGAACTTCAAAGAGTGCCCCAAATTTCTATCGGAAAGTCAAGACGAAAACGTGTGCCAACCCCTATGCATAGATTCCCAAGGTCACGGAACCCGCAAGTTGATCACCAAAACATACATCAAGTAGATCACATGATATCCCATTGTCACCATAGATAAACACGTGCAAGACATACATCAAGTGTTCTCAAATCCTTGAAGACTCAATCCAATAAGATAACTTCAAAGGGAAAACTCAATCCATTACAAGAGAGTAGAGGGGGAGAAGCATCTTAAGATCCAACTATGATAGCAAAGCTCGCGATACATCAAGATCGTGCCATCTCAAGAACACGAGAGAGAGACATCAAACACATAGCTACTGGTACATACCCTCAGCCCCGAGGGTGGACTACTCCCTCCTCGTCATGGAGAGCGCCGGGATGATGATGATGGCTACCGGAGAGGGATTCCCCGCTCCGACAGGGTGCCAGAACGGGTCTAGATTGGTTTTCGGTGGCTACAGAGGCTTTTGGCGGCGGAACTCCCGATCTAGGTTAATTTCCAAAGGTTTCAATATTTATAGGATTTTTTTGGCGTAGGGCACAAGTCAGGGGGGCTTCTGGGCTGTCCACGAGATAGGAGGGCGCCCCCCTGCCCAGGGCGCGCCCCCCACCCTTGTGGGCAGCCCGTGGCTCTCCTGGCCCAACTCTTTTACTTCGTGGGCTTCTATTGGTCCAGAAAAAATCATCAAAAATTGGCACGTCAATTGGACTCCGTTTGATATTCCTTTTCTGTAAAAACATAAAACAAGAGAAAAACATAAACTGGCACTGGGCTCTGGGTTAATAGGTTAGTCCCAAAAATCATATAAAACTGTATATAAAAGCCCATAAAACATGCTAGAAGGATAATATAATAGCACGGAACAATAAAAAATTATAGATACGTTGGAGACGTATCAAGCATCCCCAAGCTTAATTCTTGCTCGTCCTCGAGTAGGTAAATGATAAAAACAGAATTTTTGATGTGGAATGCTAACCAACATAATTTTCAATGTAATTCTCTTAATTGTGGCATGAATGTTTAGATCTGAAAGATTTAAGACAAAAGTGTATATTGACATAAGAAATAATAATACTTCAAGCATACTAACAAAGCAATCTTGTCTTCTCATAATACTGTGGCTAAAGAAAGTTATCCCTACAAAATCATATAGTCTGGCTATGCTCCCTCTTCATCACACAAAATACTCATATCATGCACAACCCCGGTTTCAGCCAAGCACTTGTTTTCCTACTCTATTATTACAAACCTTTCAAATTTCATGCAATGCATGAGCGTGAGCCATGGACATAGCACTATGCGTGGAACAGAGTGGTGGTTGTGGGGAAGACAAAAAGGAGGAAGAAAGTCTCACATCGACTAGGCGTATCAACGGGCTACGGAGATGCCCATCAATAGATATCAATGTGAGTGAGTAGGGATTGCCATGCAACGGGTGCACGAGAGCTAAATATGTATGAAAGCTCAACAAAAGAAACTAGTGGGTGTGCATCCAACTTGCTTGCTCAGGAAGACCTAGGGCATTTGAGGAAGCCAATCGTTAGAATATACAAGCCAAGTTCTATAATGAAAATTCCCACTAGTATATGAAAGTGACTAAACATGAGACTCTCTATAATGAAGAACATGGTGCTACTTTGAAGCACAAGTGTGGAAAAGGATAGTAGCAATTGTCCCCCTTATTTTTATTTTATTTTCTTTTTTGGGGCCTTTCTTTTTTTTCTTTGGCCTTTCTTTTTTTTCCTTTTTTTTTGTGGAGGGGCTTTATTGATTTAGCCTTTCCTCACATGGGACAATGCTCTAATAATGATGATCATCACACTTTCATTGAATTACAACTCGATATTACAACTCGATACTAGAACAAGTATGACTCTATATGGATGCCTCCGGCGGTGTACCGGGATGTGCAATGAATCAAGAGTGACATGTATGAAAAATTATGCATGATGGCTTTGCCACAAATACGATGTCAACTACATGATCATGCATGGCAATATGACAATATGATGCATGTCATATGAACGGAATGGTGGAAAGTTGCATGGCAATATATCTCGGAATGGCTATGGAAATTCCATGATAGGTAGGTATGGTGGTTGTTTTGAGGAAGGATATATAGTGGGTGTATGGTACCGGCGAAAGTTGCGCGGTACAAGAGAGGCTAGCAATGGTGGAAGGGTGAGAGTGCGTATAATCCATGGACTCAACATTAGTCATAAAGAACTCATATACTTATTTCAAAAATCTACGAGTCATCAAAACAAAGCAATCAACGCATGCTCCTAGGGGGAGGTTGGTAGGAGTTAACCATCGCGCGCCCCAGCCTCCACACAAAGGTTGACACTTTACAAATACCTCATGCTCTAACTTCGTCACATAGCGGTTCACCATACGTGCATGCTATGGGAATCACTAACCTTAACACAAGCATTTCTCAATTTCATAATAACTCCACTAGCATGACTCTAATATCACTATCCTCATATCTCAAAACAGTTATCAAGCATCCAACTTCTCATCATATTCAATGCACTTAGTGTGATTTTTTTTTACTACATTGACATTGGATGTATATCATGCGAAGACTAGTTTTATAGCCTAAGCACATAACCATGCTGTCTTAATAGACTCTCAAAAGGATATAAGTGAAGCATGAGAGTTCATATATTTCTACAAAATATAATCACCACCGTGCTCTAAAAGATATAAGTGAAGCACATAGAGTGTTCTATCAATTCCTAGGCCATATTTTACTCTCTCAAATAGGTGTGTCCAGCAAGGATAATTATGTCAAACGAACAATCAAAGACTCAAATTATACAAGACGCTCCAAGTAAAACACATATCATGTGGTAAATAAAAATATAGCTCCGAGTATAGTTACCGATGGATGAAGACGAAAGAGGGGATGCCTTCCCGTGGCATCCCCAAGCTTAGGCTTTTGGTTGTCCTTTAATTTTACCTTGGGGTGCCTTGGGCATCCCAAAGCTTAGGCTCTTGCCACTCTTTGTTCCATAGTCCATCAAAGCAATACTCAAAACATGAAAACTTCACAACACAAAACTTAGACAAAAATCTCGTGAGCTCCGTTAGTATAAGAAAGCAAACCACTACTCAAAGTTACTGCAATGAATTCATTCTTTGCTTATATTGGTGTTAAACCTACTGTATTCCAACTTCTCTATGGTTCATACTTCCCAATATTACTCATAGATGCATTGCAATAAGCAAACAACACATGAAAAACAGAATCTGTCAAAAACAGAATAGTCTGTAGTAATCTGCAGGTTTAACATACTTCTGTAACTCCAAAAATATCAAACTAAATTGGTAAACGTGAGGAATTTGTCTATTAATCATCTGCAAAAAGAATCAACTAAATAGCACGCTCCAGTAAAATCTAATGACCATTCTAGCGAGCGCTAACGATTCTGTTTTTCACAGCAAGATCATATAAACTTCACACAAGTCTTCCCAAAGGTTCTACTTGGCACAAACACTAATTAAAACACAAAACAACATCTAAACAGAATGTAGATGCAATATTTATTCCTAGACAGAAGCAAAAGCAAAGAAAAATAAATAAAGTTGGGTTGCCTCCCAACAAGCGCTATCGTTTAACGCCCCTAGCTAGGCAAGATAATTTCAATGATGCTCGTATAAAAGATAAGGATTGAGACATAAAGAGAGCATCATGAAGAATATAACTAACACATTTAAGCCTAACCCACTTCCTATGCATAGGGATTTTGTAAGCAAACAACTTATGGTAACGATAATCAACTATAGGAAGGGAAAACAAGCATAACTTTAAAACTTTAAGCACATAGAGAGGAAACTTGATATTATTGCAATATGTAGAAGCATATGATCCTCTCTCATAATAATTTTCAGTAGCATCATGAATGAATTCAACAATATAACCAGCACATAAAGCATTCTTTTCATGCTCTTCTTGCATAGAAATTTTACTACTCTCCACATAAGCAAAATTCTTCTCATTCATAGTAGTGGGAGCAAACTCAACAAAATAACTATCATGTGAAGCATAATCCAATTGAAAACTAAAATCATGATGACAAGTTTCATGGTTATCATTATTCTTAATAGCATACAAGTCATCACAATAATCATCGTAGATAGCAACTTTGTTCTCATAATCAATTGAAACATGTTCTGTAATAGTGGATTCATCACTAAATAAAGTCACGACCTCTACAAATCCACTTTCATCAATATAATCATCATAAATAGGAGGCATGCTTTCATCATAATAAATTTTCTCATCAAAACGTGGGGGACTAAAAATATCATCTTCATCAAACATAGCTTCCCCAAGCTTGTGGCTTTGCATATCATTAGCATCATGGATATTCAAAGGATTCACACTAACAACATTGCAATCATGCTCATCATGCACATATTTTATGCCAAGCATTCTATGTAATTTTTCTTCTAGTACTTTAGAAATTTTTTCCTTCCCATCATTTTCACGAAAAATATTAAAAAGATGAAGCATATGAGGTAACCTTAATTCCATTTTTTGTAGTTTTCTTTTATAAACTAAACTAGTGATAAAACAAGAAACTAAAAGATTCGATTGCAAGATCTAAAGATATACCTTCAAGCACTAACCTCTCCCACAACGGCGCCAGAAAAGAGCTTGATGTCTATTACACAACCTTCTTCCTGTAGATGTTGTTGGGCCTCCAAGTGTAGAGGTTTGTAGGACAGTAGCAAATTTCCCTCAAGTGGATGACCTAAGGTTTATCAATCCGTGGGAGGTGCAGGATGAAGATGGTCTCTCTCAAACAACCCTGCAACTAAATAACAAAGAGTCTCTTGTGTCCGCAACACACCCAATACAATGGTAAATTGTATAGGTGCACTAGTTCGGCGAAGAGATGGTGATACAAGTGCAATATGGATGGTAGATATAGGTTTTTGTAAACTGAAAATATAAAAACAGCAAGGTAGCAAGTGGTAAACGTGAGCATAAACGGTATTGCAATGATAGGAAACAAGGCCTAGGGTTCATAATTTCACTAGTGCTAGTTCTCTCAACAAGGATAACATAATTGGATCATATTACTAGCCCTCAACATGCAACAAAGAGTCACTCCAAAGTAACTAATAGTGGAGAACAAACGAATAGATTATGGTAGGGTACGAAACCACCTCAAAGTTATTCTTTCTGATCGATCTATTCAAGAGTCCGTAGTAACGTTCAATCTATCATAGAGTTCGTACTAGAATAACACCTTAAGACACAAATCAACCAAAACCCTAATGTCACCTAGATACTCCATTGTCACCTCAAGTATCAGTCGGCATGATTATACGATATGCATCACACAATCTCGTAATCATCTATTCAACCAACACATAGAACTTCAAAGAGTGCCCCAAAGTTTCTACCAGAAAGTCAAGACGAAAACGTGTGCCAACCCCTATGCATAGATTCCCAAGGTCACGGAACCCACAAGTTGATCACCGAAACATACATCAAGTAGATCACATGATATCCCATTGTCACCACAGATAAACGCGTGCAAGACATACATCAAGTGTTCTCAAATCCATAAAGACTCTATCCGATAAGATAACTTCAAAGGGAAAACTCAATCCATTAAAAGAGAGTAGAGGGGGAGAAGCATCATAAGATCCAACTATAATAGCAAAGCTCGCAATACATCAAGATCGTGCCATCTCAAGAACACGAGAGATAGAGTGTCGGTGTACTAAGGTAGGGGTACCTCAGTACCCCAACTTGTGCACGGGCGGTTGCAGCTTCCCGCGGCAGGGTTTACCACGTGCTCGCCGGAGACTTTCCTGCTCCATATCAAACCATTCAAAAACAAAGTATACAAGACAGAAGATCGAGACCCCGACAAGCGGAGCTTGCCGGGAAGGCCGTTCCAGGCTCAAGGTTACATCACTCACGCAAGGCCCTGGCAAGAGGAGCTTGCCAGGAAGGCTAGAAGATTACACCCTAGAAGACACGCCTCGGCGCTATATGCGTCCCGGCGAGGGCCCCGGGAGCGGCAAGCTCCCGGGCCCGGCAAGGTCAAGACCCCGGCAAGATGCTTGCCGGGGAAAGTTGCGCTGTGTGCCCGCGCTCCAGCTCATCGGCCCACGCGTCGTCCTGGGGCCATCCCAGGGACGCGTGGCAGATGTCTGTGCAGCCTGGGGGACACGGTGGCACTCCACGGTGGTGAAGCCATCGCCGTGGCAAACGGAGAAGCGAAGGCGGGAGCTTTTGGGGTCGACGGCGACGGGCATTAAATGCCCTTGTCCCCCACTGTCAAAGTAGGTGGCGACCACTGTTCGCGCACTGTAGCTCCACTATTCCCGCACTGTTACAACTACCACCTCTTTTACGTTTTTACCCATTTCTCCTACGTTGACACCTGTCGGTGACCCCTTGCACTATAAAAGGAGGCCCATGCACAACGTGGAGGGGGTTCGGAACCTAGATCACTCATACGCTCGGTGTAGCTGCTTCTTCAAGCTCCCGAGCTCTCCAACTCAATACACAACTAAGCAGGAGTAGGGTTTTACGCGTCTACCGCGGCCCGAACCTGGGTAAAACTGCCCGCGTGCTCGCTACGATCTGCTCTTCGTGCTCCCTCCGCCCTCGTACCGCACAGACAAGGGGCTCCGGTCCCATAGGTGTTCGTGGTGGACAGTTTCGCCCGACATCTTTGGCGCGCCAGGTAGGGGGCGTCGAGGTTGTGCGAATCTGATCCGGCGTTCGCACGGGCGCATTCTTCACCAACCTCTCCAGTTTCGTCAGCAACTTCACCAGCAGCAGCTCCATGGCCCCGAAGAAGAAGGCTTCGGAGGTCGGAGGCCCGTCTGCGTCTCATCCGCCGCCACCAGAGCCAACGGTGGGCGGGGGAGACGCCGTCGGAAGAGTGGTCGCCGGCGAGGACACTCGCGGCGCCACCAAATCCAAAGACAAGACGGACGACCGAGCCTCGGTCTCCATGGACGCGCCACGTCCATCTCAGCACACGACAACCCAGCAGCGCCATACCACAGGAGGTGGTATCCGCTTGCTGGGGCAAGGACAAACCGGAGGCTCGCGGGACGCCCCGGACCACCGTCCGGGCACAAGCAAAGCGAAGGCGCCGGCGCGGGACCCTGCTCCTTCTAACGTTGTTAGGAGTCCGAGCATATCCCGCTCCTCGCACCGCTCGCCCCCGTTCCCCTCCACTCCAGCAGAAGCGCTCGCAAGGGCGCAACTGCTCCTCGACTTCCCTCCAGCGGCAGACGAGGCCGAAGACTGGAGGGCCACCATCCAGAGCCTGATAGCCTTCGCCAACAACGATTCTCCACAGCAGCCGGCGGCCTCGTGGCCGCGGCAAGCTGAGAAGACGAAGGCCGACTACGACAAGACCGCCGGGGGTGCGACAAGCGTGCACTCCCCGCCGCGGAAGCAGAAGACGCCGCCCCGCCGGAACAACGCCGACGACGGCTCCATGGCATCGTCGGATCCGCGGGCCCGTCGGGACCAGCGCCAGGTCCTCGACGACCGGCGACAAGAAGACGCTCGAACAACAATCGAGCGCCGCCGAGAAGCTCGGCGACAATCAGACCAGAGAGCTAGGGACGCTGTCGACGCGCGCGCGCCCGGTGAACCAGGCGACTTGCCGTACGCGGCAGGCTGCCCTGCGTTTACCCGCGAGCTGCGGCGCGTCCAGTGGCCCAGCATGAAGAATTTCAAGCCCGACGTACCGGAGAAGTACGACGGCAAGACGCACCCCTCGGAATTCCTCAGCGTCTACACCATCGCAGTGCAAGCTGCCGGGGGGCGCGACGAGAAGATTTTGGCGAACTACTTCCCGCTCGTGCTAAAGCCGAACGTTCGTTCCTGGCTTATGCACTTGCCGGAAGGTTCCATTTCTTCTTGGGCCGACCTTTGCCATCAGTTTGTTGGCGCCTTCACCGGCGGCCACAAACCCCACGGCCAGGAGAGCGATCTCCACATTTTGGCCCAGAAGGAAGGAGAGTCCCTGCGCAAGTACATCCAACGCTTCAGCCGTGTACAGCACAACATCCCTGATGTCCACCCTGCCGCGGTTATCAGTGCGTTCCACCAGAACGTGCGTAACCGCCGCATGCGTGAAGAAATGGCGATGACCAAGATTCGGGATGTCAGCGAGCTCTATGCTCTGGCTGACAAGTGCGCACGCGCAGAAGAGGGGAGGAGACTCCCCGGGGAGGATGCTGGCGCAGGAGGAAGCGACAGCGACGACGCCGCCCCGGCAAAGAAGGGTCGGCGGCGGAATAACAGAAGGAAAGGCAAGAAGGAGGTGCTTGCCGTCGAGAAGTCCGGCAAGGAGGCTCCCGCCAAGCAAACACAGGCTGGCGGCTCTGGCAAGGAGCCTGCCCCTGTAGCGGCGGCCGACAAGCAGGACGGCTCCGACAAGCAATACTGCAAGATCCACCGCACCAAGGGCCACGACCTCTCCAACTGCAAGCGCGTCGAATACCTCGTCGAGCAGCAGAAAGCTGAGTACGAGAGGCGCGACAAGGAGAAGGCCCAAGGTGGCGGGGGAGAGCCAAGCAAGAAGCGGCCGTTCGCTGGCCGGGGAGTACGCCGCGGCAAGGCCAAGCAGCGGCAAGGTGATCGACCTCCCCGGGGCCCCGACAAGGACGAAGAGGACGACGACGAAGACATGGAGGATGAGGATAACAGCGAGCAGGAGTTCCAGAAGGCCACGGAGGTCCTGTGCGTCGACGGTGGCGCCTCTCTGCACACCTCCCACCGCCAGCTAAAGCAGTGGGTGCGTGAGGTGAATGCAGCAGAGCCGCCCGTGGAGTCGCGCAGGCTCCTCAAATGGTCCAGCACGCCCATCATTTTTGATCTTGAGGATCACCCTGACCGCACCACTGCGGTCGGGTGCTTGCCGATGCTGGTTTCTCCCACCATCCGCATCCTCAAGGTCACCAAAATGTTGGTTGACGGCGGGGCCGGGTTGAACTTGATCTCCTCTGCTGTGATCAAGAAACTCCAAATTCCAGATGGCGAGCTCGAAGAAACCGGTTCTTTCCAAGGAATCAACCCGGGAAGGAGCAAGCCCAAGGGAAAGATCACTCTGCCGGTGACCTTTGGCGGGGAGCTCAACTTCAGGACTGAGCGCATCACTTTCGACGTCGCCGATATTCCATTGCCATACAATGGAATACTCGGCCGTCCTGCCCTCGCCAAGTTCATGGCAGCTTCCCACCACGCTTACAACGTACTCAAGATGCCGGGGCCGATAAGCGTCATCACTGTCCACGGCGACAAGAAGGATGCGCTTGTCTGCGCCGACAAGATCTACCGGGATGCAGCAGCTGCGGCAGAAAAGGACACACTTGCCGCTGAGGCTCCCGGGGGGAAGAAGACGAAGACCAAGTCCGGCAAGTGCTCTGGGGCCCACTCCGGCAACCGCACCTCTTCGGAGTGCTGCGCTGCCGTCGAGGACGTTCCATCGAGCTCCACCGGCAAGTGTAAGAAAGGGATGGCCGCTCCTCCGGCAACCAAGAAGGTGTCCGCCAAGGAGGACGGCACTGGTGGTACCTTCACCATCAGTGCCACGCTTGACAGCAAAAAGGAAAGCGCGCTCGTTGCCTTCCTGCGGGCGAATGTCGATGTGTTTGCCTGGCAACCATCTGACATCCCCGGTGTTCCCAGGAAGGTAATTGAGCACAAGCTTGCTGTTTGTCCTCATGCGCGGCCCATCAAGCAGAAAGTGAGGAAGCAAGCCGTGGAGCGCCAAGAATTTATCAATGAAGAGATCAAGAAGTTAGAGGCAGCAGGCCTAGTTAGAGGTGTGATCCATCCGACGTGGTTGGCAAATCCAGTCGTCGTGCGCAAGGCCAACGGGAAGTGGAGACTGTGTATAGACTTCACCGATGTGAATAAAGCATGTCCCAAGGATCCATTTCCTTTGCCGCGCATTGACCAGATCGTTGACTCCACTGCCGGATGTGAGCTGCTCTGTTTTCTTGATGCATATTCAGGCTACCACCAGATCTTTATGGCCAAAGAGGATGAAGAGAAGACTGCATTCATCACTCCATGTGGCACTTATTGCTTCATACGCATGCCATTTGGACTGAAGAATGCAGGATCAACGTTTGCAAGGGTAGTGTACACTGCTTTCGAACCACAGATCCACGAAAATGTAGAGGCTTACATGGATGACATCGTGGTGAAGAGTAAGAGCAAGGAAACCCTGATCCAGGATTTGGAGGAGACATTTCAGAACCTGCGCAGGATACAGCTCAAGTTGAACCCCGAGAAGTGCGTCTTTGGAGTTCCCTCCGGCAAGCTTCTCGGATTCTTTGTGTCACAGAGGGGGATTGAAGCCAACCCCGACAAGATTAAAGCCATTGAGCAGATTGAGGCCCCGAAGCGCGTCAAGGATGTCAGAAGGCTCGCAGGTTGTGTGGCTGCCCTCAGTAGGTTCATTTCGAAGTCTGCAGAACGCGCCCTACCTTTCTTCAAAATCTTGAAGAAGGCAGGTCCCATGAAGTGGACTCCGGAAGCGGAGGCAGCGCTGCAAGATTTGAAACGGTACCTATCTTCCACTCCAATACTTGTCGCACCTAGACCACAGGAAAAGTTGTTGCTATATCTAGCGGCAACCAACCAGGTGGTTAGTGCTGCGTTAGTAGCGGAGAGGGAGTCCGACGAGGAGGCTACGCCACCGGCAAGCGAATCCAGCGACAAGCAGGGGGCTGCTCCGGCAAGCTCTGGCCCCGACAAGGACAACTCTGCGCAGGAACAGGATGAAGTGCGGAAGAAAATGGTGCAGCGCCCAGTGTATTTTGTGAGTTCCCTTCTCCAGGGGGCTAGATCAAGGTACTCTGGTGTGCAAAAGTTGCTTTTCGGCCTCCTCATGGCCTCGAGAAAGCTGCGCCATTACTTCCAAGCACATGAGATAACAGTGGTTACTCGCTTTCCGCTGAAGAGGATATTGCACAACCCAGAAGCAACAGGCAGGATCGTTGAGTGGGCACTGGAGCTGTCGAGCTTTGGACTCAAGTTTGAAAGTACTTCAACCATACAGAGCCGAGCTTTGGCAGAATTCATAGCTGAGTGGACCCCAACGCCCGATGAAGAAGTCCAAGAAACAAGTGCACCCGTACAAGAAGCGACAAGTGAATGGGTAATGTATTTTGACGGTGCCTTCTCGCTGCAAGGCGCCGGTGCTGGCGTGGTACTCATCGCGCCCACCGGAGAGCACCTCAAATATGTTATCCAGATGCACTTTCCCAGGGAGCAAGCGACAAACAACACTGCTGAATATGAAGGCTTGCTTGCCGGCCTCAGGATTGCGGCCGAACTTGGGATCAGAAAGCTGATTGTACGGGGAGATTCTCAGTTGGTGGTCCGGCAAGTTAACAAGAGCTATCAAAGCCCTTTGATGGAAGCTTATGTAGATGAAGTGAGGAAGCTTGAAGAGCACTTTGAAGGTCTACAAATGGAGCACGTCCCGAGAGCTCAGAATGAAATAGCAGATGGCCTTTCAAAGTGTGCTTCGATGAAGTTACCTGTGGAACCAGGGACCTTCTTGCTCAAGCTGACTCAGCCATCCGTTACACCATCAATTGGGCAGTCCAAGAAGAGGAAGCTGGTCTCCGGCGACTACTTGCCGGCGGATCTCCCTGAAACCGCCACCAAGGTCCCCAAGATCAACAATCAGAACGCTGAGGAACGGTTTGCTCCTGCTGATCCTCGGGTCTGTGCAGTTGAAGCAAGCGTTCCCGACAAGCCTCGCCCCGGCGAGCTTGCCGGGGGACCTTCAGCTCCGGCAGAGCCAGAGGTTCTTGCCGTAGAAGCTGAGGTTCCCGCAGCGGCCCTCATGCCTTTAGTCCTTGCCGTTGAGCCCCAAGCTCCGGCATGGGCGCAGCAAATCGTCCGTTTTCTGCAAACTGGAGAACTTCCCGACGACCCAGAAGAAATAGAGAAGATAACCAGGTAGTCAAGTATGTACCAGTTCGTTGACAACGAACTGTACAGAAGAAGGCTCAATGGTGTCAGGCTGAAATGCATCTCCAGGGAAGATGGACAGAAGCTGTTGGCAGAAATACACGGAGGCGCGCCAGGTAGGGGGCGTCGAGGTGGTGCGAATCTGATCCGGCGTTCGCGCGGGCGCATTCTTCACCAACCTCTCCAGTTTCATCAGCAACTTCACCAGCAGCAGCTCCATGGCCCCGAAGAAGAAGGCTTCGGAGGTCGGAGGCCCGTCTGCGTCTCATCCGCCGCCACCAGAGCCAACGGTGGGCGGGGGAGACGCCGTCGGAAGAGTGGTCGCCGGCGAGGACACTCGCGGCGCCACCAAATCCAAAGACAAGACGGACGACCGAGCCTCGGTCCCCGTGGACGCGCCACGTCCATCTCAGCACACGACAACCTAGCAGCGCCATACCACAGGAGGTGGTATCCGCTTGTTGGGGCAAGGACAAACCGGAGGCTCGCGGGACGCCCCGGACCACCGTCCGGGCACAAGCAAAGCGAAGGCGCCGGCGCGGGACCCTGCTCCTTCTAACGTTGTTAGGAGTCCGAGCATATCCCGCTCCTCGCACCGCTCGCCCCCGTTCCCCTCCACTCCAGCAGAAGCGCTCGCAAGGGCGCAACTGCTCCTCGACTTCCCTCCAACGACAGACAAGGCCGAAGACTGGAGGGCCACCATCCAGAGCCTGATAGCCTTCGCCAACAACGATTCTCCACAGCAGCCGGCGGCCTCGCGGCCGCGGCAAGCTGAGAAGACGAAGGCCGACGGCGACAAGACCGCCGGGGGTGCGACAAGCGTGCACTCCCCGCCGCGGAAGCAGAAGACGCCGCCCCGCCGGAACAACGCCGACGACGGCTCCACGGCATCGTCGGATCCGCGGGCCCGTCGGGACCAGCGCCAGGTCCTCGACGACCGGCGACAAGAAGACGCTCGAACAACAATCGAGCGCCGCCGAGAAGCTCGGCGACAATCAGACCAGAGAGCTGGGGACGCTGTCGACGCGCGCGCGCCCGGTGAACCAGGCGACTTGCCGTACGCGGCAGGCTGCCCTGCGTTTACCCGCGAGCTGCGGCGCGTCCAGTGGCCCAGCATGAAGAATTTCAAGCCCGACGTACCGGAGAAGTACGACGGCAAGACGCACCCCTCGGAATTCCTCAGCGTCTACACCATCGCAGTGCAAGCTGCCGGGGGGCGCGACGAGAAGATTTTGGCGAACTACTTCCCGCTCGTGCTAAAGCCGAACGTTCGTTCCTGGCTTATGCACTTGCCGGAAGCTTCCATTTCTTCTTGGGCCGACCTTTGCCATCAGTTTGTTGGCGCCTTCACCGGCGGCCACAAACCCCACGGCCAGGAGAGCGATCTCCACATTTTGGCCCAGAAGGAAGGAGAGTCCCTGCGCAAGTACATCCAACGCTTCAGCCGTGTACAGCACAACATCCCTGATGTCCACCCTGCCGCGGTTATCAGTGCGTTCCACCAGAACGTGCGTAACCGCCGCATGCGTGAAGAAATGGCGATGACCAAGACTCGGGATGTCAGCGAGCTCTATGCTCTGGCTGACAAGTGCGCACGCGCAGAAGAGGGGAGGAGACTCCCCGGGGAGGATGCTGGCGCAGGAGGAAGCGACAGCGACGACGCCGCCCCGGCAAAGAAGGGCCGGTGGCGGAATAACAGAAGGAAAGGCAAGAAGGAGGTGCTTGCCGTCGAGAAGTCCGGCAAGGAGGCTCCCGCCAAGCAAACACAGGCTGGCGGCTCCGGCAAGGAGCCTGCCCCTGTAGCGGCGGCCGACAAGTAGGACGGCTCCGACAAGCAATACTGCAAGATCCACCGCACCAAGGGCCACGACCTCTCCAACTGCAAGCGCGTCGAATACCTTGTCGAGCAGCAGAAAGCTGAGTACGAGAGGCGCGACAAGGAGAAGGCCCAAGGTGGCGGGGGAGAGCCAAGCAAGAAGCGGCCGTTCGCTGGCCGGGGAGGACGCCGCGGCAAGGCCAAGCAGCGGCAAGGTGATCGACCTCCCCGGGGCCGCGACAAGGACGAAGAGGACGACGACGAAGACATGGAGGACGAGGATAACAGCGAGCAGGAGTTCCAGAAGGCCACGGAGGTCCTGTGCGTCGACGGTGGCGCCTCTCTGCACACCTCCCACCGCCAGCTAAAGCAGTGGGTGCGTGAGGTGAATGCAGCAGAGCCGCCCGTGGAGTCGCGCAGGCTCCTCAAATGGTCCAGCACGCCCATCATTTTTGATCTTGAGGATCACCCTGACCGCACCACTGCGGTCGGGTGCTTGCCGATGCTGGTTTCTCCCACCATCCGCAACCTCAAGGTCACCAAAATGTTGGTTGACGGCGGGGCCGGGTTGAACTTGATCTCCTCTGCTGTGATCAAGAAACTCCAAATTCCAGATGGCGAGCTCGAAGAAACCGGTTCTTTCCAAGGAATCAACCCGGGAAGGAGCAAGCCCAAGGGAAAGATCACTCTGCCGGTGACCTTTGGCGGGGAGCTCAACTTCAGGACTGAGCGCATCACTTTCGACGTCGCCGATATTCCATTGCCATACAATGGAATACTCGGCCGTCCTGCCCTCGCCAAGTTCATGGCAGCTTCCCACCACGCTTACAACGTACTCAAGATGCCGGGGCCGATAAGCGTCATCACTGTCCACGGCGACAAGAAGGATGCGCTTGTCTGCGCCGACAAGATCTACCGGGATGCAGCAGCTGCGGCAGAAAAGGACACACTTGCCGCTGAAGCTCCCGGGGGGAAGAAGACGAAGACCAAGTCCGGCAAGTGCTCTGGGGCCCACTCCGGCAACCGCACCTCTTCGGAGTGCTGCGCTGCCGTCGAGGACGTTCCATCGAGCTCCACCGGCAAGTGTAAGAAAGGGATGGCCGCTCCTCCGGCAACCAAGAAGGTGTCCGCCAAGGAGGACGGCACTGGTGGTACCTTCACCATCAGTGCCACGCTTGACAGCAAATAGGAAAGCGCGCTCGTTGCCTTCCTGCGGGCGAATGTCGATGTGTTTGCCTGGCAACCATCTGACATCCCCGGTGTTCCCAGGAAGGTAATTGAGCACAAGCTTGCTGTTTGTCCTCATGCGCGGCCCATCAAGCAGAAAGTGAGGAAGCAAGCCGTGGAGCGCCAAGAATTTATCAATGAAGAGATCAAGAAGTTAGAGGCAGCAGGCCTAGTTAGAGGTGTGATCCATCCGACGTGGTTGGCAAATCCAGTCGTCGTGCGCAAGGCCAACGGGAAGTGGAGACTGTGTATAGACTTCACCGATGTGAATAAAGCATGTCCCAAGGATCCATTTCCTTTGCCACGCATTGACCAGATCGTTGACTCCACTGCCGGATGTGAGCTGCTCTGTTTTCTTGATGCATATTCAGGCTACCACCAGATCTTTATGGCTAAAGAGGATGAAGAGAAGACTGCATTCATCACTCCATGTGGCACTTATTGCTTCATACGCATGCCATTTGGACTGAAGAATGCAGGATCAACGTTTGCAAGGGTAGTGTACACTGCTTTCGAACCACAGATCCACAGAAATGTAGAGGCTTACATGGATGACATCGTGGTGAAGAGTAAGAGCAAGGAAACCCTGATCCAGGATTTGGAGGAGACATTTCAGAACCTGCGCAGGATACAGCTCAAGTTGAACCCCGAGAAGTGCGTCTTTGGAGTTCCCTCCGGCAAGCTTCTCGGATTCTTTGTGTCACAGAGGGGGATTGAAGCCAACCCCGACAAGATTAAAGCCATTGAGCAGATTGAGGCCCCGAAGCGCGTCAAGGATGTCAGAAGGCTCGCAGGTTGTGTGGCTGCCCTCAGTAGGTTCATTTCGAAGTCTGCAGAACGCGCCCTACCTTTCTTCAAAATCTTGAAGAAGGCAGGTCCCATGAAGTGGACTCCGGAAGCGGAGGCAGCGCTGCAAGATTTGAAACGGTACCTATCTTCCACTCCAATACTTGTCGCACCTAGACCACAGGAAAAGTTGTTGCTATATCTAGCGGCAACCAACCAGGTGGTTAGTGCTGCGTTAGTAGCGGAGAGGGAGTCCGACGAGGAGGCTACGCCACCGGCAAGCGAATCCAGCGACAAGCAGGGGGCTGCTCCGGCAAGCTCTGGCCCCGACAAGGACAACTCTGCGCAGGAACAGGATGAAGTGCGGAAGAAAATGGTGCAGCGCCCAGTGTATTTTGTGAGTTCCCTTCTCCAGGGGGCTAGATCAAGGTACTCTGGTGTGCAAAAGTTGCTTTTCGGCCTCCTCATGGCCTCGAGAAAGGTGCGCCATTACTTCCAAGCACATGAGATAACAGTGGTTACTCGCTTTCCGCTGAAGAGGATATTGCACAACCCAGAAGCAACAGGCAGGATCGTTGAGTGGGCACTGGAGCTGTCGAGCTTTGGACTCAAGTTTGAAAGTACTTCAACCATACAGAGCCGAGCTTTGGCAGAATTCATAGCTGAGTGGACCCCAACGCCCGATGAAGAAGTCCAAGAAACAAGTGCACCCGTACAAGAAGCGACAAGTGAATGGGTAATGTATTTTGACGGTGCCTTCTCGCTGCAAGGCGCCGGTGCTGGCGTGGTACTCATCGCGCCCACCGGAGAGCACCTCAAATATGTTATCCAGATGCACTTTCCCAGGGAGCAAGCGACAAACAACACTGCTGAATATGAAGGCTTGCTTGCCGGCCTCAGGATTGCGGCCGAACTTGGGATCAGAAAGCTGATTGTACGGGGAGATTCTCAGTTGGTGGTCCGGCAAGTTAACAAGAGCTATCAAAGCCCTTTGATGGAAGCTTATGTAGATGAAGTGAGGAAGCTTGAAGAGCACTTTGAAGGTCTACAAATGGAGCACGTCCCGAGAGCTCAGAATGAAATAGCAGATGGCCTTTCAAAGTGTGCTTCGATGAAGTTACCTGTGGAACCAGGGACCTTCTTGCTCAAGCTGACTCAGCCATCCGTTACACCATCAATTGGGCAGTCCAAGAAGAGGAAGCTGGTCTCCGGCGACTACTTGCCGGCGGATCTCCCTGAAACCGCCACCAAGGTCCCCAAGATCAACAATCAGAACGCTGAGGAACGGTTTGCTCCTGCTGATCCTCGGGTCTGTGCAGTTGAAGCAAGCGTTCCCGACAAGCCTCGCCCCGGCGAGCTTGCCGGGGGACCTTCAGCTCCGGCAGAGCCAGAGGTTCTTGCCGTAGAAGCTGAGGTTCCCGCAGCGGCCCTCATGCCTTTAGTCCTTGCCGTTGAGCCCCAAGCTCCGGCATGGGCGCAGCAAATCGTCCGTTTTCTGCAAACTGGAGAACTTCCCGACGACCCAGAAGAAATAGAGAAGATAACCAGGCAGTCAAGTATGTACCAGTTCGTTGACAACGAACTGTACAGAAGAAGGCTCAATGGTGTCAGGCTGAAATGCATCTCCAGGGAAGATGGACAGAAGCTGTTGGCAGAAATACACGGAGGCATATGCGGCCACCACATTGGCGCAAGGGCGCTTGCCGAGAAAGCTTTCCGGCAAGGGTTCTTTTGGCAAGAAGCCCTCCAAGATGCAACTGCACTAGTAACCAAGTGTGAAGCGTGCCAGTTCCATGCAAAGCAGATTCATCAACCAGCTCAAGCTCTCCAAACAATCCCTTTGTCCTGGACCTTCTCGGTCTGGGGGCTCGATATCCTCGGCCCTTTCCCTCGTGCTGTCGGGGGCTTTGAGTACTTGTACGTTGCAATCGACAAGTTCACAAAGTGGCCAGAAGTGGAGCCAGTGAGAAAGGTGACAGCACAGTCAGCAGTCAGGTTCTTCAGGTCGATTGTTTGCCGTTTCGGGATCCCTAACAGGATCATCACCGACAACGGTACACAATTCACTAGTCGCACCTTCATGCAGTACGTCCAAGACCTTGGCGCCAAGGTCTGTTTCGCTTCTGTTGCTCACCCGAGGAGCAACGGTCAAGCGGAGAGGGCCAATGCTGAAGTGCTACGCGGACTCAAGACAAGGACCTTTGACAGGCTGCGCAAGTGCGGAAGAAATTGGATAGAGGAGCTACCGGCGGCTCTTTGGTCAATCAGAACGACACCAAGTCGAGCCACCGGACAGACACCCTTTGCTCTAGTCTATGGAGCAGAGGCAGTTCTCCCCACGGAACTCGTATACGGATCTCCTCGAGTGCTCGCTTACGATGAGCTCGAGCAAGAGCAACTGCGACAAGATGATGTGTTGCTCCTCGAGGAGGGACGTCTCCAGGCTGCTGTACGAGCTGCTCGATACCAGCAAGCCTTGCGTCGCTACCATAGCCGCAAGGTCAAGGCCAGGAGTCTCGAGGAAGGCGACCTTGTTCTTCGGCGTGTTCAATCCGCCAAGAATTCCAACAAGTTGACGCCGAAGTGGGAAGGCCCTTATCGGGTGAGACAAGTCACGAGGCCCGGCGCTGTCCGCCTCGAGACCGAAGAAGGCTTACCGGTGAGCAACTCCTGGAACATAGAGCATCTTCGCAAGTTTCACCCATAAGGCGCAGTTGCCGTGATCCGCTCCGGCAACCACCTTTTGTACAAGCTTTGCCGCTGTTGCATGTAACCCTTTGTACAAAGCCGGGCGCAGACCCCGTGCATCAGTAAAGATTTTGTGTTCTGCGCTATTTGCCTTTTACATGCTCTTCTTTGCTATTTGCATGAGTTATTTGGCATTTTGTGCAACATACACATCCGGTAAGCATTAGCACGCCGTAAGGCCATGTCTTGTTTCCCTCTTCTTTTCCTTTGCCTCTTAAGCAGAAGGAACGTTCCTCGCGCACAAGTTTGCCGGGGGGGAAGGAGATGGAGGAGGAACCAAGTGTTGTTCAAGAAAGAAAAGCCTTACCGAGAAGGAAGCAGTATATGAAAGCTAAGTTATTAGAATTTCACCAGTTCAAATTTCTAAATTTTTGTTGTCTTCCTTGAACAATCACACTTTGTATGGAAAACCTGTGCGCGGAGGAACCTACCCGTAGCTAGCCGCACCCTTGTCTTGTTTCCGAGTACGCTCAACGATCTAAGCGAGCTGCGACAAGTGTCGCGCCCTTACTTCATTTTCGAGTTCGCTCAGCAAGCTAAGTGCGTTGCGACTAGCTGCGGCAAAGTTGCTTGCCGGTGAGACCTTGGCCAGCAGGCTGCTCAGAGTCCAGCACTCAGCGCTCGCGGCAAAGGCCCCTTGCCGGCAAGCTCCCCGGGAGCGTAGGGTGAAAAGCATACAAAGTAAATGACCAAGACAAGGAAAATAACATTGCACTGATTGATCAAAATGAGATAAATATCTTACAAAGGATAACTTGTCGCGATGGACTAATGAGTTCATAACACCCTATGCAGCAACAAAAAGAGATAAAGATAATGGAGGCCTAATCTACGCGGTCGCCCTCAATCCTGGAGATCTTGTTCACCTTGGCGATGATGTGGGCGACCTGCTCCTTCAACACCTCCATGTTTGCGTCGGCCGGCAGACTGCGAAGAACGTTGGTGAGGTTTATGCCGGGATTGCGGTATACGATCTTCGTCAGCACGCGCTCCAAGGTTCCCGTGCAGAGCAGGCGCGACTCCTCGGCCAGCTGCGCGGGGATCTTCTTCCGAAGACCTGCAAGAGCCGGCGCGATCCCTCTGAAGAAGAGGCTGAGCTTGGCGCTATGAGGGAGGTTCGGATCCGGGGAGTAGATGAGATGCTCGACTTTCAGCGCCAGCAGCTCCTGGTCGATGTTGGACGCAGAAGATACCAAGTCCTCGGTCCATACCTCAATGGTACGGCGGAAGTTCTCGGACGCCTTGTTGACGCTGTCCACCAAGGCTCGCTCCTTGCGGAGCTCCTCCTTCAACTTGGTCTCCCGATCCCGGGCGGCGTCAAGCGAGTCCTTCAGTGTGGAGACCTTCAGCTCCAGGTCCTCGATGGAGTCCTTGGCGGCCTTCAACTCGTCGCCCCTCTCAGAAAGACGCACCTGGAGTTCTGAGTTAGTGTGGGCGTCCTTCTCGCGCTCTATATTGAGCGCGGCGACCTTCTCCACGCTCG
Organism: Secale cereale; assembly: GCA_902687465.1. Classification (NCBI taxonomy): domain Eukaryota; kingdom Viridiplantae; phylum Streptophyta; class Magnoliopsida; order Poales; family Poaceae; genus Secale; species Secale cereale. The sequence goes on along the minus strand of LR738711.1, from coordinate 269,984,697 downwards.
CCTTCAGCGACTCCTCCAGCTGCGCGACCTTGGCGGCGAGCTCCTCCTTGGCGGTCTCCGTGGTAGCCGCGGCAGCTCTCGCCTCCTTTAGCTCCCCGCCAAGGGCCTGCTCCCGAGCGGCAAGTTCTTCCTCGTGGGCGTCGAGGTTGACCTTCCGCTGGGCGAGTTCTCCTTCTCGCCGGGACAGCTCCACCCCGGCGAGCCGCTGCTGCTCTTCGGCCTCGGCCTTCTCCAGCACCCACTCTTGGTACTCTCCGGCGAGTCGCTCGCGCTCCTCCGCCACCTCGCGGAGGGCCGCCTGGTTGGCGGCGCTGAGCTCCGCCGCGCGCTTCTCCATCTCCGCGGCGGCCTTGGCGGCGAGGGCCTCCCGACAAGCAAGCTTCGCCTGCCTGGCCCGGTAAAGGGCCAGGAGCTGGTGAAGCAGCTTCTCCTCCTCAGGCCCTTCGCTTCCGCCGGGCGCCTCGACGATCTTCAAGCCCGCGGAGGCGAGGACCTCTCCGTCAAAGGCCTCGCCCTCCGCGGGAGCTCGCGACGAAGAACCCCACGGCACCTGGATGAAGACGCCGTTGGGGGCTTCGAGATAGTAGCCGGCCTGCTCCTTTTCGGCGGAGGGGTCGGCGGCCGGCGCAGCACTTGATGCTCCCGCCGCCTCTGGGCCGGCGGTGCGGTCGCCGTCCCCCTCCCCGGCCGCTGCGTCCGCGGCAGGAGCGGTCTCCTGCGCGGCCGGCTCGGCGGCTCCCGCCGTGTCCTCGGCGATAGGGGCGTCGCCGCCGCCGCCCTGCACGCCCTCCTCCTCGATGATGATGACTTCCGTCTCCATCTGCTCGGGGGGAGGAGGATCTAGAAGAAGAAGAAGAAGCAAAGGAAATTCAAGCAAATATCCAAAAAGAGACAATGCCAAGAAGACAAAATTACAAGACCTACCTTGGCGGACGTCGTCAGCGGCGGGCTCCCTCGCCGGGGAGCTCTGCCTTGGCGGAGTGGCCGCCCTCGCCGGGCTGCTCGCCCTTGGCGGGGTACTTGCCCTTGGCGGAGTACCCGCCCTTGGCGGAGCACTCTCCCTTGCCGGAGAGTTCGGCCTTGGCGGGGACGGCGGGGCCTGCGGCTCCTCGGGGGCGACCTCCGGACGCTCCTGCAGCTGTGGCTCCTTCTCTGCACAAGTCAAGACAAAAATATCAAGATACTGGAACAAGACAAAGTCTCCAAGCGCGCCCGGCGAGCGAAAGTACAGAACCCAGACTTACGCTGGGGGCTGCGCTGGGGGCTGCTCCTCGGAGCAGCGCTCGGGTCCGGCAGACTTGGCTCCGGCGCGTCCCCAGTTGCCGCGGTGGGCGAGTCATTCGCGACCTCGACCACGGGCACCTTGGCTTTCTTCGCCGCGCGCTGAGCCAAGGTCCTGAAATCAAAGCAAGAAACAAGATCAGCATCAACAATAACCAAGACGAAATTTGGGAAGATGAAGGATATCGAGTTCTTACTCCTGTTCCTCCTCGTCGTCGTCGCTCAAGGCGGAGAAGTCGAACTCCACCTGGGGCGCGTCTGCGCGGGGAGCGGGAGGCGAAGACTCCCTCGGGCGCTTGGCGGTCCCCGGGGCTGGGGGCTGCGAAGACCCAGCCCCCGTGGTAGCCGGGGCCCGAGGGGCGGGCGGAGCCGTCGCTCCGCTCTGGGAAGACTCCTGTCTGCTCGGCGCCGGCCTGCGAGGCGCCTCTGCCGTGGCCTGCGCGTGGGCCGCCTCCGTTGTGGCTGGTGCGCCGGTCGCCCCCGGCGCAGCTTGACTTCCCCGGGGAGCTCGCGCTGCCCGGCAAGCTGGTTGTTGCCGGGGGGCCTGCGCCCTCTCCCCCGTCGCCGTCTTGCGGATGCGCTTAAGTGGAGACCGCCTAGGGCTTGCCCGGGGCGGGGAGGTCTCCGACGAGGAGAGGTCGTCGGCGTAGAGCTCCGTGGACCCGTCGGAGTCCTCGGCGGCCTCGGCGTCCTCCTCCTCCTCCTCCTGGGCTGGCTTGCTGGACCCAGCGCCCTGCGCCGCGGCCTCCTTCCCTCTGGCGCCTCCGCTCCCTCCGGCGCCTCCGCTCCCTGCGGCGCCCCTGTTCCCTCCGGCGGCGTGACCTCTCGCCGCAGCCTCCATCTGGATCCCGATGATCCCGGAGTGCCTCAAGGATGGGACTCCGGCGAGCGCGTCGGGAGGCAGCTGCAGCAGCCTGCGGATCTCCGCCTCTTCGGCTTGGCAGGACGCCTCCGCAGCATCTGCCTCGTCGGGCGTGTAGCCGAACTCCCCTGCCGCTGCGGCTACAGCGGCCTCTTCAACCCGAGAAGCGATATACGCAATCTCCTGGTCGGTGGTGTCCCGCGTCAGCTCCCGGGTCTTGTTCTTGTTCTTCGCCACCTCCACAAGGTTCTCGAAGAAGCTGAGGATGTCTATTGACTTGGGCGGAATCCACGTGCGGTCCACGCCGTGCGAATCACACGCGGGCATCAAGGCGCGGAGAGGATCACAAGCTGTGCTGTTGCAAAGGGGCACCACTCCCCGGGGCCCCCTGAACCATTCTGGGTGGGCCGGGTCGTGCTTAAACAGCTCCCGGACCATCCCCTTCAGCTCCAGCGACGTGAAGTTGTAGTTGAGCCCGGGCCGCAACCTCATGATATCCGCCGAGTTGCCGTACTCCCAGGCCGGTCTTTTCCTGTCTTGGAGAGGGGCGATGCGGCGGCGGAGGAAGTCTGTGCCTACTTCTGCGACAGACAGCCTAGCGGTCCGGAGACGCAGAATCCTGATGAGGGCGACGTTGAGCTTGGCGTCGTCCGAATCCAGCTCGCTCCAGTCCCTGCCGCGCACGATGGGCGTTGTGCGCGGCGCGGTGAAGGATTGCGGCTAGTCCTCGACAATCCAGCACCATTCCGCACGCCATTCCTCCCACTTGCCGCGGAGCTCCCCCGGCAAGTAGGACTCCTTCTTGTTTAGACGGAAAACCCAAGAAATTCCTCCGGAGAGGGGGGCGCCGGCCTCTGCTCTAGGGGTGAAGAAGTGCCTAAACAGAGCTACGTTTGGGTGTATTCCTATATAGTTTTCGCACATGTGTGCGAAAACCGCCATTGTGAGGATGGCGTTGGGGGTGAAGTCAAGAAGGTGGAGGCCGTAGGTGTGCATTATGTCACAGAAGAAATCAGAGAAAGGAGGGCAAAGACCGCAGTGGAAGAAGGCTGCGAAGAAATAGTACCCACCGGGGTAGTTGTCCTTGGCGGCGGCCGGATAAGCTCGAGTGCGGGGGTGCGCCTTGGTTCCCTTGGACCAGAACAAGCAATACTTGTTCCAGAGCTCCCGCGCGCTGAGCTTCGGCGGGAAGATGAGGTTCCGCTTCCGATACGCGGTAAGCTTCGCCGCTTGCTCCGACTTTTCCTTCTTGGCCTTCTCCGCCTTCGCCTTCTCGGTCTTCGGGGCCATGGCGGAGGCGGCGGAGGAAGGGGGACGAAGAGCCCGGCGGCGCCGGAGATGCAGACGGCGGCGGCGGAGGTATGGGAGCGGAGCGCAAAGGGGATCTCTGGAGAATGAAGAAGATGCAATGAAAGCGTAAGGAGGGGAACCGCTCCTGCTTCCTCTGCTTTTATGGGGAAGTGGGGGGCGTTTCGCTCTTTCCATTGAAGGAACGTGGGCACGTCCCATCCCACGACGCCGCAATCGACGTGTGCCGTTACGAGGGGATGCGGCGGATACGGAAGTGGATTCGGCGCGCCGTGGGCCGCGTGTGCCCGTGCACTGTTTTGGGCCTGGCCCAACAGCGCTCGGCACCGTGTGTGGCCCAGGCCCGGGGGCTCCTATCGGTGTACTAAGGTAGGGGTACCTCAGTACCCCAACTTGTGCACGGGCGGTTGCAGCTTCCCGCGGCAGGGTTTACCACGTGCTCGCCGGAGACTTTCCTGCTCCATATCAAACCATTCAAAAACAAAGTATACAAGACAGAAGATCGAGACCCCGACAAGCGGAGCTTGCCGGGAAGGCCGTTCCAGGCTCAAGGTTACATCACTCACGCAAGGCCCTGGCAAGAGGAGCTTGCCAGGAAGGCTAGAAGATTACACCCTAGAAGACACGCCTCGGCGCTATATGCGTCCCGGCGAGGGCCCCGGGAGCGGCAAGCTCCCGGGCCCGGCAAGGTCAAGACCCCAGCAAGATGCTTGCCGGGGAAAGTTGCGCTGTGTGCCCGCGCTCCAGCTCATCGGCCCACGCGTCGTCCTGGGGCCATCCCAGGGACGCGTGGCAGATGTCTGTGCAGCCTGGGGGACACGGTGGCACTCCACGGTGGTGAAGCCATCGCCGTGGCAAACGGAGAAGCGAAGGCGGGAGCTTTTGGGGTCGACGGCGACGGGCATTAAATGCCCTTGTCCCCCACTGTCAAAGTAGGTGGCGACCACTGTTCGCGCACTGTAGCTCCACTATTCCCGCACTGTTACAACTACCACCTCTTTTGCGTTTTTACCCCTTTCTCCTACGTTGACACCTGTCGGTGACCCCTTGCACTATAAAAGGAGGCCCATGCACAACGTGGAGGGGGTTCGGAACCTAGATCACTCATACGCTCGGTGTAGCTACTTCTTCAAGCTCCCGAGCTCTCCAACTCAATACACAACTAAGCAGGAGTAGGGTTTTACGCGTCTACCGCGGCCCGAACCTGGGTAAAACTACCCGCGTGCTCGCTATGATCTGCTCTTCGTGCTCCCTCCGCCCTCGTACCGCACAGACAAGGGGCTCCGGTCCCATAGGTGTTCGTGGTGGACAGTTTCCCCCGACATAGAGAGAGATCAAACAAATAGCTACTGGTACATACCGTCAGCCCCGAGGGTGGACTACTCCCTCCTCGTCATGGAGAGCGTCGGGATGATGAAGATGGCCACCGGAGAGGGATTCCCCCCTCCGGTAGGGTGCCAGAACGGGTCTAGATTGGTTTTCGGTGGCTACAGAGCCTTTCGGCGGCGGAACTCCCGATCTAGGTTAATTTCCAAAGGTTTCAGTATTTATAGGATTTTTTGGCGTAGGTCACAAGTCAGGGGGGCTTCTGGGCTATCCACGAGATAGGAGGGTGCGCCCCCCTGCCCAAGGCGCACCCCCACCCTCGTGGGCAGCCCGTGGCTTTCCTGGCCCAACTCTTTTACTTCGGGGGCTTCTTTTGGTCCAGAAAAAATCATCAAAAATTGGCACATCAATTGGACTTCGTTTAATATTCCTTTTCTGTAAAACCCTAAAACAGGAGAAAAATAGAAACTGGCACTGGGCTCTGGGTTGATAGGTTAGTCCCAAAAATCATATAAAAGTGTATATAAAAGCCCATAAAACATCCTAGAAGGATAATATAATAGCATGGAACAATCAAAAATTATAGATATGTTGGAGACGTATCAGTGTCGCGCCCACGCTGTTGTGCAACGACCGTCTGGGAAGCGGGGTTGCACGGCGGTGGCGCTCAAGGATCAGCAGCTCCATTGAGCATAGAGGCACGTCCGGGAGGAGGCGCATGCGTCACATTTGCTCCCGTGGCGGGGACGACCGGACGGCAATGGCTTGTCCCGGACCAAGCGGCGTTGCTGTGGTTGTGTCCTTCGGTGGGAGGAGGGGTGCGGACGAAGTGACCCCTCGCCCATACCCTGCGAGACGTGGTCGTCGAGGCATTGTTAATGTTGTTCTCTCCCAGCATCTCCTGCCCATGCGTCGGCCGCGGGGGATGTGGTGATGGCCCCCTGCTCCAACCACGTCCCCAGCAGCATTCACATCTCGGCTCGCATCCGCGTCCCCCGCGACATTAGGGGCCGCGTGCGGTGTAGCCTTCGAGGTGGATGGATGGGCAGAAGCACCTGACTTCTTCTTGGGCGCCATCGTCGATGGCGCTGCCGAAGACGAAGGTGGCGATGATGACGATGATGATTCGGTGCGCACACTTTCAGGTTCGCGCAACCAAGCCCCCTACCTGGCGCGCCAAAGATGTCACGGGATATCCATGGCTACCTATGGGACCAGGAGGCCCCTTGCTGGTTCGGCAGGGGGACGTCGTGTTGCACAAAGAGCAGACCAGCGCACAGCAGCATGGCGGGGAGCGAACAAGCAATTTACCCAGGTTCGGGCTGCCGCGAGGCGTAAGACCCTACTCCTGCTTTGGTGGATTGATGATGGAATAGTGGTGGTGGAGCGTAGTACACTTACCCGGGAAGGCTTGCCCTTGGGCAGTAGTGACTATGAGTGTACGGTGGTCTGGGTTTCTCTATTTCCCAACCCTTTCTATGATTGCCATGGGCCTCCTTTTATAGATAAAGGGGCGACCACAGTGGCAAAGTAGTCATTATGAACTAACATGATAGCAAACAGTGCTATCATACCTAACTCTGTGGGCTGACAGGGTGCATTAAATGCACCACTTAGTGTCACATCAATGGCTGCCCGACAAGGCTTGTCGGGCTACTCGCCAGCTCCGCGCATGTCTTCTTGACACGTCGCAGGACGGGTGTCATCAGCGGGTTCTTCTTGTAGGAACTGACTGCCATGTGGCTAATGGCTGCCACTTAATCATCTTGCGGCTTGACACCGCAGCCTCAGTTAGCCCCCGGCAGGCCCTGCCGGGGTGTCTCTGCTATCTACTTCTGGGGGTGGCCTCGCCCCTTGTCGGGCTCGCCTGCCCGGCAAGGGAGGCCATTCTCTTAGTGATATCTGGCTTCTCTGGCTTGGCCTTGGTCTCTCTGGTCTGAGCTGGCACTCTGAATCTCTTGGTTCCTTATATTCTGACTTGGGGTGGTGCTTCAATCTTGTTCTTGCGCATGTGCACAGTCTGGGCAACAGACCGAGGGTTTGTTGCACCGACATTCACACACTCATTTCATTTGTCGGTGTTCACATTTTTTCATAGGATCATCCATGTTAGTTTAATTTTTCTCGCTTTTTTCTTACGTGTTTGAAAAACTTTGAAAACCCTAAAATATTTCTCGCTCATTTTTGCCTTTCTTTCTTGTTCATTTGTGAAGTATTTTATAGTATTAAAAAGAAAATCCAAAAAGATTTCTCATTGTACTTTTTGTTTGTTAGGAGCTTTCCCGTGTAAATATTTTTTCTCTTTCTTATTCTTTTTTCTTTCTTCAAAAAAAAAACAAAAACTCCAAACATATTTTAGTGTATTTCTCTATAATTCGTTTGCTTTTCTTTCGGGTTGAAAGGAGAAGACCACGATGAAAATGTTGAGTGGCTCTCAGATGCATTATTGATGATCTAACAAAGAGCCCATTGATGATGTTATAGACCTAGGGTAGGGTCACGGGCCTGACCCAGGTACCCCACCCAAGGTCACTGCCCCAGAAGCTCAAAGGACAAATTCGAAGACAACAAGGTCGGTCGACTGTGGTGGCCCGAGAGGACATATCACTCGACCGAACACCCCCTCCCAGACGAGTTAACTTCACTCGACCATTCAAAGACACTCGACCCCTGAAGGTCAAAGGTCCCTTAGGACAGCAACGGTCTGGCATTCATTCTATGACAATGAATGCCTTTACCACTCTTTATTGCAGGCGTTATCAGTAACGCCATGCCTTTATGTACATTGAACCCTTTGTAATGTGGGGATGGCTGGGGTCTTGGCGAACTCTATATAAGCCATCCCCTCCTCCAGTACAAGGGTTCGCACCCCCTATAACTCAAACACACATATACATTCCAGTCGACCGCCTCAGGGCACCGAGACGTAGAGCTTTTACTTCCTCTGAGAAGGGCCTGAACTCGTAAACACCTTGCATACAATCTCATCGTAGCTAGGGCATTGCCTCCTCTTATGTACCCCCCTCGTACCATCAGACTTAGAACCATGACAGTTGGCGCCCATCATGGGGCAGGGTGTCTTAGCGACTTCCAGTGAGGTTGCAAACTTTTCTCAGACCTCCATCATCATGGTTTCAGGCGGTGGTCTAGCGCTGGCCTGAAAGATCTGACTCGGCGCGCTCGTCTTCATCGCCGATGACTCCGCTTGGTTCTAGGAGGCCCCCCTCGACGTCGAGCTGTTGCCCGTCCGCGGAGCCGTGCACTTTCGTGCCGGCGCCTGCGGCGTCCTTCTCCGGCAGCCGTCGACTCAGTACCGGCCGGCTCCTTCGTCATCAGTCGTCCCTGTTGGACGCCGCCGCAAGCGTTCTGGTTGCTCGCGGCTCCAGCGGTGGGTGAAACACATGGTGGCCCACCAGATGGCCACCCCTCAAGTTGCGGCCATCGAGCCCGACGACTACCTCTACGGGCTGGTCGATCCGTCGATTGAGCCCACAGATTCGCTTTCCGAGTGTGGGAGCAGTGATCCCGCAGCCGAGGTTCTCATGGTCGACTCACATCGCAGTCCGCCAGGATACCCTCGCGGCGGAGACAGCAGCAGCGGCAACGGTCAGTCATTCGACCACGACGGGTACATTCCCCAACCCCTCACTTCTGATCAAAGGGACCAGCTCTGCCTCCACAATGAAGATGCACTTTTCACCCCTATCGTGGGAGACTACCCAGTGGCTCGGGCTCTGGAAGCCACGCGCCTAGCTACCGTGGCTGAGTGCGCCCGACTGGAGAATGTCCAATGCTCACTCGACGAACGGGCCCGCCGACTGATTCCCGAATCCAGTCGACGGACGCGGCAGTCGTTCCCGCGCGAGACTCAGGTGTTACGGACGCCCGTCCAGAACCTTGAAAATGCGGCTCGCATCGCGGATTCTATCCAGCCGTCTCAATCGGAGGCTGGGAGAGGTTTGCAGCAGATCCGGGCACTCCTCCGGACGGCAGGAGAGCTGAACGCGGCTGTCTCTCAGTCGCGTAACAGGATTCACAGCAGATCAGTGGCAGCGGACACTATTTGGTCAGCTCACAGCCGAAGATCACCCCCGAGGCGTGAAGACCGTGGACCCCGTCAAGACCGGCATCTGGGTCAGAATGATGAGCAGTATGATCGTCGACCCAGTCACAATGACCGCCGTTTAGTGCCTACGCCTCCTCCGGGAAGCGGATCGTACTCGCCCAGGCGACACGAAGGTAGGCGCTTACGCGATGACGAGCGGGGGATTCCCCAGATCCCATAAGGCCCGGCTTCGATGCGAGATATATTCTTGTGTAGGGGTTGGTCGACAGGAACAGAGCGTACAGAGAAGAGCAAGGCAGAGATCGTCCGAGTGGAAGCCGAGCGTCTGTCTCTGGACCCGAATGCTTTAGCAGTGCCATCAGGGCCCCTGAGACCCCCCCAAATTTCAGGTTGGCGGTTGGAGTGAGTAAGTTCACCGGTGAATCAAAGCCGGACACCTGGCTCGATGATTATAGAGTGGGTGTGCAGATCTGCGGCGGCAATGATGATGTGGCCATGAAGCACCTTCCCTTGATGTTAGGCGGCTCGGCCCGGGCGTGGCTGAATCAGTTGCCCCTGGGAGCATTTACAGTTGGGAAGAGCTAGCCCGAGTGTTTATCAGGACCTTCGAAGGCACCTGCAAACGGCCCGCAGGGCTCGCGGAGTTGCAACATTGCGTACAGAAGCCGAATGAAACCCTGAGAGATTACATCCAAAGGTGGACCACCTTGCATCACATGGTGGAGAACGTATCCGAGCACCAAGCAGTCTGCGCCTTCAAGGAGGGCGTGCGGTACAGAGAGCTGAACCTGAAGTTCGGTCGAACAGGAGATATGTCCCAGTCCCGGATGATGGAAATAGCCAGTCGGTATGCCAACGGCGAAGAGGCCGATTGACTCCGAAGTGGCAAGAAACCAGTCGGTCAAGATGACCAGAACTCCAATCGGAAACCTAAGCGCAAGGCCGTGACGGCAGCTCAAGGCGAAGCCGCGGTTGTTAACCAAGGAAAGGGCAAAGGAAAGCCTAAGGGACCTTGGGTCCCCAAGAAAGTGAAAGATGAAGCCGGAAATGACATGCTCGACCTGCCGTGTCCTATCCACATGAAGAAGGATGAAGATAAGAACTTGGTTTATCCCAAGCACAGCACTCGACAGTGCCGGCTCCTGATCCAGAGCTTCGAGAAAGATCAGTCGACTGAGAAGGAAAAGGAATCAGAGGAGACCGAGGACAAAGAAGGGGATGGAGGTTACCCCCAGACTAACTCCACCTTGATGATTTTTGCTGACGTTGAAAGCAAGAGTTGACTGAAAGTTATCAACAAAGAAGTCAACATGGTTGCCCCGGCAACAACGACATATCTGAAATGGTCCAACACCCCCATCACATTCGACCAGTCCGATCACCCTACACACATCGCTACCCCTGGGCGGCAGGCGCTGGTGGTCGACACAATTGTCGAGGGCACTCGTTTGACCAGGGTCTTGATGGATGGTGGTAGTGGCCTGAACATTCTGTATGCTGAAACCCTCCGTGGGATGGGAATTCTGATGTCCAAGCTAAGGGAGAGTAACATGAGGTTTCACGGGGTCATCCCTGGAAAGAAAGCCGACTCACTTGGCCAAATCTCACTCGACGTGGTTTTCGGCGATTCAAAGAATTACCGCAAAGAGAAGCTGACATTTGATGTGGTGGACTTCAACAGTGCCTATCATGCCATTCTGGGTAGGCTCGCCTATGCTAGATTCATGGCTTGACCATGCTATGTGTATCTCAAGTTGAAGATGTCGGGGCCCAACAGCATCATAACCGTCACAGGGAACCGGCAGAAAGTGGAAGAGTGCTTCCAGAAAGGCTAGCAAATTGCTGACGAGCAGATGGCAGTGGTAGAGATGGAAGAGTATTAGAAGAATGTGGATCCCAGTGATTTGTTGCGGGGTAAGAAGCCGGCTTCCGAGTCAGCTTTCCAGTCAGCGGGAGAGACGAAGCCCGTGCACATTCACCCCACCGACCCCAATGCAGCACCGACCCACATCTCAACTACACTCAATAGAAAATAGGAAGAAGCGCTCATCAAGTTCCTCCGTGAGAACTGGGACATCTTCGCATGGAAACCGTCGGACATGCCAGGTGTACCCAGGGGACTGGATGAGCACCGTTTGCGAGTCGTCCCAAAAGTGAAGCCCGTAAAGGAACATCTCCGTCGGTCCGCCGCGGAGAAGATAAAAGCAATTGGCGAAGAGGTGGCTCGGCTTCTGGCAGCTGAGTTCATCCGTGAGATCTACCACCCCGAGTGGCTCGCCAATGTGGCCATGGTCCCCAAGAAGGAGAAATCCCTGCGCATGTGCATCGATTTCAAGCATATCAATCGGGCCTGCCCAAAAGATCATTTTCCTCTCCCCCGCATCGACCAGATAGTCGACTCGACTACGGGATGCGAGTGTTTGTCCTTTCTGGACGCGTATTCCGGGTATCATCAGATCTGATTGTTTGGACCCGATGAAATCAAGACAGCCTTCATCACCCCATTCAGGTGTTTGTGTTATGTCACCATGCCTTTAGGTCTCAAGAATGCCGGCTCCACCTTCATGCGCATGATTCAAAAATGCCTTCTGAAGAAAATCAGTCGAAATGTGGAAGCGTGCATGGATGACATCATGGTCAAATCACGCAAAGGTTCCGACCTACTGACTGACCTCGTTGAGACATTCGCAAATTTGTGAAGCTTTGATATCAAGCTTAACCGTCGAAGTGTACATTCGGAGTTCCGAGCGGTAAGCTACTCGGTTTCCTTGTTTCAGAACGAGGAATCGACGCCAACCCGGAAAAAGTCAGTGCCATCCGAATGAAGCGTCCCGAGCGTATACACGACGTGCAGAAGCTAACTGGTTGCTTGGCCGCATTGAGTCGGTTCATTTCTCGTCTCGGTGAGAAGGCATTACCTCTCTACCGACTAATGAAGAAATCTGAAAAGTTCGAGTGGAATTCTGAAGCTGAAGCAGCGTTTGAAGAGCTCAAAGCCCTGCTTTCCACCCAGCCGGTGCTTGCTGCCCCAGTCAGAAAGGAGCCTCTTTTACTGTACATCGCAACCACCGTACAAGTTGTCAGCACTGTACTCACGGTCGAGCGGGAAGAAGAAGGCAAAGCCTACAAAGTCCAACGCCCAATCTAGTACATTTCGGAAGTATTGACTCCCTCCAAGCAAAGATACCCGCATTACCAGAAGCTTGTGTATGGGATTTACTTGATCGCACAGAAAGTTGCTCATTACTTCTCGGATCATTCAATCTCAGTCGTCAGCGACGCCCCAGTCTTAGAAATCCTGAACAACCGAGATGCAACAGGTCGAGTGGCAAAATGGGCGATTGAACTCCTTCTGCTAGATATCAAGTTTGAAGCAAAGAAAGCTATCAAGTCTTAGGCAATAGCAGATTTTGTGGCCGAATGGGTCGAACAGGAGCAGCCGACTCAGATCCACTCGGATCACTGGACTATGCTCTTTGATGGATCTAAGATGTTGAATGGATCCGGTGCAGGTGTGGTTTTGGCATCCCCCAGGGGCGACAAGCTCAGTTATGTCCTTCAAATCCACTTCGACTCTTCAAACAACGAAGCTGAATACGAGGCACTTTTGTACGGGCTGCGTATGGCCATCTCACTCGGTGTCCGTCGCCTGATGGTCTACGACGACTCAGACTTAGTGGTCAATCAGGTGATGAAGGAGTGGGACGTCAGAAGCCCGGCAATGACCAGTTATTGCAGTGCAGTGCGAAAGCTAGAAAAGAAGTTTGAAGGTTTAGAGCTCCATCACGTGCCCAGAATCAAGAATCAGCTTGCTGACGATCTCAGGAAGATAGGATCCACTCGGAAGCCTATACCCAAGAATGTGTTTTTGGAGCACCTGCACACCCACTCAGTCAAAGAAGACCCCTTCACGAAGGAACCCCCACAGCCAATAAGCGCATCTGATCCGACTGAAGTCGAAGTGCCTGCGGTGGTCGACCTAATCACGGAGATTTTGGTGATCACGCCTGATTGGATTTTGCCATACATAGCATACCTGCTCAGACAAGAACTCCCAGAGGATGAAGAGGAAGCACGCCAGATCGTCCGTCGATCCAAAGCCTTCACTGTCATTCAGGGTCAGGTCTACAGAGAGAGTGTCACAGGATTCGCTCAGTGCTGCATCACCCTGGAAGAAGGTCGACTGATTCTAAACAAAATTCACTTGGGGACTTGTGGCCACCATGCTTCCTCTCGGACTATAGTGGCCAAGGCGTACCGAGCTGGATATTATTGGCCCCGAGCTAATGAGATGGCAAAAGATATCGTAGACAAGTGCTAAGGCTGCCAGTTCTACTCCAACATGTCTCATAAGCCGGCGTCTGCCTTGAAGACCATTCTGTTGGTTTGGCCGTTTGCCGTTTGGGGGTTGGACATGGTAGGTCCCTTCAAAACTGGCACAAGTGGACTCACTCACTTGCTCGTGGCAGTCGACAAGTTTACCAAATGGATCGAACCCAAGCCCATCAAGAACCTCGGCTCAAGCACTGCCATCAGTTTCATCAGAGAATTGATATTCAGATACAGAGTCCCCCACAACATCATCATGGATAACGGCTCCAACTTTGACTTGGACGAATTCGGAGCTTTCTGTTCCTCCCAAGGTACGTGGGTCGACTACGCCTCCGTAGCACATCCGCAGTCGAATGGACAAGCAGAAAGAGCGAATGGTCTGATCCTCCAAGGCCTGAAGCCGCGGCTTATGCGCGACCTCAGGCATGCCACCGGAGCTTGGGTGACTGAACTGCCGTCTGTCTTATGGGGGCTGAGGACAACTCCAAACCAGTCGACTAACCGTACCCCCTTCCTCATGGTCTATGGAGCTGAGGCCGTGCTACCGAGTGATCTGTTGCACAACGCCCCC
>LR738711.1:269937513-269969083 GCA_902687465.1 Secale cereale | reverse complement strand
AGCTCCGCCACAAGTACAATGTAGCTCGTAATTGCCTAAGTTACAAAAACTACTCCGAGTGAAGAGCAACCCTCTCACTGGGGGGCTTAGTTGCGATCCTCCGAGCTACACCATAAGTACAACGTGGCTCTGTCCTCCGAGCTCCTCCACAAGTACAACATAGCTCGTAATCGCCTAAGTTACAAAAACCACTCCGAGTGAAGAGCAACCCTCTCACTCGGGGGCTTAGCTGCGGTCCTCCGGGCCCTGCCATAAGTTCAGCGTCGCCATCAAGCGGCTCGACCATCAGAGCCGTGCCGCAGATTCGACGTCGACTCGAAATCCAAAAGATTAGAAAGAGTCGGAAGTAAAACAAGCGAATGCAAAAGGAATCACGTGCAGATAAAGCCTCGCAAGATTCGGGCAGAAGTACTTGGACATCAAGCCCACGAGAGTTTAACGGTTACAAGATCACTCGGCTTTCCGAGGCACATTGAATCAGAGTATCAAAGTTTGTTCACTCCCCGGCAGGAGGAGGGCTTGCAGGCGCAACAAACTCATCCAGGTCGATCTCATCGGCCATACGGGTAGCGGCCTCCAAGAAAGTCTCCATGAACGACTGGAACTGGAGTACCTTCATGTTGGCGACCTTGAGTGTGGCCAGCCTCTTCTCCTTCACCTCCTTGCAATGCACCCGAACCAGAGACAGTGCAATGTCGGCTCCACAATGGGTAGATGATTTCTTCCACTCTTTCACTCGACCAAGGATCTCATTGAGTCGAGTCATCAGAGACTCGAGGTCATTCTCTTGCACGACTCCCCTCCAGAGCGCAGTGTGGATCCGAGACATCATTGCCTTCAGTCGATCGAGGTAGCCTGTGGCGCTGGCAAGGCGAGACTCCAACCTCAAGATGTTCATAGCAACTTCATCCTTAACAATAGAGTTGGCGGGGTCCAGACTAGGCTCGACCCGCCCAGTTTCCTCCTCGAAGTTGCGGCAGAATCCTACACAAGAGAGAACACGACGAATTAGCAAGCAAGTTATGAGTCGACCACCTTGATTCAGTCGAAGCAAAAGAGGCATACCTTCAAGCACAAGGTACCACTTCTTGGTGAGATCACTCAGATAAGCCTCCAACTCGTTCTCCTTCTAGAAAAAGGCCCCCGTATTTCTCGTCCAGGGCAGCCTTGGCCCCCTTCAGTCGAGTCACCTCCTTGTTGGCCGCGCCGAGAGAATCCTTCAGCCTGGCGATCTATAACACCCCAAAAATTTGACCATGTTTATTTAATTAAAATTTTCCCAGGAAATTAAAATTTCTTTTGCTGGATGTTCCTTTAGATTTCAGGACCATCCCTTCCCTTGTATGTAGGAATTTTTACCTCAAAGTGAAAACCTTCCAGCTGATGTTAGACTCTCATATTCACTCATTAAATTTTTTGTTATATCAGTAGAATTAATTATGTATTTGTCTCCCTAATCTTAACCTCTCTAAAAATGGTCTCCCTTGGTTTTAGGGTCCCATTTGAACTGCAACCACTTGATAGAATTATTTAAATTTTCAACCAAAGATTGGAGATGTCATGTGATGTTGTTAGATCACTTTTATGCTAGATTATATTTATTTCATTTAATTTTTTTTAGCTCCACAACAGATTTTTCAAATTTGATCCAGAGGGCAAATTTGCACTACAACCCCTTTAAATATTCCTGTAATGCCTCCACCAAAATTTTCGTATGTTCATAGGAGTATATT
Source organism: Secale cereale (assembly GCA_902687465.1). Classification (NCBI taxonomy): domain Eukaryota; kingdom Viridiplantae; phylum Streptophyta; class Magnoliopsida; order Poales; family Poaceae; genus Secale; species Secale cereale. The sequence continues at coordinate 269,967,350 of LR738711.1, read as the reverse complement.
ATTCAACTTTATGCAAAAACCCATTTAGGTCCTTTGGAAAATTTGAGTGAACCAACCTCATTTTCATGTTGGTCCAGTTTGGTAGTTTGCACTGCAACCCTAGTTTATTTTGCTCTAGTGCCCTTGAGCTTCATTATGCTTATAGCCCTTCTTGCAAAACCCTTAAGTCCAGAAGAGTGGGCACATTGGGATATCTTTGGTTCATGAATCAATGCCCTGCATTTTCTGTCCAGAACTGAAGATTTGCAAAACTTGCACTAGCAAGTTTCTGGCTTTGCCCAAGTAGCTTTGCCATCATCTCTTTCACCTAAAGAGACTATGATCTGGAGATTTTGGCCACCAGTAGAGATGCCCTTATGCCCATAGCATTCTGTCGAGCACCTTGTGTGCATGGCCAGTTTTGGCATAATTCTTAGTTGACACCGTGGACTTGATCCCCTGACCCAAAAGACATGTCCACCAACCTCTTAGCCACCTCTAACCTAGGTCTGTTGATTTGCTTTGGCATCCAAGCAAGTTTGGTCGCCCCGGCATTTCGTCGAACACTTGCCGTGCGTGCACGGAGCGCGGCCAGACCGCGCGTTTTGCACGTGCCATGCCCGAGCCGCCGCGCCCCTGGCCTATCCCTCCCCCGAGCTTATCCTGACCCTCTGCAGCTCGCAGCATAGAGCCAAGCCTCTGCCTACACCCCCTCACAGGCGCCACAGCACCTCGCCACGTCTCCGGCAAGCTAGGAGCTAGCCGCCATCGCCGCCTGCTGTGGTCAGTGCCGTACGGGCCACCAGGCGCGCCCCTGAGCACCCCAGACTGCCGTGCTCATCCACAACCTTGTCGCCTACCTCTGTAAACTCTGCCAGCCAGTCCCCACCTCCCCTGCTCTGCAATAGTGCCGCTGTCGTCGTCCTTATCCTCGGCCACCGTCGAACCGACCTTGATCACCTACATAAGGATGCCCCGAACCCCTCCACAGCCTCAGACAACTACTAGCCACCCCACAAAGCAACCCCATAGCAGCCAATCATCTTGGGCGAGTTTTCTTCTTCATCTCCGGCGAGTACGGCCGTCGCCGCCCTCCAGTCCAATCCGTTGCAACCAACGCCCCTCCCGTCCAGCCAACACCACCGTCCGACTCCCTATGATCCTGCGGAGCCGCCCATCACCTCAAACTAACTCGGGAGCCACCGTAGTGCGAAGCCCGAAATCTACCCGAGGCCGCCGTCCGCCGCGAGGCTTGTCGCCGTCATTTTCCTACACCTCCGTCGCCTCCTCGACCATCGGGAGGACCGCCCCAGTCTGGCGGATCCATCCCTGCACTCAGGCGCCCTCGAGGAACCGCCGTTCGCCGGCATGCCTCAGTTCGCCTAGAGGAAGAAGGAGGCGGGGGGCGACTGGTCAAACTTGACCAGTGGGCCCCCTGGGCCCTCTGTCAGTGAGCCAGCGCCAGCCCACGCAGGCATAAGTGAAGACGCAAAGCCCCTAGTACGTCTCCCCCACTTCGAAAGCGTATTCCAGTCGAAATGTTTTCCTATTTCTGTTTTTATTCTAAAAACAGAGTTGACTGAACTTTGACTGGCAATATCTTTTTAAATACAAATCCAAATGACTTGATTCTTTTTCTGTTGTTTCCCTAATATTGTCTAGTTTATTTTCATATTTATATGAAAATTTTCCAGACAACTTTTTGGGGCTGTTTTAAGTCTATGTATTGATTTCTTATTTTTTTTATTTAGGATTTTTGAAGAGGGAGGAAACTTCCAAAAAAAATTGGAATGCGTTTCTCCTCCCCTCTACCTGAAGGCAAGCATCTTGAACCCCGTTATGATATATGTTGTTTGCTAAATCATATGAACTCCATCAATATACTAAAATGGAGTAACGTCATTTCATGTGGAGTCATACTCTTGCATATCAACATATGGTGAGAAATCTTTTTCTGTTATGTATGTGATGTTGGAGACAGTAACCACTTCTCATGCCACATATGCCTGGTGATAGTCCGGATGGAGTCCGAAGAATGGTTGTGTTCCGGTGAACACAACCACGTGACTGACATCTCGTTGTGACAAGGATGTGCAGTACGGCAGGATGACGCATGAGAGGTGGTGACCCAGTCGGGAAACTATGAAGAGCATTGTGGCACCAACCATTCAGGGAATACTTAAACCTCCTGAGTCGATCATAGATCGAGTCTTGCTCAAGTAACCCCCATGCTTGTTTTTCGTACTACCATTTGTCCCTGTCGCTGGTAGGGTACGGTTTAGTAAGTCGTCGACCCTTTTCTTGGCACACACCATATAGAGAGGCCATGGTGGAAGATACCGGGTGCATCCGGTAGGCATGCCACCTGGTCCGGGGGCATGGGTGTTTCCGGTTGGGACCGAGAGGGGGGACACCCCTTAGAGCGCGCGAAAGAAATTTGATCCCATGCTACGCGAGGTTGTAGCCTCCCCACTTAGAGTTTACTTAACGGGTGTCGTTGGTGATTCCAGACACAAGTAAAGTTAAGCTGGTGTGTGCAAGTCAGGCGTGTTTTCAACTAAAAGACCGTAGACGGTATTAGTTCTAATGGACTAAAGAAAACCGTTGCTCGTGGGTAAAGAGTACACCCTCTGCAGAGATATCCAGCCTGTTCGAATAGCCGTGTCCATGGTTAAGGACTACAGTCTGGGATGGGTCGAGTGTCGGTCTTAAGGTCGGTCTTCGGAGGAGAAACGGCTAAAACCAAGAACACTGATCATGATCCGTGATATATGGTGATTATGATTATTATGGTGGACTAACCATTTGTTTTCTTTGAATTGATGAGAATCCTTGGGACGGTTCTACCTCCCGGATGTTCACTGTTATCCACTCCTATTATAAGCCCTTTATGTGATGTCGCTCAGATGTCCGACTGTGGCATTTCGTTATTTATTTTCTTTATAAGCCCTTTATGTGATGTCGCTCAGACGTCCGACTGTGGCATTTCGTTATTTATTTTTCTTTATAAGACCTTTATGTGATGTCGCTCAGACGTCCGACTGAGGCATTTTATTATTTATTTTTCTTTATAAGCCCTTTATGTGATGTCGCTCAGACGTCCGACTGTGGCCTTCTTGTCTTTTATTTTTCTCCCTATAAGCCCTTTTCTGTGGTGTCGCTCAGACGCCCGATTATGGCATGCTTGTTATTTATTTTATTATCAATCTCTGATTGCATATGCCTTTTCATACAGGTGACCCGCTTGCATTATAGACTGACATATCATGATTATCATAGTGCTCATAAATCATTCTCGAGCATGTTTATGCCTCACCCATATGCATAATGTTTGCGAGTACATTCAAAGTACTCACTGGCTTGTCCCTGGCTATTGTCTTGGTCAGATTCCTTGCGTGGGAAGGAACGATGCGATGACAGCCCCGGAACCTATGCAAATGGAGATAGCCGCCTCGCGAGGATAGGAGTTATCCTGGTCAGCTGTTCCTGTGGGAAATGGAGTTCCATAGACACCAATATACCACAAACCGCTTCCGCCATCAGCCACTAGAAACCTGGTGTTGTTCTCATAGGCCAGAATGGTCTTGTACTACATATTTGGTATTTTTGCTTGGCGTTTCTGTAACAAGTTGGTGCCTCATCAGCTAACAGTAATCCTGGGGCTGGTGAGCACAAGGGCCGCTTTTGGGAAGTTAATATCCCGAAAATCTAGTCCTGACAACCTTGGTATCAGAGCCAGGCTGACCGTTGGCTAATCCTATCTCAGCCAGGTCAAAAACCTAGGTTAACCCCCACACCAGACCATATCCTAACCCCAGCCAAGCTTCTCGCATAAGATACCCACACAGAGGGCCGACACCTTTGGTAGTCGGTGCCCAACCTATCAGTCTAGCCTGTCGATCAACCGCCAGTGATCGACGCCTGAACAGTTCCCTTCGCAAGCGTGCGAAGGAAGACTCCGTCCTTTCCTATAAATAGGGCACGCTAGCCCCCAACCCAACACAGCCTCTACCTCAGACCAAGCTAAAATGCCAGGACCCATCGTTCACAATGAAACCACAGCAACCAACCTTGGAGGTTTTGTGACCGTGCTCGCAAACCTCACCCGTCGTGCCTTTACGTTAGAAGAGCCCCCAGAATATGTTGTGTACCAAGACTCCATGGGCGGTGAAAGCCGTCAATTCTGGGCCAATGTACACATCTACGGTTGGGGTTTGTCACCAGAACGCCCCTACAGGTTCACTGGAAGGACAACTTCCTTTGAGCCGCAAGCTATCCAGCTAGCTGCTCGAGAAGCTATAGTGCAACTCCGGCACCTGTCGCCCAGAGTTAACTGTCGCTCGTTCTACTACTACCCCAGTCGTAACGGGTATGGTAGACCTCCCCGAGTTGCGAGCGGAGACCACGAGACAGATTGTGACGCCCGAAGACCGACATCCCAGAAGATTCCAGATGTTCCGGGTTCTCCCGTGTGTTTCATTTGTGTTTGTGTTAATTATTTTTCTTTGCATCATGTCATCATGCCATCATGATTTTAATTCTGCATCTCAACTAAATAAATTTTGTGGACCTTCGGTCCATTTAAATCGAGGGAAGTGTGATTTCTCTTTAAAACATATCCTCCCAATATTTAGGGAGCTATATTATAAATATTCCATTTGTTTGGAATTAACCGAACACACTTGCATAATTTTCCCCATGCCTTTTCTACTTCAAGTTTCACCGGCAAAACCTTGGCAAGTTTTCCTTTTCCTTTTATCGAGGTTCCTCCAAAAATCTCAACATTTTGGACCTTCCAAACACCCACTTCTTTTCACACTCATTTGAATTAAATTCAAATGAATTGTTTTCAAAGCCCTTCATCATGTCTCTTTGCAATTTTTCTGGATCAACCACTTCTAAACGAGTCCAGAAAAATTAACTGCATGCCTAAATTCGACCCTAACTCTTTCCTTCTTCTCTTTTTTTTTCTTCTTTGTTTTTTTCCTTCTCTTCTCTCTCTTTTTAGTAAGAGGGCAAGAGAGATGGCCCAACAGCCAGGCCAGCCGCCAGTCTGCGGCCTCCCCCCCCAGCCGGCCCATCTGGTCTCCTGGCCCATCCCTTCCCCAACCCTAGCCCGCACTACCGTCGCACCCTTCTCTCTCGATCTCCCTCTCCTCGCTGCGCAGCGCCCCATCACCCGATCCCTTCTCTCCCTCCAGCGCCGCACTCTCCTTCCTCCGCCCCCCGAGCCCGATCCTCTCGATCCCCAGCCTCATCTCCCTCTCCCTCGCGCCCCTCACCTCTCCTCCTCGTAGCCTCGTCGCCCTCGTCGCCCTCCGGCCTCCTCGGCGCCTCGCGCCGGCCGCCGCCGCGCCAAGGCCGCAGCCCCGGCACGCCTCATCCTCGCCGCGCCTCGCCATGGTGCCCGCGGGCCGGCCAGGAGCCGCACCATCCGCCGCCAAGGCCCTGCGCCTCGTCTCCCCGAGCGCCTTCCTCCCTGGCCCATCAGCCGCCTCGCCTCTGCATCGTCACCGCCGCCGCGCCGTGTCGCCTCCGCCTCGCTGGAGCTCCCCCACACCAGCAGTCAGCCACACCTCCACCTCGTGTCCGGTCAGATCAGGACCGTCCCCAGCCTAGCCTATGCCCGCGACCCCCGTCCCTGCCGAGCCCGTACATGGATGTGCCTCCTTTGCCCGAGTCGCTCCTATGTGCCTCCCTGCACGAGCACCTCGACCTCGCCGTTGGCAGCAACAGCAGCTGCACCCTCGCGCCTGCACCACTTCGACCCTGACGTGCTGTTCTCCACCCGAGGCCCCTTGTGTTGCTTCATTTCGGATCATCAAGACCGGCAAGATCGACAAGACCGAGACCGCCAAGTACCTCGTCGACAAGTGTACCACTACTGTCGCCAACCCCGAGACCGGCAAGTCCGAAGACCCCAAGTACCCCTACGGCAAATACCACAACGACCCGCCAAGTACCTCGACGCTCGACGCCCGAACGACTACCTTCGGTGAAGAAACGAGTACCACTACGCTCGGCGATGCGACAAGTACCCCTACCGATGTCCGTGAACGACTACTTCCACTACCGTCGCCGAGGACTCGTGTAATGCAAGCGTCAAGTTCGACTACCGTCGCCGTGTACCACTACTTCCTCCACGAAACGTGTACGACTACGAACGGAACAACTACTTCCTCTACGACCCGTGTACCACTACTACCACTACGAACTCGAGCAGCCACGAAACGAACGCTTCGAAGGTATAACCCCGAGACGATGACCCGTGGACGAATGTTTGTGGTTGTATGAGATGTTTCCCTTGTGTGCTCGTGCCCGTTTCGTCTTTTGTCATGCTCCTCGGTTGCCTCGTCGCCGACCTGTGGGAACCCGATGACGGGATCACCCCACCTTTCTTCTTGTTCGAATCGTTCACGCCACCTTTCTTTTGCACCGGTCTCTCAACGGGTTACCGGAACCAAGATGTTGCGTTGCATCATTTTCGGATCGTTGCCGTGGCACCCTTTCCTTCCACCACGGTGACAAATACTCCTTATCATCTTCATGTCAACTTTTAATAAAAATTGCATAAAACTTGATCATGTCATCCGCATCATGTTAACAACAATTAAAATGTGTGAATTGTTGTTTGCTTAATAAATTGCTAAACATGCTCATGGGGATTTTTCCGGAATTGTTGTTTGTCATTCCGGCCTCATTTAAATGCCTAAATAGGTAGTTTGCTCTTGCTTCACCTCTTGCCTTGTTAACAAACATTTAATCTTGTCTTGTAAATAAACAAGAGTCAATTAAATAAATAAAATGTGGTGTTTCGTCAATATGCAACTCGTTGCATATTGAGCTCCACTTAACTTGTACTGTTGTTTGTGCACTCTGCCATGCCATGCATATTTAAAACATGACATGCATAATGCTTGCTTGTGCATCATGACATGCTTATGATTGTGTGTTTACCGTGTTGTTTGCTTCTTTCCGGTATGCTTCTCTCGTTAGCTTCGGGTTCGTTCCGGAGTTGTGAGGCTTCTTCTTCGTCATCTTCTGGACCCGTTCTTCTCCCTTGCGGAATCCCAGGCAAGATGATCATACCCTTGGATACCTTTACTACCATTGCCATGCTCAGTTGTCTCGATGCTATCGTTACATGTTGCGCTACCCACCTTTTATTGTCAGCCCTCTCCTTGTTGCCATGAAACCTCTAACCTTTTGACACCCTCCTAGCAAAACCACTGTTTGGCTATGTTACCCGCTTGCTCAGCCCCTCTTATAGCGTTGTTAGTTGCAGGTGAAGATGAAGTTCGTTCCAGGTGGGAACTAGTTGTTGGAATATCACAATATCTATTATTATTATTAACACACCTATATACTGGGCATGGATGGAAGGCTTGGCCTTTTGCTCGGTGTTTTGTTCCACTCATGCCACCTTAGGCGCCGATAAACCGGCATTATGTTCCTTGATTTTGCGTTCCTTACACGATGGGTGGATGGGGACCCCTTGACAGTTCGTCTTTGAATAAAACTCCTCCAGCAAGGCCCAACATTGGTTTTAATTTGCTCATAATAACAACTTAAGTAATTAATTAAATTGCATAGGGAGTTAGCGCTACCCGAGGATTCTTTCTACATAGCAGGGAGGCCAGTGCTGATGGTGTTGGTCCCAAACGGGGAGACTGCGGGGCCACCACGGGGAAACTCGAGGATTGGCTCCCGTATGATCACCTATCCGGATGTGGCCTAAGATGAGATACGCGCGGCTACTATCAGGGTGTCGACACATCGGGAGGTCTTGCTGGACTTGTTTTACCATTGTCGAAATGTCTTGTGCACCGGGATGCCGAGCCTGATCGGATTTCCCTAAGATAAGGGGTGATGATATTATATTTATCGCTTCAGCTAATCGTGAGAGCTTGTGATGGGCTAAGTTGGGACACCCCTGCAGGGTTATGATCTTTCGAAAGCCGTGCCCGCGGTTATGTGGCAGATTGGAATTTGTTAATGTCCGGTTGTAGAAAACTTGACAGAGGATCCGAAGTAAAACACACAACTGTGTGAGTAACCGTGACTGTCTCTTTTCACTTTGAGAAGAGAACACGGTGGGGTTATGTTTGAATCGTATGTAGTTCAGGATCTTTAGCGATCACTACTAGTTTGCGACCGTTTGCGTAGATGCTCATCTTATTCTTGTACTCGTAAGTTAGCCACCATATTATGCTTAGCCGCTGCTGCAACCTCACCACTTTACCTCTTCCTACCCATAAAGCTTTGCTAGTCTTGATACCCATGGTTATGGGATTGCTGAGTCCTCATGGCTCACAGATACTACAACACCAGATGCAGGTTCAGCCGAGATTGATGCAGGAGCTGGTTCAAGTACTTCACCGGGAGCTCGATGAAGAGCGTGGCCGTATGCTTGTTACGTTTTCGACGATCAGTAGTGGTTCCTACTAGGGGCGATTCGGACCTTTGGCTTTATGTTGTTGTTGGTTACTTTCTTTTGGATCTTCGCCCGTAGTCGGGTTGTGATGTTTTGAATGGTTTTGCTTATGTAATGTATTGTGTGAAGTGGCGAGTGTAAGGCAACTATCTCTTTTGCAATTTCATCCCTATTTTTACATGAGTCGTGCAAAGATACCAAACTTGAGATCATTCCAGACTGGGCGTATACCTTTAAGTCGTGCCTCGACACGTAGGAGGTATAGTCCCATCCTGGGCATTACAAGTTGGTATCAGAGCCTTCTCCGACCTAGAAGCCCCCACTGATTGATCGAATCATTGACGATTGAGTCTAGGCACACACTTAAAATGTTTGAGTCCTATATATATATCGGAGAGTAGGATTTCTTTTGCTCCTCTTCTCTTTTCACTCTGGTGAGGACTCCTGACGACTACTCTTGCCTCTTCTACTTTCAAAAATTGCACCAAATTTTTTTTAGGAATCTCGCGAGTATTGTTTGGATTGTTTCGATGTCTTTGTGACGAGAATATTGTTCTCGATGCCTCCTGACATTAGGGGTTGTGGCAGTGTCCCGGGGAGTTGAGATTCGAGGTGTTGTCGTCACAAATATATCGCATCAGTTCTGGAATACTTAAGATGGCCGACATCGAAAACTCTCCTATGCGGTTAGTGGCAAGATAACCCCGACATCACCCAGTACCGGGGAGGTAGTTCGGGAGTATTGCCATAGCTTGTATAGTAGATGCGTTTCGAAGGTCCGAGGTAAATGGTTTCCGGAAATAACTGGTTATGTGTTGAAGGATGGATACAGCTGGATGTAGGATTGGAGTTGAGTGCGTGGTGCTTCCCCTGTATCCCCAACACCTGATTGCATAACTGGAAACTTTTGGAAATTAATAAGTGGGTTCATCTAGTAGCTCGTAGGCTTTCTTCTAACGAATGCATGATATGGAGTTCGGGGTTCTACATTGAATGAAGTGGTTTTATGGGCGTTGTTCCGATCGGGAGTTGCATCTTAAAGGGTCCTTGGCTATGCTGATCCGGGGATTGCAAAACCCTTTTATAACACGTTCCATGAGCTTTCAGCACGAATATGTGGGACGAAGCTTCTATCTTGTATTTGTTCTATCCGCTCCTTGTTGCTTTTTAATTACCTTTTGTTCTCCCAAGTGGCTTCTCGACAAGTTGATGTACCTGCGGAATTCATTCGTTCAATTCTCCGTTCGAATGATATTGTGAAGATTATGTTGCAACATATCTATCCTTTGTTTTTGTTTTGATTCTGGTATTCGAGTTGCTTCGATGTCAAATGTTGATTCCATACCTTTCCTAATCGGTGTTCTCATATTTCTATGGGAGTGCTAATTCTTCTTGACCATCGAGATCTTCATGTTAATCCTTTTCAACCGGTGTGCCTTCTCTCCAAGTTACTCCATACAGACGCTGTTGAGAAATCTGACGATTTCTCTGTTTCATTCATGCCAAGTTGTCCTTGTTTTCCCCACCCTCCCACCCTTCTTCTTCTCGGAGCAAGAAATTCACAAATGAAAGATCCACTTTATTCACGTGATGTTTCTTCATTCTTTTCCATCAATGTTCTTATCCGGTGATTATCGTGAAGATGCTCAAGAGCTTCAAGTTCATCATTCTTAATTCCAATTTTCTTCTCCAGTGGAATAAATTCAAGCTTCGGTCATGGTCATATCTCTTCCTTTTGTTCACATGTTTTCACATGTTGGAATTTCTTATCCGTAGTCTCTCTTGCTTATTCAACTCTCTCTATGTTCATATCCGGAGTGTTCAAGATATCTTAGAAGATTCGCATGTCCATTCTCAATTTGTTCAAGCTATTTTGGGATTGTCATCTTACTCAAGCCATTTAATTCAACCGGTGCAATATCTCTCAAGCAATCTTTCCCAACGGTGATTTCTTTTGAGTGGGCCCTAACCCACAGGTCTTTTCCCAGGATCTTACCTGACTCTTCTAATTTTTCTGGAGTTATACTCAAATTCTTTTTGAAGTGTGACGTAAGAATGATTCCCATCAGTCACATGCCTTCTCCAAGATCGCTTTCAAATTCTTTTCATCATTGGTTCAACCTTTTAATTCTTCATTACGGAGTGCCTATACAATTCATGGTGTTGTATCTCATCGTCTTCTCAGATTTTGAAGACCCGAAGACGAGTTCCTCTTGTATCCTTATCCGTTCTTCCAAGATCCGGGTTCTAGCTTCATGTCATCCTCATAATTGTTTCGATTGTGAGGGATTCTTTTATGCCATCCGAAGCGTTTCATGAATTTTTTCCATTGTGATCCTCCGAAGGCCATCATTTCATAAGATTCTTCGTTCTCAGTTTTCAACTTGTCCTCCAAATATTCTTCATTGATGCCTCTTCGTTCGTCTGCATATCCTTTCGGTGGTTCATTCAAGATTACTCTTCCATTCTTATAGTATCAATTCATTTGTTCTTTTCATAATCCTACCGATGCTTCATTGAATATTTATCCAGGGTTGTACTAGATCTCTCTTTAATTCTTTGCAACGAGAATAAGTAGTATACCAAATCCGTTGCTTGTCATCAATTTAATTTGATGAAGGATAAGCATACAGTAAATCTTATTCTTATTTCCTCGAAGTGATTAACCTCTTTTTTCAAAGCTTGTTCATCACATCATATTCTCGGTCCTAGTTGTTCATCTTGTTTTCCGGAGCTCCAAGTTATTCAATTATATCATTTCAAACTTCCATCTAATTCACCGCAGGCCTTGAATCTTATTATTTTCATCTTTCACTTCTCATGCTTTCATTACCGGAGTTCTCTTGGTGGTTCATCATGTTTTAATTCATCCTCGAAGTTTTCATCAAGATTCTTGTTGGAGCTCAAGCATTCTTCATCATGCTTTCCAAGTGCAATTCTTGCTCCCTTATCTGTTGAGGCGGTGTTATGTCATTCTTGACAATTCCTTCATGTTTCATGATTCACGAGTTATCAAGAATGAGATATTGAAAACCATCATTTTTATCTCTTGGAGTTATCTTGGGTTGTATTTCACCTAAAAGCTTTCCCTAAAGATTGTTGCTAATTATGGTGCTTATAATGACCCAAGTTCTTCATTTATCCTCCCTGTGAGATAAGTTTATCGTCTCCTTGTTGATCTCAATCCAATCAATTGTTTTAGTAAGTGGATGATTGTCACCTCTTAATTTTGAGATGTTTTCCATAAGCCCACATCAAGCTTATTCTTTCGTTGTTAAATTTCCAACAACTCTATTCAATCCATCTTGGTCAGGATTCTCTTTCAAATTCAATTTTGAGATAAGTTGTCATATTTTTCTCCGTTCATTTCTTTCATTGATCTATTTTCTATTCTTTCATTCCGGGGGCATTGTGATATTGCTCTTTTTGACCATCATCTCGTTTTTTTTATCGAGATCATGTTCTTTCCTGGTTTATCTAATTAACCAGAGTGTTATGTCCTCTTTTCAAGTTCCATCATCTTATCAAGTTTTTTTCCTATCTTTTCAACCGGAGTGCTGTCTGAATCCTTCTTACCCCTTGTGCCATTCTTTCGATTGTTTCAGAGGCAATATGCTGTCGATTTCGTCAAGATCATCCATCTTCTCAAGTTCTTGTTAATTCCTTCCATTTTCAGACGGAGTGCTATCCAAATTATTTTGTTCTTATTCCTTCTCAATCTTGGTTAACCGGAGTGGTTTCGAAATTCTTTCATCATCTGTGAGCTCTTGTTTCATGTCTTTCAACCTACAAGGTTCTCATAATGCTCCTTGTTCCTCTTTTCTAACGGAGTGTTTCATCTTCGTTCATCTCCATTGTACTCTTATTCAACTTGTTTAACCTCTCAAGGTTCGTAGTTTCACTCGTCTGTCAAAGAAGCAACTTTGTTTACCTCTTCTTTTTCGTTTCTACCCGGTGCTATCTCTAGGATCTCGGGTCGAGATCCTCTGTTAGTGTGGGAGAGTTGTGACGCCCAAAGACCGACGCCCCAAAAGATTCCAGATGTTCCGGGTTCTCCCGTGTGTTTCATTTGTGTTTGTGTTAATTATTTTGCTTTGCATCATGTCATCATGCCATCATGATTTTAATTCTGCATCTCAACTAAATAAATTGTGTGGACCTTCGGTCCATTTAAATCGAGGGAAGTGTGATTTCTCTTTAAAACATATCCTCCCAATATTTAGGGAGCTATATTATAAATATTCCATTTGTTTGGAATTAACCGAACACACTTGCATAATTTTCCCCATGCCTTTTCTACTTCAAGTTTCACCGGCAAAACCTTGCCAAGTTTTCCTTTTCCTTTTATCGAGGTTCCTCCAAAAATCTCAACATTTTGGACCTTCCAAACACCCACTTCTTTTCAAACTCATTTGAATTAAATTCAAATGAATTGTTTTCAAAGCCCTTCATCATGTCTCTTTGCAATTTTTCTGGATCAACCGCTTCTAAACGAGTCCAGAAAAGTTACCTGCATGCCTAAATTCGGCCCTAACTCTTTCCTTCTTTTTTTTTCTTCTTTGTTTTTTCCCTTCTCTTCTCTTTCTTTTTAGTAAGAGGGAGAGAGAGATGGCCCAACAGCCAGGCCAGCCGCCGGCCTGCGGCCTCCCCCCCAGCCGGCCCATCTGGTCTCATGGCCCATCCTTTCCCCAACCCTAGCTCGCACTACCGTCGCACCCTTCTCTCTCGATCTCCCTCTCCTCGCCGCGCAGCGCCCCATCTCCCGGTCCCTTCTCTCCCTCCAGCGCCGCACATTTCCTTCCTCCGCCCCCCGAGCCCGATCCTCTCGATCCCCAGCCTCATCTCCCTCTCCCTCGCGCCCCTCACCTCTCCTCCTCATAGCCGCGTCGCCCTCGTCGCCCTCCGGCCTCCTCCGCGCCTCGCGCCGGCCGCCGCCGAGCCAAGGCCGCGTCGCCCTCGCCGCGCCTCGCCATGGTGCCCGCGGGCCGGCCAGGAGCCGCGCCGTCCGCCGCCAAGGCCCTGCGCCTCGTCTCCCCGAGCGCCTTCCTCCCTGGCCCGTCAGCCGCCTCACCTCTGCATCGTCACCGCCGCCGCGCCATGTCGCCTCCGCCTCGCCAGAGCTCCCCCACACCAGCAGTCAGCCACACCTCCACCTCGTGTCCGGTCAGATCAGGACCGTCCCCGGCATAGCCTACGCCCGCGACCCCCGTCCCTGCTGAGCCCGTACATGGATGTGCCTCCTCTGCCCGAGTCGCTCATGTGTGCCTCCCTACACGAGCACCTGGACCTCGCCGTTGGCAGCAGCAGCTGCTGCACCCTCGCGCCTGCACCACTTCGACCCTGACGTGCTGTTGTCCACCCGAGGCCCCTTGTGTTGCTTCATTTCAGATCATCAAGACCGGCAAGATCGACAAGACCGATACCGCCAAGTACCTCATTGACAAGTGTACCACTATCGTCGCCAACCCCGAGACCGGCAAGTCCGAAGACCCCAAGTACCCCTACGGCAAGTACCATGATGACCCGCCAAGTACCTCGACGCTCGACGCCCGAACGACTACCTTTGGTGAAGAAACGAGTACCACTACGCTCGGCGATGCGACAAGTACCCCTACCGTTGTCCGTGAATGACTACTTCCACTACCGTCGCCGAGGACTCGTGTAATGCAAGCGTCAAGTTCGACTACCGTCGCCGTGTACCACTACTTCCTCGACGAAACGTGTACGACTACGAACGGAACAACTACTTCCTCTACGACCCGTGTACCACTACTACCACTACGAACTCGAGCCGCCCCGAAACGAACGCTTCGAAGGTATAACCCCGAGACAATGACCCGTGGACAAATGTTTGTGGTTGTATGAGATGTTTCCCTTGTGTGCTCGTGCCCGTTTCGTCTTTTGTCATGCTCCTCGGTTGCCTCGTCGCCGACCTGTGGGAACCCAATGACGGGATCACCCCACCTTTCTTCTTGTTCAAATCGTTCATGCCACCTTTCTTTTGCACCGGTATCTCAACGGGTTACCGGAACCGAGATGTTGCGTTGCATCATTTTCGGATCGTTGCCGTGGCACCCTTTCATTCCACCACGGTGACAAATACTCCTTATCATCTTCATGTCAACTTTTAATAAAAAATTGCATAAAACTTGATCATGTCATCCGCATCATGTTAACAACAATTAAAATGTGTGAATTGTTGTTTGCTTAAAAATTGCTAAACATCCTCATGGGGATTTTTCCGGAATTGTTGTTTGTCATTCCGGCCTCATTTAAATGCCTAAATAGGTAGTTTGCTCTTGCTTCACCTCTTGCCTTGTTAACAAACATTTAATCTTGTCTTGTAAATAAACGAGAGTCAATTAAATAAATAAAATGTGGTGTTTCGTCAATATGCAACTCATTGCATATTGAGCTCCACTTAACTTGTAGTGTTGTTTGTGCACTCTGCCATGCCATGCATATTTAAAACATGACATGCATCATGCTTGCTTGTGCATCATGACATGCTTATGATTGTGTGTTTACCGTGTTGTTTGCTTCTTTCCGGTATGCTTCTCTCGTTAGCTTCGGGTTCGTTCCGGAGTTGTGAGGCTTCTTCTTCGTCTTCTTCTGGACCCGTTCTTCTCCCTTGCGGAATCCCAGGCAACATGACCATACCCTTGGATACCTTTACTACGATTGCCATGCTTAGTTGTCTCGATGCTATCGTTACATGTCGCGCTACCCATCTTTTATTGTCAACCCTCTGCTTGTTGCCATGAAACCTCTAACCTTTTGACACCCTCCTAGCAAAACCATTGTTTGGCTATGTTACCCGCTTGCTCAGCCCCTCTTATAGCGTTGTTAGTTGCAGGTGAAGATGAAGTTCGTTCCAGGTGGGAACTTGTTGTTGGAATATCACAATATCTATTATTATTATTAACACACCTATATACTGGGCATGGGTGGAAGGCTTGGCCTTTTGCTCGGTGTTTTGTTCCACTCATGCCACCTTAGGCGCCGATAAACCGGCATTATGTTCCTTGATTTTGCGTTCCTTACACGATGGGTGGATGGGGACCCCTTGACAGTTCGTCTTTGAATAAAACTCCTCCAGCAAGGCCCAACATTGGTTTTAATTTTCTCATAATAACAACTTAAGTAATTAATTAAATTGCATAGGGAGTTAGCGCTACCCGAGGATTCTTTCTACATAGCAGGGGGGCCAGTGCTGATGGTGTTGGTCCCAAACGGGGAGACTGCGGGGCCACCACGGGGAAACTCGAGGATTGGCTCCCGTAGGATCACCTATCCGGATGTGGCCTGAGACGAGATACGCGCGGCTACTATCAGGGTGTTGACACACCGGGAGGTCTTGCTGGACTTGTTTTACCATTGTCGAAATGTCTTGTGCACCGGGATGGCGAGCCTGATCGGATTTCCCTAAGATAAGGGGTGATGATATTATATTTATCACTTCAGCTAATCGTGAGAGCTTGTGATGGGCTAAGTTGGGACACCCCTGCAGGGTTATGATCTTTCGAAAGCCGTGCCCGCGGTTATGTGGCAGATTGGAATTTGTTAATGTCCGGTTGTAGAAAACTTGACAGAGGATCCGAAGTAAAACACACAACTGTGTGAGTAACCGTGACTGTCTCTTTTCACTTTGAGAAGAGAACACGGTGGGGTTATGTTTGACTCGTATGTAGTTCAGGATCTTTAGCGATCACTACTAGTTTGCGACCGTTTGTGTAGATGCTCATCTTATTCTTGTACTCGTAAGTTAGCCACCATATTATGCTTAGCCACTGCTGCAACCTCACCACTTTACCTCTTCCTACCCATAAAGCTTTGCTAGTCTTGATACCCATGGTTATGGGATTGCTGAGTCCTCGTGGCTCACAGATACTACAACACCAGATGCAGGTTCAGCCGAGATTGATGCAGGAGCTGGTTCAAGTACTTCACCGGGAGCTCGATGAAGAGCGTGGCCGTATGCTTGTGACGTTTTTGACGATCAGTAGTGGTTCCTACTAGGGGCGACTCGGACCTGTGGCTTTATGTTGTTTTTGGTATCTTTCTTTTGGATCTGCGCCCGTAGTCGGGTTGTGATGTTTTGAATGGTTTTGCTTATGTAATGTATTGTGTGAAGTGGCAAGTGTAAGCCAACTATCTCTTTTGCAATTTCATCCCTATTTTTACATGAGTCGTGCAAAGATACCAAACTTGAGATCATTCCAGAATGGGCTTATACCTTTAAGTCGTGCCTCGACATGTAGGAGGTATAGTCCCATCCTGGGCATTTGATACGTCTCAAACGTATCTACTTTTCCAAACACTTTTGATATTGTTTTGACCTCATTCTTGCATGATTTGAACTAAACTAACCCGGACAAACGCTGTTTTCAGCAGAGCTGCCTGTATGGTTTTATTGCGTGCAGGAAAACGGATTTTTAGGTATCTCAGAAAATTCCACGAAAAATCACAGAAAATCCACGCACCCGAAGGAACCTGGTGCCAGAAGAGGGGCCAGAGACGGGCCAGGGGGGCTCCAGGCGCCCTGGTGGTGCGACCCACCCCCTGGCCGCGCCGGGAGGCCGCCTGGGTGGGCCCTACCTCCCCTGGTGCCCTACTTTGACCCGTATTTTAGCTCGTGACGGAGAAATCCCAGATCAGAAGTTCTTTTCCCAGTTATCGGCGCGGAGCCGCCGCCACCCTCTGTTCTTCTTCGGGAGGGCTAATCTGGAGGCTGAATTGGCCTCCGGAGAGGGGAGATCGTCGCCATCGTCATCATCATCACCACTCCATCATCCCTCCATGACTTCTCCTTCCATGTGTGAGTAATCCCCTGCTGTAGGCGAAGGGGATGGTAGGGATTGGATGAGTTAGATCATGTAATAGTTTGTCAGATCATTGGGGGCATGTTGCCTATCATCTACTATGGTGTTTATCATCTTTGCTTCAACTTGTTATTCTTAATGCTTGTCACTTAGGGCCCGAGTGCCATGATTTCAGATCTGAACCATATGTGTTTGCATGAATATATTTGTGTTCTTGATCCTATCTATGAGTTGTTTGCACCTATTACGGTTCGGAACCGGCGATCCCAAAAGTGACAGCTTGGGACACCAAAGGGGATGGTCCGTAGTTTGAGGATTACATGTATCCATTGAGTTTATTGCTTTGTTCCGGTGCTCTCTGACAGGAGCACCTTAATCTCCATAAGTTCCTTTTGGCCCCGTTCGTAGCGGGATGGTAGGACAAAAGATGTTGTGCAAGTTCTTATTGCAAGCACGTACAACTACCTACGGGATACATGCCTAATGTTTGATATTTGCCTAGATGATCATTACTTTTCCGTGTGCCTTGCCCCAAGTTAGAATCATGATATATCTTATCCATACAGCGCCCAACCATCCGTCTCCCTAGCCTATAGTGTTTTAAATCCTGCTGGTTACTAGTTGCTACTTTTGCTATTTACTTCTGCTATTTACTTTTGCTGTTTACTTTTACTATCACTATCATCACTATCATATCACTGTTACCACTTATCTTTTGTTGCAAGTAAGTATATTTCAGGTGCGGTTGAATTGACAACTCAACTGTCAAAGCTTATAAATACTCTTTGGCTCCCCGTGTGTCGAATCAATAAATAGGGTTATTCTTACCCGCGAAGACTATCTCGATCCCTTACGGTTGAGGGTTATCAAGTACCGTTTTCTGGCGCCGTTGCCGGGGAGCAAAGCAATATTTACAAGTCTACTTGAAGTATCCTACCTGCTGCACTTCATTCGCTATGGGTAAGAAAGGAGACCCCAAGGTTCCGATCTTACTATCCACTACAAGAAGAGGTACTGTTCTGAGTACTAGTGCTACACTTGATTCACCCTCTTTTATGAGTAAGTTTGCCTCACCGCCACCATATGATGCTCCTACTGAATCTGTTACTATGTCCGATACTCTTGATGATGCTTCTACTACTATTGATGATATTAGTTCACTTGGTTATGCTCTTGAGAAACAGATCGCTGCTGCTGCAAAAAAGTCTGGAATTGAAATTCCTGTTACTTGCTACCCTATTGGTGAAACTTACGATTATCCTGATTTGAGTAAACTCAAGGAGAGAATCCTTGATGATGATTACTATATGCTTGATGAAGATTTATGCAGGGAACTGACAGAGTTTTCTGGCTCTGACCCTGAAGTTATTAAGAAGCTGTTTGAAAAGCACTCTTTGAAGAACAAAACCGTTCATGATCCTGAATTTGCTACATCTCCTATATGCATTGATGATCCTGATTATAATTTCTCTGTTGATCTTTCACTTATAACTATGGTTGAAGCTGACCCCTTTTATGGCAGAGAAAATGATGATGCTATTGCACACCTGACTAAACTCGGTGAGTTGGGTGGCTTGTTTACCACGGATGAGAAGATACGATACTTTTATGTGACCAAGCTTCTTCCTTTCTCCTTGAAAGAAGGTGTGAAAGCATGGTATGATTCACTCCCATGCGGTTCCATTAAGAGTCCTCAAGACTTAGCTCACTCTTTTGTTGATAAGTACTTTCCTGCTCACATGCAACATGCTGCTTTACAAAGAATTTATAACTTTAAACAGTTGCAGGATGAGCACCTCCCTAAAGCTTGGGGGAGGTACTGCGGTCTGATTCGGGCTAGACCAGGACATGAAGTCCCTAAGAACGAATTAATCGATATATTTTATGCTGGTCTAACTGATGAATCCAGGTCCTATTTGGACAGTTGTGTTGGTTGTGTTTTCAGGAAAAGAACACCGGACGATGCAGAGGATTTCATGGGAAGGATTGCCAAAAACCATGAAGATTGGTCCGTCCCTGAACCACCTCCTCCACCAAAGAAGAGGGGCATGTTTGTTCTAAGCCCCGAAGATATGCAAGAAGCAAAGAAGTCTATTAAAGAGAAAGGTATTAAAGCTGAAGACGTGAAGAATCTACCCCCTATTGAGAAGCAGTGTGAGCCTACCACTCACCCTCCTATGGTAGAGGTACACTCTCTTTTAGATTTCAACGCAAGTGACATCCCTCATGGTAAGCCTCCTGATCAATGTTTAGATGAGTTTGATAATTTTATTATGAAACAAAATCATTTTAATAAGAGGATACAAAGTCAATTGCATGATAATTCCCTTGCTATCAAAAGTCTGCTTGATGTTTTAGGTAGAACAGTTAATGATGTTCAATGTCTTGTGAAGCATTTTCATATGGTTCAAACTCAGCTTGAACAAATTTCTAATGTGCAAAAAGATTTGCTTGCTAACAATGCCAAACAAGATGATTTGCAGGCCTTCGGGATTAAGACCCGAGGAGGAACTAGCACTCAAGATCCTCTCTATCCAGAGGGGCATCCGAGGAGAATCGAGCAAGATTCTCAAATGCAGGAAGAAGAAATTGTTGGCTCTTTAAATAAGAAGAAGAAACATAAGGAGGCTGACAATTCCAATGATCCTATTATAGATGAAGAGCCAGCTGTTGATCCCAACAGTGTATCTATCTCCGATGCTGAGACTGAAGACGGTGCTGAACCTGAAGGTAAGGATAACGAGAAGAACGATCCGCCTGAAGTTCGAGAAGAAGAAGCACCTGACAAACGTAAGAGGTACACTAAAGAAGACTTCATCGCAAGAAAACATGGGAAGGAAAGGCAACCATGGATAAAGAAACCCATGCCCTTTCCAGGTAAGTCCATCAAATCTAAAGAAGAAGAGCATTACAATAAGTTTTGTGAGTGGATTAAACCTCTTTTTCTTCAAATTCATTTGACTGATGCTATTAAGTTACCTCCTTATTCAAAATATATGAAAGATATTGTCACTAATAAAAGAAAAGTTCCTAATGAAGCAATATCTACTATGCTTGCTAACTACTCTTTAAGTGGCAAGATTCCTGAGAAGCTCGGTGATCCAGGTATACCCACCATTCCTTGCTCCATAAAGAATAATTATGTCAAAATTGCTTTATGTGATCTTGGAGCAGGAGTGAGTGTTATGCCTCTCTCTCTCTTTACAAGAGGCTTTGTTTAGAGAAACTAATTCCTACAGATATCTCTCTTCAGATGGCTGACAAGTCAACCGCCGATCCGATAGGTATTTGTGAGGATGTTCCAGTAGAAGTTGCTAATTGTTTGACTCTTACTGATTTTGTTGTGCTTGACATGCCCGAGGATGGGAGCATGTCCATTATTCTTGGTAGACCTTTTCTTAACACCGCAGGTGCTATTATTGATTGCAATAAAGGGAAGGTTACCTTCAATGTGAATGATAAAGAACACACGGTGTATTTCCCAAAGAACACCGACAGGAGACATGGCCTCAACTCTATAGAAAATATCGAGACCGTGAAGATTCGAGAATGGGACTGTCCACTACATGTGCATCACAAATACAAAACTATCATGGTGGGGACAATGTCCATCAAAGTAAAGGTTCAGTGATTACTTCGTAAGAGGTGAGACTTTTTGCTCTATATATCGCTTTTTGTTGGTAAGACTTGATCAACCTTACTAGTAAACATGTTTTATATAGATAAAAAGTTGAGCTTGTTATGTTTTCATTTGTTTTAGTTTTTGTTCCACTTGCTGTACCAAGTGTGTATGTTTTGAAGCTTCACAATACTACTCACTGCTTCAAGTTTTCAGAGAGTTTCGCAGCTTTTTGAACTTCGAAAAAAATTCAACAATGAAGTTTTCAGAAAAATTCCAGAAAAATAAAAATAAAAATTTCCACGTCGGGAGTGACCCAGAGGGACCTGGGGCCAGCCAGGGGGACCCACCAGTGGCCCAGGCGGCCAGCTGGCGCGGCCTGCCCCCTGGCCGCGCCCACAGGGCGCCTGGGGCCCACAAGGCCCCCCTCCAGGTAAGTCTTCTTCCTCCCTCTCTCTTTCTCTCCAAAAACGCGAGTTCTGCACTTGTTCTTGCGTTCTTGCTGCTCTTGGAGGCGATTCTTCGATCTCTCTCTACAGCCCATCATTTGAGCTGAGATTTTGAACAAATACTCCCTGGTATGTGACTCCTCCACCCCTCCAATTAGATTTCTGATTGGTGGCTTCATTTGTGAGTATTTAGTAGTTCTTGGTGCTGTATAGATGAGCTTGCATGCATGTGTAGAAAGTTATTTTCCAAGTTTTGATGCAAGTTTATGCCTTGGGAAAGTGAGTTGAGTAGTTTGCCTTAACTCACCTTGTTTTAATCCTCGTTTTTGTAAATTGCCAAAAATTTCAGAAATTAGTTTGTTAGGAAGGGCAAAAGGGTGGCTTGAGAAGAGGAGGCCCACGCACTCCAATCGAGTTACTAGAGCCGCAGCTTCACCATCGACTGCTAGGGTGAGCTATAACGAAGATCATGTGCCCCTAGAGTTGTTGGAAGACACAAGTCCAGCATGTGCGATGACGTTTCCATGTGATGAATTCCTTGAAGCTGCGGGAATCAAGGATGAGTTTTATAATCTTTGTGCTAATGCAGGTCTGACACGGCTCGTCATGTGCCGTGTTACTCAGTATCAAAAACTCACCTCCAGTTTCATTAACAGTTTTAGATATAATCCTGATTCAGGTGCTATTGAGTTTAAAATTTACAATGATCTTATCACCATGACTTTGGGAAAGTTTTGTGAAATAATAGGTGTGCCAAACGTTGGGAGGATGGCTAGGATGACCACTCAGCCCTCCGAGCTGAAAACTGTCTTCAACTCTCTCTGCAGCATGGGTACGAGGGATATTCATCGGTCAAAGATCTCCAGCATCTTATTCCCTCACCTCAGGTATTTTGCATATTATGTTGCTAGAGGGGTGTTAGCTCGTGACAACACGAGCAACACTTCTGCGCCAGATATTGCTATCCTGGCAGCCGCCCTCTCAGGGAGGTCTGATTATAATCTGGGTGCCTTAATTGCTCGACGCCTTGCTATGAACGGTAACAAGGGAGACTTATATGGTGGCGTCTATGCCACACTTATCTTAGAACATCTTGGAGGCACCCCACACCCTGATGATACTCCTTTTACTTATTTAAGCTTTGATCTTGCTGCTATGAAAAGGCATAAGTTTGTTACCATGACTTCTGAGCTTGATAATCTTGTTTATATCTTGTGTTTCGGAACCACCGCGGAACGCGAGATCCGTCTACCTGCACCTCTTTTGTTTGATTTTTCTCGCAGGAACGGATGGTCCTTTGATGTTATCCAGTTTGATGAGTTCATGGCCCAGCATCAGTTTCATAACACCATGGAGGGGGTTGTGCCCGACGAGGAGGAGCACGGTGAGTTACCACCTTTTCAGGAAGAAACCGCCACCGAGTTTGGTGAAGGGTCTTCATCTGCTTGGCGTACGGACCCTTCCTCGTGGGAGACTCCGAGGAGTTCGGTGTACGCGCCAGCATCCTTCTACGACCCTTGGACTCACCACTGTTCCCCCGGAGCAGGAGGCTCCTGGGGGCAGTAGCTGCTACCAACTTAGGCCAAAAGTCTAAGCTTGGGGGAGTACGTGCCCCTCTCACTTTTCCATTGTATTATCCGTTTTATTCGCTTTGACCTTTTCGAAGTTTTTGCCCGTTCTTCTTTATTTCTCTCTTTGCAAAAACAACAAAAAGATTTTCTCTTTCTTTTTGCTTTCGTTCAACCTTTGAAATAATCCAAAAAGATTTCCTTTTTCTCTTTAGTTTGCTTTGTTTTCAGAGATCAGCACGAGTCTGTGATGGCATTTAATTATATTTCCTACGTTCGATCGTGCAAGTGATGAAGCAGTAATGACGAAGATCGACTGAAGGGAAGCAACAAGGAAGACCAGTATGAACTCTTCTTGTTTCTACTTTTGTACATATGCCTGTACTTATGATCTAGAGACCAGCTTGTAGCGACATAGTGCTATGTTTACAATGCTCTTCCAGTGGTTCATGCTTTCCTTGTGGCTAGTTTCGAATAGCTAGAGTATATAATGTGTTATTGAAATGATTTACATGCATTGCATTGTTCATAGTTCGGTATACTAAGGTGGTATTTCCCTTTGGGGAATTTTTGGATTGACTTGGCACATGTTTACACATGTTTAAGACTAAAAGTCTGCTCTGCCTTGATGATCTTTGAGTTTTAGAATAGTTATATCACTTCCATGCCCGATTCAATGTTGCTTTGTCGCTCTGCATGATTATGACCGTTATTGCTCTCTAGTTGGTCGCTTCCCAGTCTTTTGCTAACCTCCACCTGTACTAAGCGGACTGACTGCTTGTGCATCCAAAATCCTTAAAACCAGTTATGACATATGAGTCCACCATACCTTCCTATACATGGTATTTACCTGCCATTCCTAACGAAGACTTTCGTGTACCATCTCGAAATTAATCAAAAGCATTTCTCTTTTTGTGCCTCTGTTTTAGCTCATGAGGAAGTAGTAGGTAATTCATGATCTTTTTAAGTTGGACAAGTTTCACCCCGGGATTGCATGTCTAATGTGCAAACCCATAACACGAGAATGAACTGGCATTGAGTGCGCCCGGCTCATTAAAAAATTATACAACAAACAAACCCTCCTTCACGCTTTGTTCATGAGAAATCAGAAAACTTTGGCAGTGATAAACAAAGGAGATTAAGAGGATGTGATCGTCCTCATGCGGGAGCCGTTCCTCGAAACTTGTCCAGCTCAAGAAGAGATTGAGTTATTTGCTAGCATTCGTTGACGAAATATGCACCTCTCAAAAACATTCTTTCTTCTGTTTTTAAAACCAAGAGCTCTGGTACATGTTTAGTTTTTGTTTCCGACCACGGGTTTTCAACCTTGCCAACAAAAGCCACGGTTCGAGAGTCTCCACCTTCTTTCTTCAAAGCACCAACTAGGAGAGCATAATTGTCATTCTGAGTGTAATGCGCACTGTCCCAAAGTATTACATTGTCTTCTGCGTGCTTGTGATATTATTTATTCTGAAATTCTTAGTTCTAGTCTCCTTTAAAACTCTGGAGGAGTTTCTGCATTTATGTTTTGCTTCACTCATGGAGGCTAGCGAGATACCACCCTAATATGCTCAATCTATGTGCAATGTAATCTTGTCTTGATTTTCAGTAGTATATTATTTACTTTTAGGTATTTGTGATTGGTCACTTGAAAGAAGGATTGCTCCGTGCATTGTCCTCATAGCATAGTTTCAATACTTGCTAGACTCTTTTCGTAGTACATGCTTATATACATCTAATGAAGCAAAAGAGTTTGTCAAAGTTTTCTTTGTCGCGTCCAGTTCGTTGAACTGAATTGCTTGAGGACAAGCAATATGCTAAGCTTGGGGGAGTTGATACGTCTCAAACATATCTACTTTTCCAAACACTTTTGATATTGTTTTGACCTCATTCTTGCATGATTTGAACTAAACTAACCCGGACTGACGCTGTTTTCAGCAGAGCTGCCTGTATGGTTTTATTGTGTGCAGGAAAACGGATTTTTAGGTATCTCAGAAAATTCCACGAAAAATCATAGAAAATCCACGCACCCGAAGGAACCTGGTGCCAGAAGAGGGGCCAGAGGGGGCCAGGGGGGCTCCAGGCGCCCTAGTGGCGCGGCCCACCCCCTGGCCGCGCCGGGAGGTCGCCTGGGTGGGCCCCACCTCCCCTGGTGCCCTACTTTGACCCGTATTTTAGCTCGTGACGGAGAAATCCTTGATCAGAAGTTCTTTTCCCAGTTTTCGTCGCGGAGCCGCCGCCACCCTCTGTTCTTCTTCGGGAGGGCTAATCTGGAGGCTGAATTGGCCTCCGGAGAGGGGAGATCGTCGCCATCATCATCATCATCACCACTCCATCATCCCTCCATGACTTCTCCTTCCATGTGTGAGTAATCCCCTGCTGTAGGCGAAGGGGATGGTAGGGATTGGATGAGTTAGATCATGTAATAGTTTGTCAGATCATTGGGGGCATGTTGCCTATCATCTACTATGGTGTTTATCATCTTTGCTTCAACTTGTTATTCTTAATGCTTGTCACTTAGGGCCCGAGTGCCATGATTTCAGATCTGAACCATATGTGTTTGCATGAATATATTTGTGTTCTTGATCCTATCTATGAGTTGTTTGCACCTATTACGGTTCGGAACCGGCGATCCCAAAAGTGACAGCTTGGGACACCAAAGGGGATGGTCCGTAGTTTGAGGATTACATGTATCCATTGAGTTTATTGCTTTGTTCCGGTGCTCTCTGACAGGAGCACCTTAATCTCCATAAGTTCCTTTTGGCCCCGTTCGTAGCGGGATGGTAGGACAAAAGATGTTGTGCAAGTTCTTATTGCAAGCACGTACAACTACCTACGGGATACATGCCTAATGTTTGATATTTGCCTAGATGATCATTACTTTTCCGTGTGCCTTGCCCCAAGTTAGAATCATGATATATCTCATCCATGCAGCGCCCAACCATCCGTTTCCCTAGCCTACAATGTTTTAAATCCTGCTGGTTACTAGTTGCTACTTTTGCTATTTACTTCTGCTATTTACTTTTGCTGTTTACTTTTACTATCACTATCATCACTATCATATCACTATTACCACTTATCTTTTGTTGCAAGTAAGTATATTTCAGGTGCGGTTGAATTGACAACTCAACTGTCAAAGCTTATAAATACTCTTTGGCTCCCTGTGTGTCGAATCAATAAATTGGGTTATTCTTACCCGCGAAGACTATCTCGATCCCTTACGGTTGAGGGTTATCAGCATTACACAGATCCTGCATTATTGCATCTGGTACGCTATGTTAGTGTGCTAGAGGAAATGTTCGATCAAATCACTCTTGATCTGATCGCAGCTCGTGGAGAACTGCTTCGCCGAGCCCCGGCAAGAGGAAGAGACGAGTCCGGCACCGACAACCCAGTCGTGTTATTCGGACAACCAATCGAGTCCCCGAGGCCTACCTCGGTCATTGACCAAAATGCCTTGGTGTCTCCCGAGGTGATGCGTCGCCTGTTTGGCGCACACTCCAAAGGGATTGTGTCCAACAATCCCCGCGAGGGACATCATCATTGCCCCGACCCTGCACCCCCTCAGCCACCTCCAGCCAACCCCAACGTTGAAGCTCCTGGAGAAGCTTCGGCGTCCACAAGGCAAGGCCGCCTGGATATAAATGAGGTAGATTAAGTCACCTGAGTAGTACCAAGCTTTATCTTGTCCACATCCCGTGGTCATGTAGCATGTATGCCAATATGTATATACAGTACCGTTGCGCTATTATAGCACCCGTGCCTAGTTGTGACAGTGTACGATTGTATTTTATCTTTTTCCGAGTGTAACTTCCAGAGCACCTCACCGACAACCCCTACAGTAAAAACGTCCTTTTTTCGAGACGTGAGTACCTGTAGCATTGACCCCCGACTCCATAAAGCGAAACCATCAATATAGCTGCCCCTCACCCTGATTTGGTAAATCAGCCCGGTTGCTATATAAAAGGCCACACCGTGACCTTGCCAAGCATCCCTCACCTGGTGCCCTCCTCTCACAGCCATTTCCTGCACCATGCCGATCCCTAGTATTTATCTGAGAACCCAAGAGGCATCCCCAGGTAGTTTCGTGAAGATATTGTGGGATTTTACCTGCAGTACCATGAGTGCTACCCGTCCACCCCAGTATGAGCTACTCAAATCGAGGATCACACCCTCCACCTGGAAATATTGGGCAGTGGTGCACATTCCGCCCGCAAAACCAAACCAAGACCCCACAGAGGTTTCCTTCATGGGGAAATCCATGCCAACTCCCCAGATGGCCATAGAGGCTGCCGCTTGTGAAGCTCTTGCTCGCCTTCGATTTGCGGTGCCCTATGCCAGCGAACGAGGGTATTATTACTTTCCAAGCCGCGCAGCACCTGGAGAAGCAGCATCTTTTCCTGGTGGGCGAATTGAGAGAGACCCGGTTCTAGCCAACCTTACACAGTATGTCATCGCGCAAGAGCGTCTGACCCAGCGGATAAGGGGTTATCTCCAGAGCCTCGCCGATTTAAATCCTCGAATCGCCATTGGCCGACCACTGAGGCCCGGGCAGGAGAAGCACATACATTGACTAGTCAACCCGTTCCCACCAATAGAAGAAGAGTGTCCCCCAGCACCAGAGACCTTTTCCCAGGACCCTGTCCATTTACCGTTTATGTTCTAGACGTACCCGCTATGTTGGTTATCCCCGCACCTTTCTTTGAGTTGTGGGTTGTGTGTCATTTTTTTGTGTTAATTAATCTTTACTGGATTGTTGCAACATATCTCTCTGCATAATGTGGATATTTTTATTTCATCGCGCAACACCACAACAGCAGTAATGCAACTCCGGCCACACCACCCGGTGCACTAAGTTGCTATTCCACATACATCTGCTTCATCTAATTAACCACCTCTCCAGTGCACCACAGTTTCTTGATGAGAAACCATGGGAGTTTATTCAAACACTAGTTGCCTACCGCGCAGTAACCACCGTCAGCGCCCAACATCTAATCCTCGTGATCGCCGCCGCCTCGAAGAGCCAGCACTCGAGCCACTGCATCACGATGATCGTCGAGGATCATCGCGCACAAGAGCATGGATACCCCCAGCAAGGCCGCCAACCCCACGCACACTAGGATCATGCACTAGTCCGGCATCACCTCCGCCATTGTAGCCTCGACTCGAGCTTCTGCAAACACAAATGGAGGAGAGGGAAGGAAGAAGAAGAAGCTAGGCCAGGAAGAAGGAGCACCTCGGTCATTTTATAGCTCGAGATCGGTGTACGGTGGACGGAGTCCACCAGCGCCGCTCGTCGCTCAATCGCCGGTGTTCGGAGGCGAATCCGCGAGCAGTGCCGACAGCACGCTGGCCCGCGAGGTGAGTGCACGCTGCACCGGCAGCTAGCGCGTCGTGCACTACGGTAGTACAGCCTAGATGCTCTACGAGCTAGCCATCGCCGGTGGAGAAAGCGAGGGAACGCGCGCGAGAGAGAGGAGAAGAGAGAACCGGAGGTAGAAGAAGAGGCTGACAGTGGGTCCAGGCCCCACCTGTCAGCCAGTGAGAGCACTGTGCTCTCGGGTGCAACCAACATACTTTAAATTTAGAAATTTTTATTTCTAAATTTACTATAGCTCGGAGTAGGAATATCTCGTTTTCCACGACCGTAGATTTTTCCTTGCCACGCCA
Source organism: Secale cereale (assembly GCA_902687465.1). Lineage (NCBI taxonomy): Eukaryota > Viridiplantae > Streptophyta > Magnoliopsida > Poales > Poaceae > Secale > Secale cereale. The sequence continues at coordinate 269,938,809 of LR738711.1, read as the reverse complement.
GTGTTTAACACTGCAGTTTTCGCCCATGCACTGTAGTGGCATTTACTTACATCATTAGAGCGGTTGATTTTGGTGATATCTTTTTGTGACAATAGAAGACTTTATAGCAGCCCTTAGCAAATCTTGAGGATGAGATTTTTCATAAGGGGGGTAGTGTTGTAACACCCCAAAAATTTGACCATGTTTATTTAATTAAAATTTTGCCAGGAAATTGAAATTTCTTTTGCTGGATGTTCCTTTAGATTTCAGGACCATCCCTTCCCTTGTATGTTGGAGTTTTTACCTCAAAGTGAAAACCTTCCAGCTGATGTTAGACTCTCATATTCACTCATTAAATTTTTTGTTATACCGGTAGGATTAATTATGTATTTGTCTCCCTAATCTTAACCTCTCTAAAAATGGTCTCCCTTGGTTTTAGGGTCCCATTTGAACTGCAACCACTTGATAGAATTATTTAAATTTTCAACCTAAGATTGGAGATGTCATGTGATGTTGTTAGATCACTTTTATGCTAGATTATATTTATTTCATTTAATTTTTTTAGCTCCACACCAGATTTTTCAAATCTGATCCAGAGGGCAAATTTGCACTACAACCCCTTTAAATATTCCTGTAATGCCTCCACCAAAATTTTGGTATGTTCATAGGAGTCTATTATTCAACTTTATGCAAAAACCCAGTTAGGTCCTTTGGAAAATTTGAGTGAACCAACCTCATTTTCATGCTGGTCCAATTTGGTAGTTTGCACTGCAACCCTAGTTTATTTTGCTCTACTGTCCTTGAGCTTCATCATGCTTATAGCCCTTCTTGCAAATCCCTTAAGTCCAGAAGAGTGGGCACATTGGGATATCTTTGGTTCATGAATCAATGCCCTACATTTTCTGTCCAGAACTGAAGATTTGCAAAACTTGCACTAGCAAGTTTCTGGCTTTGCCCAACTAGCTTTGCCATCATCTCTTTCACCTAAAGAGACTATGATCTCGAGATGTTGGCCACCAGTAGAGATGCCCTTATGCCCATAGCATTCTGTCGAGCACCTTGTGTGCATGGCCAGTTTTGGCATAATTCTTAGTTGACACCGTGGACTTTATCCCCTGACCCAAAAGACATGTCCACCAACCTCTTAGCCACCTCTAACCTAGGTCTGCTGATTTGCTTTGGCATCCAAGCAAGTTTGGTCGCCCCGGCATTTCGTCGAACACTTGCCGTGCGTGCAGAGCGCGGCCAGAGCGCGCGTTTTGAGCGCGGCCAGAGCGCGCGTTTTGCACGTGCCGCGCCCCTGGCCTGTCCCCCCCC
>LR738711.1:269884145-269937460 GCA_902687465.1 Secale cereale | reverse complement strand
CCCCTCATAGGCGCCACAGCACCTCGCCATGTCTCCGGCAAGCCAGGAGCTAGCCGCCATCGCCGCCTGCTGTGGTCGGTGCCGTACGGGCCACCTGGCGCGCCCCTGAGCACCCCAGACTACCGTGCTCATCCACAACCTCGTCGCCTATCTCTGCAAACTCTGCCAGCCAGTCCCCACCTCCCCTGCTCTCTGCAATACTGCCGCCGTCGTCGTCCTTATCTTCGGCCATCGTTGAACCGACCTTGATCACCTATATAAGGATGCCCCGAACCCCTCCGCAGCCTCAGACAACTACTAGCCACCCCACAAAGCAACCCCGTAGTAGCCAATCGTCCTGGGCGAGTTTTCTTCTTCATCTCCGGCGAGTACGGCCACCGCCGCCCTCCAGTCCAATTTGTCGCAACCAGTGCCCCTCCCGTCCAGCCAACACCACCGACCGACTCCCTATGATCCTGCAGAGCCGCCCATCACCTCAAAATAACTCGGGAGCCACCGTAGTGCGAAGCCCCAAATCTACCCGAGGTCGCCGTCCGCCGCGAGGCTCGTCGCCGTCATTTTCCTACACCTCCGTCGCCTCCTCGACCATCGGGAGGACCACCCCAGTCTGGTGGATCCATCCCTGCACTCAGGCGCCCTCGAGTAACCGCAGTTTGCCGGCGTTGATCGCCGGAGCCCCAACTCAGTTCGGCCAGAGGAAGGAGGCGGGGGGCGACTGGTCAAACCTGACCAGTGGGCCCCCTGGGCCCTCTGTCACTGAGCCAGCGCCAGCCCACGCAGGCATAAGTGAAGACGCAAAGCCCCTAGTACGTCTCCCCCACTCCGAAAGCGTATTCCAGTCGAAACGTTTTCCTATTTCTGTTTTTATTCTAAAAACAGAGTTGACTGAACTTTGACTGGCAATATCTTTTTAAATACAAATCCAAATGACTTAATTCTTTTTCTGTTGTTTCCCAAATATTGTCTAGATTATTTTTAAATACAAATCCAAATTTCCAGACAACTTTTTGGGGGCTGTTTTAAGTCTATGTACTGATTTCTTATTTTTTTATTTAGGATTTTTGAAGAAGGAGAAAACTTCCAAAAAAAATTGGAATGCGTTTCTCCTCCCCTCTACCTGAAGGCAAGCATCTTGAACCCCATTATGATATACGTTGTTTGCTAAATCATATGAACTCAATCAATATACTAAAATGGAGTAACGTCATTTCATGTGGAGTCATACTCTTGCATATCAACATATGGTGAGAAATCTTTTTCTGTTATGTATGTGATGTTGGAGACAGTAACCACTTCTCATGCCACATATGCGTGGTGATAGTCCGGATGGAGTCCGAAGAATGGTTGTGTTCCGGTGAACACAACCATGTGACTGACATCTCGTTGTGACGAGGATGTGCAGTGAGGCGGGATGATGCATGAGAGGTGGTGACCCTGTCGGGAAACTATGAAGAGCATTGTGGCACCAACCATTCAGGGAATACTTAAACCTCCTGAGTCGACCATAGATCGAGTCTTGCTCAAGTAACCCCCATGCTTGTTTTTCGTACTACCATTTGTCCCTGCCGCTGGTAGGGTACGGTTTAGTAAGTCGTCAACCCTTTTCTTGGCACACACCGTACAGAGAGGCCATGGTGGAAGATACCGGGTGCATCCGGTAGGCATGCCACCTGGTCCGGGGGCATGGGTGTTTCCGGTTGGTACCGAGAGGGGGGACACCCCTTAGAGCGCGCGAAAGAAATTTGATCCCATGCTACGCGAGGTTGTAGCCTACCCACTGAGAGTTTACTTAACGGGTGTCGTGGGTGATTCCAGACACAAGTAAAGTTAAGCTAGTGTGTGCAAGTCAGGCGTGTTTTCAACTAAAAGACCGTAGACGGTATTAGTTCTAATGGACTAAAGAAAACCGTTGCTCGTGGGTAAAGAGTACACCCTCTACAGAAATATCCAGTCTATTCGAATAGCCGTGTCCATGGTTAAGGACTACAGTCTGGGATGGGTCGAGTGTCAGTCTTACGGTCGGTCTTCGGAGGAGAAACTGCTAAAACCAAGAACACTGATCATGATCCGTGATATATGGTGATTATGATTATTATGGTGGACTAACCATTTGTTTTCTTTGAATTGATGAGAATCCTTGGGACGGTTCTACCTCCCGGATGTTCACTGTTATCGACTCCTATTATAAGCCCTTTATGTGATGTCGCTAAGACGTCCGACTGTGGCATTTCGTTATTTATTTTCTTTATAAGCCCTTTATGTGATGTCGCTCAGACGTCCGACTGTGGCATTTCATTATTTATTTTTCTTTATAAGCCCTTTATGTGATGTCCCTCAGACGTCCGACTGAGGCATTTTATTATTTATTTTTCTTTATAAGCCCTTTATGTGATGTCGCTCATACGTCTGACTGTGGCCTTCTTGTCTTTTATTTTTCTCCCTATAAGCCCTTTTCTGTGGTGTCGCTCAGAAGCCCGACTGTGGCATGCTTGTTATTTATTATATTATCAATCTCTGATTGCATATGCCTTTTTATACAGGTGACCTGCTTGCATTATAGACTGACATATCATGATTATCATAGTGATCATAAATCATTCTCGAGCATGTTTATGCCTCACCCATATGCATAAAGTTTGCGAGTACATTCAAAGTACTCACTGGCTTGTCCCTGGCTATTGTCTTGGCCAGATTCCTTGTGTGGGAAGGAACGATGCGATGACAGCCCCGGAACCTATGCAAATGGAGATAGCCACCTCGCGAGGATAGGAGTTATCCTGGTCAGCTGTTCCTGTGGGAAATGGAGTTCCATAGACACCAATATACCACAAACCGCTTCCGCCATCAACCACTAGAAACCTGGTGTTGTTCACATAGGCCAGAATGGTCTTGTACTACATATTTGGTATTTTGCTTGGAGTTTCTGTAACAAGTTGGTGCCTCAACAGCTAACAGTAATCCTGGGACTTGTGAGCAAAAGGGCCGCTTTTGGGAAGTTAATATCCCGAATATCCGGTCCTGACAACCTTGGTATCAGAGCCAGGCTGACCGTTGGCTAATCCTATCTCAGCTAGGTCAAAAACCTAGGTTAACCCCCACACCAGACCATATCCTAACCCCAGCCAAGCTTCTCACATAAGATACCCACACAGAGGGCCGACACCTTTGGTAGTCGGTGCCCAACCTATCAGTCTAGCCTGTCGATCAACCGCCGGTGACCGACGCCTAAACAGTTCCCTTCGCAAGTGTGCGAAGGAAGACTCCGTCCTTTCCTATAAATAGGGCACGCTAGCCCCCAACCCAACACATCCTCTACCTCAGACCGAGCTAAAATGCCAGGACCCATCGTTCACAATGAAACCACAGCAACCAACCTTGGAGGTTTTGTGACCGTGCTCGCAAACCTCACCCGTCGTGCCTTTGCGTTAGAAGAGCCCCCAGACTATGTTGTGTACCAAGACTCCATGGGCGGTGATAGCCGTCAATTTTGGGCCACTGTACACATCTACGGTAGGGGTCTGTCACCAGAACGCCCCTACAGGTTCACCGGAAGGACAACTTCCTTTGAGCCGCAAGCTATCCAGCTAGCTGCTCGAGAGGCTATAGTTCAACTCTGGCACCTGTCGCCCATAGTTAACTGTCGCTCGTACTACTACCCCAGTCGTAACGGGTATGGTAGACCTCCCCGAGTTGCGAGCGGAGACCACGAGATAGATCCTGCATTATTGCATCTGGTACGCTATGTTAGTGTGCTAGAGGAACTGTTCGATCAAATCACTCTTGATCTGATCGCAACTCGTGGAGAACTGCTTCGCCGAGCCTCGGCAAGAGGAAGAGACGAGTCCGGCACCGACAACCTAGTCGTGTTGTTCGGACAACCAATCGAGTCCCCGAGGCCTACCTCGGTCATTGACCAAAATGCCTTGGTGTCTCCAGAGGTGATGCGTCGCCTGTTTGGCGCACACTCCAACGGGATTGTGGCCAACAATCCCCGCGAGGGACATCATCATTGCCCCGACCCTGCACCCCCTCAGCCACCTCCAGCCAACTCCAACGTTGAAGCTCCTGGAGAAGCTTCGGCGTCCACAAGGCAAGGCCGACTAGATATAAACGAGGTAGATCAAGTCACCTGAGTAGTACCAAGCTTTATCTTGTCCACATCCCGTGGTCATGTAGCCTGTATGCCGATATGTATATACAGTACCGTTGCGCTATTATAGCACCCGTGCATAGTTGTGACAGTGTACGATTGTATTTTATCTTTTTCCGAGTGTAGCTTCCAGAGCACCTCACCGACAACCTCTACAGTAAAAACGTCCTTTTTTCGAGACGTGAGTACCTGTAGCATTGACCCCCGACTCCATAAAGCGAAACCATCAATATAACTGCCCCTCACCCTGATTCGGTAAATCAGCCCGGTTGCTATATAAAAGGCCACACCATGACCTTGCCAAGCATCCCTCACCTGGTGCCCTCCTCTCACAGCCATTTCCTGCACCATGCCTATCTGAGAACCCCAGAGGCATCCCCAGGTAGTTTCGTGAAGATATTGTGGGATTTTACCTGCAGTACCATGAGTGCTACCCGTCCACCCCAGTATGAGCTACTCAAATCGAGGATCACACCCTCCACCTCGAAATATTGGGCAGTGGTGCACATTCCGCCCACAAACCCAAACCAAGACCCCACAGAGGTTTCCTTCATGGGGAAATCCATGCCAACTCCCTAGATGGCCATAGAGGCTGCCGCTTGTGAAGCTCTTGCTCGCCTTCGATTCGCGGTGCCCTATGCCAGCGAACGAGGGTATGATTACTTTCCAAGCCGCGCAGCACCCGGAGAAGCAGCATCTTTTCCTGGTGGGCGAATTGAGAGAGACCCGGTGCTAGCCAACCTTACACCGTATGTCATCGCGCAAGAGCGTCTCACCCAGCGGATAATGGGTTATCTCCAGAGCCTTGCCGATTTAAATCCTCAGATCGCCATTGGCAGACCACTGAGGCCCGGGCAGGAGAAGCACATCCATCGACTAGTCAACCCGCTCCCACCAATAGAAGAAGAGTGTCCCCCAGCACCAAAGACTTTTCCCAGGACCCTGTCCATTTACCATTTATGTTCAAGACGTAACCGCTATGTTGGTTATCCCCGCACCTTTCTATGAGTTGTGAGCTGTGTGCCGTTTTTTGTGTTAATTAATCTTTACTGGATTGTTGCAACATATCTCTCTCCATAACGTGGATATTTTTATTTCATCACGCAACACCACAACAGCAGTAATGCAACTCCGGCCACACCACCCAGTGCACTAAGTTGCTATTCCACATACACCTGCTTCAACTAATTAACCACCTCTCCAACGCACCACAGTTTTTTGATGAGAAACCATGGGAGTTTATTCAAACACTAGTTGCCTACCACACACTAACCACCGTCAACGCCCGACATCTAATCCTCGTGATCGCCGCCGCCTCGAAGAGCAAGCACTCGAGCCACTGCATCACGACGATCGTCGAGGATCATCGCGCACAAGAGCACGGATACCCCCAGCAAGGCCGCCAACCCCATGCACACTAGGATCATGCACCAGTCCGGCATCACCTCCGCCATTGGAGCCTCGACTCAAGCTTCTGCAAACACAAATGGAGGAGAGGGAAGGAAGAAGAAGAAGCAAGGCCAGGAAGAAGGAGCACCTCGGTCATTTTATAGCTCGAGATCGGTGTACGGTGGACGGAGTCCACCAGCGCCGCTCGTCGCTCGACCGCCGGTGTTCGGAGGCGAATCCGCAAGAAGTGCCGACAGCACGCTGGCCTGCGAGGTGAGTGCACGCTACACCGGCAGCTAGCGCATCGCGCACTACGGCAGTACGGCCTAGATGCCCTACGAGCGAGCCGTCGCCGGTGGAGAAAGCACGGGAACGCGTGCGAGAGAGTGGAGAAGAGAGAACCGGAGGTAGAAGAAGAGGCTGACCGTGGGTCCAGGCCCCACCTGTCAACAAGTGAGAGCACTGTGCTCTCGGGTGCAACCAGCATATTTTAAATTTAGAAATTTTTATTTATAAATTTACTATAGTTCGGAGTAGGAATATCTCGTTTTCCACGACCGTAGATTTTTCCTTGCCACACCAGTGTTTAACACTGCAGTTTTCGCCCATGCATCATAGTGGCATTTACTTACATCATTAGAGCGGTTGATTTTGGTGATATCTTTTTGTGACAGTAGAAGACTTTATAGCAGCCCTTAGCAAATCTTGAGGACGAGATTTTTCTTAAGGGGGGTAGTGTTGTAACACCCCAAAAAATTGACCATGTTTATTTAATTAAAATTTTGCCAGGAAATTAAAATTTCTTTTGCTGGATGTTCCTTTAGATTTCAGGACCATCCCTTCCCTTGTATGTCGGAGTTTTTACCTCAAAGTGAAAACCTTCCAGCTGATGTTAGACTCTCATATTCACTCATTAAAATTGTTGTTATATCAGTAGAATTAATTATGTATTTGTCCATTTAATCTTAACCTCTCTAAAAATGGTCTCCCTTGGTTTTAGGGTCCCATTTGAACTGCAACCACTTGATAGAATTATTTAAATTTTCAACCAAAGATTGGAGATGTCATGTGATGTTGTTAGATCACTTTTATGCTAGATTATATTTATTTCATTTAATTTTTTTAGCTCCACACCAGATTTTTCAAATCTGATCCAGAGGGCAAATTTGCACTACAACCCCTTTAAATATTCCTGTAATGCCTCCACCAAAATTTTGGTATGTTCATAGGAGTATATTATTCAACTGTATGCAAAAACCCATTTAGGTCCTTTGGAAAATTTGAGTGAACCAACCTCATTTTCATGCTGGTCCAGTTTGGTAGTTTGCACTGCAACCCTAGTTTATTTTGCTCTAGTGCCCTTGAGCTTCATCATGCTTATAGCCCTTCTTGCAAAACCCTTAAGTCCAGAAGAGTGGGCACATTGGGATATCTTTGGTTCATGAATCAATGCCCTGCATTTTCTGTCCAGAACTGAAGATTTGCAAAACTTGCACTAGCAAGTTTCTGGCTTTGCCCAACTAGCTTTGCCATCATCTCTTTCACCTAAAGAGACTATGATCTGGAGATTTTGGCCACCAGTAGAGATGCCCTTATGCCCATAGCATTCTGTCGAGCACCTTGTGTGCATGGCCAGTTTTGGCATAATTCTTAGTTGACACCGTGGACTTGATCCCCTGACCCAAAAGACATGTCCACCAACCTCTTAGCCACCTCTAACCTAGGTCTCTTGATTTTCTTTGGCATCCAAGCAAGTTTGGTCGCCCCGGCATTTCGTCGAACACTTGCTGTGCGTGCACGGGGCGCGGCCAGAGCGCGTGTTTTGCACGTGCCGCGCCCGAGCCGCCGCGCCCCTGGCATGTCCCCCCCCCAGCTTATCCTGACCCTCTCCAGCTTGCAGCATAGAGCCAAGCCTCTGCCTGCACCCCCTCACAGGCGCCACAGCACCTCGCCACGTCTCCAGCAAGCCAGGAGCTAGCCTGCATCGCCACCTGCTGTGGTCGGTGCCATACGGGCCACCTGGCGCGCCCCTGAGCACCCCAGACTGTCGTGCTCATCCACAACCTCGTCGCCTACCTCTGCAAACTCTGCCAGCCAGTCCCCACCTCCCCTGCTCTGCAATAGTGCCGCCGCCCTCGTCCTTATCCTCGGCCACCGTCGAACCGACCTTGATCACCTATATAAGGATGCCCCGAACCCCTCCGCAGCCTCAGACAACTACTAGCCACCCCACAAAGCAACCCCGTAGCAGCCAATCGTCCTGGGGGAGTTTTCTTCTTCATCTCCGGTGAGTACGGCCGCCGCCACCCTCCAGTCCAATCCGTCGCAACCAGCGCCCCTCCCGTCCAGCCAACACCACCGTCCAACTCCCTATGATCCTGCGGAGCCGCCCATCACCTCAAACTAACTCGGGAGCCACCGTAGTGCGAAGCCCCAAATCTACCCGAGGCCGCCGCCCGCCGCGAGGCTCGTCGCCGTCATTTTCCTACACCTCCGTCGCCCCCTCGACCATCGGGAGGACCGCCCCATTCTGGCGGATCCATCCCTGCACTCAGGCGCCCTCGAGGAACCGCCGTTCGCCGGCGTTAATCGCCGGAGCCCCGCCTCAGTTCAGCCAGAGGAAGAAGGAGGCGGGGGGCGACTGGTCAAACCTGACCAGTGGCCCCCTGGGCCCTCTGTCAGTGAGCCAGCGCCAGCCCACGCAGGCATAAGTGAAGACGCAAAGCCCCTAGTACGTCTCCCCCACTCCGAAAGCGTATTCCAGTTGAAACGTTTTCCTATTTCTGTTTTTATTCTAAAAACAGAGTTGACTGAACTTTGACTGGCAATATCTTTTTAAATAGAAATCCAAATGACTTGATTCTTTTTCGGTTGTTTCCCAAATATTGTCTAGTTTATTTTCATATTTATATGAAAATTTTCCAGACAACTTTTTGGGGCTGTTTTAAGTCTATGTATTGATTTCTTATTTTTTTATTTAGGATTTTTGAAGAGGGAGAAAACTTCCAAAAAAAAATTGGAATGCGTTTCTCCTCCCCTCTACCTGAAGGCAAGCATCTTGAACCCCGTTATGATATACGTTGTTTGCTAAATCATATGAACTCCATCAATATACTAAAATGGAGTAACGTCATTTCATGTGGCGTCATACTCTTGCATATCAACATATGGTGAGAAATCTTTTTCTGTTATGTATGTGATGTTGGAGACAGTAACCACTTCTGATGCCACATATGCCTGGTGATAGTCCGGATGGTGTCCGAAGAATGGTTGTGTTCCGGTGAACACAACCACGTGACTGACATCTCGTTGTGACGAGGATGTGCAGTGAGGCAGGATGACGCATGAGAGGTGGTGACCCTGTCAGGAAACTATGAAGAGCATTGTGGCAACAACCATTCAGGGAATACTTAAACCTCCTGAGTCGACCATAGATCGAGTCTTGCTCAAGTAACCCCAATGCTTGTTTTTCGTACTACCATTTGTCCCTGCCGCTGGTAGGGTACGGTTTAGTAAGTCGTCAACCCTTTTCTTGGCACACACCATACAGAGAGGCCATGGTGGAAGATACCGGGTGCATCCGGTAGGCACGCCACCTGGTCCGGGGGCATGGGTGTTTCCGGTTGGGACCGAGAGGGGGGACACCCCTTAGAGCGCGCGAAAGAAATTTGATCCCATGCTACGCGAGGTTGTAGCCTCCCCACTTAGAGTTTACTTAACGGGTGTCGTGGGTGATTCCAGACACAAGTAAAGTTAAGCTGGTGTGTGCAAGTCAGGCGTGTTTTCAACTAAAAGACCGTAGACGGTATTAGTTCTAATGGACTAAAGAAAATCGTTGCTCGTGGGTAAAGAGTACACCCTCTACAGAGATATCCAGCCTATTTGAATAGCCGTGTCCATGGTTAAGGATTACAGTCTAGGATGGGTCGAGTGTCGGTCTTAAGGTCGGTCTTCGGAGGAGAAACTGCTAAAACAAAGAACACTGATCATGATCCGTGATATATGGTGATTATGATTATTATGGTGGACTAACCATTTGTTTTCTTTGAATTGATGAGAATCCTTGGGACGGTTCTACCTCCCGGATGTTCACTGTTATCCACTCCTATTATAAGCCCTTTATGTGATGTCGCTCAGACGTCCGACTGTGGCATTTCGTTATTTATTTTCTTTATAAGCCCTTTATGTGATGTCGCTCAGACGTCCGACTGTGGCATTTCGTTATTTATTTTTCTTTATAAGCCCTTTATGTGATGTCGCTCAGACGTCCGACTGAGGCATTTTATTATTTATTTTTCTTTATAAGCCCTTTATGTGATGTCGCTCAGACGTCCGACTGTGGCCTTCTTGTCTTTTAGTTTTCTCCCTATAAGCCATTTTCTGTGGTGTCGCTCAGACGCCCGACTGTGGCATGCTTGTTATTTATTTTATTATCAATCTCTGATTGCATATGCCTTTTTATACAGGTGACCTGCTTGCATTATAGACTGACATATCATGATTATCATAGTGATCATAAATCATTCTCGAGCATGTTTATGCCTCACCCATATGCATAATGTTTGCGAGTACATTCAAAGTACTCACTGGCTTGTCCCTGGCTATTGTCTTGGCCAGATTCCTTGCGTGGGAAGGAACGATGCGATGACAGCCCCAGAACCTATGCAAATGGAGATAGGCACCTCGCGAGGATAGGAGTTATCCTGGTCCGCTGTTCCTGTGGGAAATGGAGTTCCATAGACACCAATATACCACAAACCGCTTCCGCCATCAGCCACTAGAAACCTGGTGTTGTTCTCATAGGCCAGAATGGTCTTGTACTACATATTTGGTATTTTTGCTTGGAGTTTCTGTAACTAGTTGGTGCCTCATCAGCTAATAGTAATCCTGGGGCTGGTGAGCACAAGGGCCGCTTTTGGGAAGTTAATATCCCGAAAATCCGGTCCTGACACGATCTCTGCCTCAAGCGTGCCGACCGTAGCCAGCTTTTGTTCTGCCAGTTCAGTTTTCACTTGCGCCCTCTACTGCGATGTCGCCAGGTCAAGATCCTTCTGCTCCAGGGCTGCCCTTAGTTGATCTACAAGAGACATTACTAAACAGATGAACATAAGGATACACACAGCATATTCGGCGAAGATCAGTCGACAAGCTACACGCTTTAATTACCAGAAGTTTCATCCTGAGTTTTCTTCAAATGATCCCTGGCCAGCTGCAAGTCAAGATTGAGCTGGACCTGCTTCTTCTCAAGATCCACGAACTTGGCTCCGAACTCGCAAGATTTCTGCATCGACACAACAAGATAGAATTCTAAGACTACGGCCGAGTCAAATACTCAACAGTAGTCTCGGGGACTACACCAAGTGGGTGCACTGAGCGTGCCCCCACTGGTTCTCACTCGATTCGATCAGTCCCGCCCGAGTCCAAAAAAAGAGAGATTGATAAATTTTGTTCTCAAACCATGGCCGACTGTCAGCAGTCGACCACGGTCTCGGGGACTACACCCAGTGGGTGCACTCAGCGTGCCCCCACTGGTTCCACTCGGCCGGATCAGTCCTGCGTGAGTGAGAAGGGTTCCAAACAAACGGACAAGACAAATTCTAAAGACCACAGCCGATTGTCTTCAGTCGACCGTGGCCTCGGGGACTACACCTAGTGGGTGCACTCAGCGTGCCCCCACTAATCCAATCGATTGGGTTACAAAGAGCCAAAGCTACAAGAGGAAACACCCAGTGGGTCTAACATCATCTTACGAACAAAGCAGCAATTTTTAGAATGAAGATTACAACAACATAGCAAACCAGTCGGAAAAGATAGACCTGGACATTGGTTCGAAGAGCCGAGCTGGCATTATAGGCAGCCATGCTAGCCTCATACGCCGCCTTCGTTCGCTCCATCATCAATCCCGCTTGACAAATGGCTTCCTGGGCCGCATTCACGGGGTCCTCCGGGATGTGATGGGTGGTGAAGAGAACAGACGGTGGAGCAGTCACAGGGTCGGCAGCTCGGTCAGTCGACGAGGAGGGACGAACAGTCGACACAGGAACGGCAAAGGAGACCGCGGTCCAGGCCACGTCCCCCTGTTGCTGGGCCTCTGAGCCGAAGGGGGCCTTCCGAACCCTCCTTCCTATGCATCGTCGAGTCACCTCCGCGCGCTCCTCCTCGTCGTTGTTGTCATCAAGAAGCCCTATGACATTGCGTGGCCCTTCAAAAGACAATCAAGAGGCTCAGTCGACGGATAATCCGAATGAGTGAAAAACAAAGCGCGATCAAAAATCCGCACCTGGGCAGGAAGTGGCGGCATCAGCGATCTCCTCATCATCGCGGCCCTTGTCAATGTCCATCGAGGTCGCAGAAGCAGCAGCGCTGCAGATTTCTCAGAAAATGAGTCGACAAAAGCAAAGTTGGTCTCCAAAGGGAAAGAGAAAATGAAGCAGAGCTGCGCTTACGTGGAGGCGATCGGGACGTCCAGTTTGATCTCGGACAGGGCCTTCCGGGGCTTGACAGCAGTGACCTTAGGCTGTTTTGGTGCCTTTTCAGTCAGATCTGGAGTGGACCTGTGAGTCTGTTTCTACACTTGGGAGCTGGAGGGGCCCGCCCTGGTACGCGCAGCCTCTGGGTCGTGCTTCTCCTTGGAGCGCTTCTCGTCGCGGGGAGTTGACTCGACCTTCTCGCCGCTGCTGGAATCCTCGCTCTCCTCCTCAGTCTCCTCGCTAGACTTCCAGTCGGAAGCCTCGCCTACGCCTTCTTCCCCCTCTTGGACCTGCTCGCCATTGGGCATCGAGAACATTTCGATATAGAACTGCAGAAAAGAAGAATAATCATACGTCAGTTGGATTCGTCAGACATCCACAAGCAGGAAACATAAAATTCACTCGGAAGCCGAAGCCAAACCTTGTCTGGTTGGTGGTCTGCGTTGAATGGGCGATCTCTTTCAGTCCCCCGAGGGTTGTCCTTGTTCCCCGTGGTGCACTTCAGGCACTGCGCCATCGTCTGTGCAACAGCTTCCTTCGGATGGACCCGAGACGTGTCGTCGGCGCCAGAGTACATCCACATTGGATGGTCCCGGGCTTGGAGGGGCTTGATCCTCCTCATGAGGAACACCTCGAGCAGATCCATCCCTGTGACCCCGTCGTGGACCAGCTGAACCACCCGCTCCACCAGCATGTCTACCTCTACCCTCTCAGCCCGACTCACGAGCAACGTCGGTGGCTAGTTGACTCGACCCAAAGAAAATGGAGGAAGCCCAGTCGGCTGACCAGGAGTCGGAACATCCCTACAATAGAACCAAGTCGACTACCAACCCCGTACCGACTCAGGAAGGGTCATGGCAGGGAAAGGGCTCCTACCCCTAAGCTGGATACCCAATCCGCCGCACATCTGGATGACGTGCGTCTTCTCGTCACTCGGGTTCGCTTTCTTGACGGTTTGGGAACGACAAGTGAAGATATGCTTGAACAGACCCCAGTGCGGTCGGCACCCGAGGAAGTTCTTGCACATCGAAACGAATGCTGCCAAGTAGGTGATGGTGTTGGGAGAGAAGTGGTGTAGCTGGGCGCCATAAAAAGCCAGAAAACTGTGGAAGAAAGGGTGCGGGGGCAAAGAAAAACCATGGTCAACGTGTGTCGCGAGGAGAACGCACTCGCCCTACCGCGGCTGGGGCTCGAGCTCGCCCTCTGGCAGCCGCCAGGAGTCGCAGATGACCAGGACCTCCTCCACCAGCTCCTCCATGTCCTCCGGAGTCATCGTGGACCTGATCCAGTCCCCCTGGATCCAGCCAGGCAGGAGCCCAGACCTTGACGATGATCCCCCTCAGTTGGATCTCTTCCCTTTCCCCATTGCCGCCGCCTTCTTCGAGCGCTCCAGAGCCGCCGTCTTGTCCTTACCCATGGAAGGCGAGCCAGTGCGGACTGAGCGGCGGAAGGTGGAGGGCAGGAGCGCGGCGGAGGAGCAGAGGAAGATGAAGCAAGGAATGGGTGCACGGTGCCTCCGCCTCGGCCGCAGCACTCACTTATAGCGCAGCGATCGAGTGACTGACTGGTGGCCCCGAGCTATCCAATCAAATCCCGCAACAGGCGCGCACACGATACGTGGCGAAAAAGGCGGCGTGGAGATCGAGGCGTCCCGAGCATATCCGATCCAATTGCCGCGGCACGACCCGTCCCGCGCGCTTCCCCAAATTTCGAAATCCCACAGAATCCGGAGACCAGAGAGCAACCAATCCCGCCAAAAATTGCGCGCCCCACTGAAGCTTAGAACCACACACAAAGATCAGTCGACGGTCTAAACAAACAAGTACACTCGGTGGTTCTTGAATCGATTAAGGCGACCAAGTCGAGGTTGAAGAGTTAGCCTGGTCCGCAAGCTCAAAGAAGATTTCCCCAGGGGCATCGAACCCAAGCCAAGGACAACTTCAACACTCCCGTCCACTCGAACCTCAATCCATTCGGTGGCTACTGATGATGTTACGGACCTAGGGTAGGGTCACGGGTCTGACCCAGGTACCCCACGCAAGGTCACTACCCCAGAAGCTCAAAGGACAAATTCGAAGACAACAAGGTCGGTCGACTGTGGCGGCCCAAGAGGACATATCACTCGACCGAACACCCCCTCCCAGACGAGTTAACTCCAGTCGACCATTCAAAGACACTCAACCCCTGAAGGTCAAAGGTCCCTTAGGACAGAAACGGTCTGGCATTCATTGAATGCCTTTACCACTCTTTATTGCAGGCATTATCAGTAACGCCATACCTTTATGTACATTGAACCCTTTCTAACGTGGGGATGGCTGGGGTCCTGGCGAACTCTATATAAGCCACCCCCTCCTCCAGTACAAGGGTTCGCACCCCTGTAACTCAAACACCCATATACATTCCAGTCGACTGCCTCAGGGCACCGAGACGTAGGGCTTTTACTTCCTCCGAGAATGGCCTGAACTCATAAACACCTTTCGTACAATCTCACCGTAGCTAGGGCCTTGCCTCCTCTTACGTACCCCCTACTTGTACTGTCAGACTTATAACCACGACACCCATATTACCTTGTCTTCTCCTTTGAATATTTTTTTGCAAATTCTAGCTTAGTCCAATGCCCGTGCACTCTTACTATTATTCACATCATTCGGTCATGCAAGTGAAAGGCAATAATGACAAAATTTGATGAACTTATTGAGATGAAGAGAAGCTGGTATGAACTCGACCTATTTAGTTTTTTTAATATGATTAGCTCATCAGTCTTGATTCAGCCAATTATGAATGAAACATGCTTTCAATGACAATTAGAGATTGTAGTTATTCATGCCATGATTAATTAGTAGGAGTTGATAATGATTTGTCTTGTGTGCCAACATAGATTTAAAATGGTTATGATGTGGTATGATAGGATGGTATCCTCCTTTGAAAGTTTCAAGTGACTCGACTTGGCACATGTTCACGCATGTAGTTGAATCAAAAGCAACATAGCCTCCATGATATTTATGTTCATGGTAATTTATACCCTACTCATTCTTGCATTCAATCCTGATCAACCTCAAGGCATGTTCATGACCATTGTTGCTCTCTAGTTGGTCGCTCCTCAATCTTTTTGCTACCCTTCACATTGTACTAACCGGGAATACTGCTAGTGCATCCATTTCCATAAACCCAGAGTTATTCCATATGAATCCACCATGCCTACCTATATGCGGTAATTACCTGCTGTTCCAAGTAAATTTGCATGTCCCAACTCTAAACCTTCAAATAATAATTTGTTTTGTATGCCCGAATCGCTCATGTGGCAACTAGGGGTTGTCAGTATTTTCCATGCTAGGTGGGTTATTCTCATGATGAGTGTTTATTCACTTGTCATTCACGAGAAAATGGCTGATAACCGGGATGCTCAGTCCCATGCTCAAATTAAAATAAAAATATAATTAAACAAAGCTCCCTCTGGACTGATGTTGGTATGGACGGTACCCCGTAGATTCGGATTGCCATGAAGTGTGATTGTTGGTGGAGGGGGGGGGGTAAACTTTACCATTCTGTTTGGGAACTGCATAATGTGCGTAGCATGGAAGATATTGAGCACTCTTGGTCGTTATGTTGACAATGAAAGCATATCTCTCAAAATTATATTCATCTCTATTTTAAATGCTTTGAGCTCTGGCACCTCTGCAAATCCCTACTTCCCTCTCCGAAGGGCCTATCTATTTACTTTTATTATTGAGTCATCATCCTCCTATAAAAAGCACCAGCCGGAGAGCACCGTTGTCATTTATGTGCTTCATTTTTAATTCATGATGAGTATGAGTGTGACTGGATTTCTTTTACCATGAATTACAATGTCTAGTCAGTCCTTGATCTTCTTGGGTGCTCTGTATTTATATTTTGCGGACTCAGAAAGGGCTAGCAAGATGCCATTATATCGTATTGTATCATGATTGTTTTGAAAAGTATTGTCACCCGAGATATCTTATTATTGCTCGCTAGTTGGTTATGCCACTGATATGGGTAAATATGAGACCTAGATGTTATTGTGAACATGGTTAGTTTATAATATTTGCTGAAAACTTGAACCATGGATAGACATATTTGCAACAACAAGATCAAATAGAGTTTTAAAAGTTTTTGTTTGTCACTTTCAGTTTATCAACTGGATTGCTTGAGGACAAGCAATGTGTTAAGCTTGGCGGAGTTGATATGTCTCTGACATATCTACTTTTCGAAACTCTTTTGCCCTTGTTTTGGACTCTAATTTGCATGATTTTAATGGAACTAACCCGGACTGGCATTGTTTTCAGCAGAAGTGCCATGGTGTTATTTTTGTGTAGAAATCAAAGTGCTCGGGATGACCTGACAACTTACAGAGAATTTTTGTGGAATATATAAAAAAATAATGGCGCAAGAATTATCCAGAGTGGGGCCACCCAGAGTCTACAAGCCCTGGGGCGCCCCCCCCCCTCGAGGGCGCGCCTCCCAGGCTTGTGGTCCCCCTGGAGCTCCCCCGACCCTAATTCTAACTTTATATATTCACTTTCAGGGAGAAAAAATAGATGAGAAGGATTCATCGTGTTTTACGATATGGAGCCGCCTCCACCTCCTGTTCTTCATCGGGAGGGCTGATCTGGAGTCCGTTCGGGGCTCTGGAGAGTGGAATTCATCATCGTCATCATCATCAACCTTCCTCCATCACCAATTTCATGATACTCACCTCTGTGCGTGAGTGATCCCATCGTAGGCTTGCTGGACGGTGATGGGTTTGATGAGATTTATCATGTAATTGAGTTAGTTTTGTTAGGGTTTGATGCCTAGTATCCACTATGTTCTGAGATATTGCTATGACTTTGCTATGCTTAATGCTTGTCACTAGGGCCCGAGTGCCATGATTTCAGATCTAAACCTATTATGTTTTCATTAATATACATGTGTTCTTGATCCGATCTTGCAAGTTGTAGACATCTATTACGTGTTATGATCCGCATACCCCAAGGTGACAATAATTGGGGATTCTTTCCAGTCATTACTGTAGTTTGAGGAGTTCATGTATTCACTAAGTGCTAATGCTTTGTTCCGGTTCTCTATTAAAAGGAGGCCTTAATATCCCTTAGTTTCCATTAGGACCCCGCTGCCATGGGAGGGTAGACAAAAGATGTCATGCAAGTTCTTCCCATAAGCACGTGTGACTATATATGGAATACATGCCTACATTATATTGATGAATTGGAGCTAGTTTGTCGTTGCCCTAGGTTATAGCTTCTACATGATGAATATCATCCAACACATATCATCACAGATCCATTGCCTATGAGCCCATCTCATATTGATCTTTCATAAGTTACTTTCGTTGCTACTGCTATTACAATCACTACAAAACTGCTATTGTCACTTTTGCCACCATTACCGTTACTTCCATATTACTTTGCTACGAAATATTTGCTGCAGATATTAAGTCTTTCAGGTGTGCTTGAATTGACAACTCAACTGCTAATACTCGTGAATATTTTGGCTCCCCTTGTGTCGAATCAATAAATTTGGGTTGAATACTCTGCCCTCAAAAATTGTTGCGATCCCCTACACTTGTGGGTCATCAGGTTTGAGAGAAGATGGTGTTGTTGAAAATATTTATGAAGATTGGCCTCCCAAAGATGAGAGAGTTATTGGTGATGACGATGGCTTCGATTTCCCCCTCCGGGAGGGAAGTTCCCCCGGCGGAATCGCTCCACCGGAGGGCAAAAGTGCTCATGCCCAAATTCTGCCTCGAGACGACGGCGATCCTTCTCGAAAGTCCTCTCCTTATTTTTTTTCTAGGTCAAAATGACTTATATACCAGAAGGGGGGCATCGGAGGTGGGCTGGTGAGGGCACAACCCACCAAGGCGCGCCTGGGGGGTGGGGGCTCGCACGCCCAACTGGGTTGTGCTCACCGGGTGGGCCTCCTCTGGTAGTTATTTGCTCCATTATTCTTCATATATTCCAAAATAATTCTCCGTAATTTTTTAGCTCATTTGGTGTTGTGCAGAATAGGTGTCCTGACGTAGCTTTTCCAGGTCCAGAATTCAAGCTGTCGGTATTCTCCCTCTTTGTGTAAACCTTGCATATTATGAGAGAAAAGGCATTAGGATTACTCCATAAAGCATTATTATGCATAAAACAATATGAATAACAGTAGGAAAACATGATGCAAAATGGATGTATCAATGACACTGTGAGCTCACTGGATGAAAAATATGAGGAGGAGAGCGAAGAACAAAAGGAGGAAGAACGGATTAGCTACATGTGCCCACCTTCTGATGAGAGTAACCCCTCAACTCATACATTATTCAATTTCCCTTCATACTTACCGAAGGATGAATTCTATGATGATTGCCATATCCCTTGGATTCATTTGAAATATCCATTTTTTATGAACTTGATGCTTCCGATACTTGTGGCCATGATTCCAATATGAATTATGCTTATGGAGATGAACTTGCTATAGTTCCGTATGTTAAACATGAGATTGTTGCTATTGCATCAATGCATGATAGTCCTATTATCTTTTTGAATTCTCCCAACTACATTATATCGAAGAAGTTTGCGTTTATTAAGGATTATATTGATGGGTTGCATTCTACTATTGCACATGATGATTTTGGTGAATATAATATGCATGTGCTTGCTGCTCCTACTTGCAATTATTATGAGAGAGGAACTACATATCTGCCTCTCTATGTTTCCAACATGATAAAATGGCAAGAAACTGATTATACTATGCATTGTCCTTTACTTGATGTGCATGAATTGTTCTTTATGACATGCCGATGGATTGGAAGTGAGTTAGAATTCGTTGTTACATGATATATGTTGCTTTGTGCTCAATACTAAATTAAAAATCATTGTTAATTAAAATTGGATTTGATAAACCTTGGGATCCGGGTGGATCCATTACTTGAGCACTTTATGCCTAGCTTAATGGCTTTAAAGAAAGTGATGCCATGGAGACAACCCGGAAGTTTTAGAGAGTCATTTATTTCTGCTTAGTGCCTTTAAAAAGTTTAAAAATATATAGAGGGGAACCTGAAACTTTTCAAAAAGAAAAGTGAAAGTAAGAAAGATGAGCACCGTTGAAGTGGGGGAGCTCCTTGAACTTTTTTCATGCCCGTGGAAACTTTGTGAATCTTAATTACAGAAACTTTTCAAAAAAATTAATTATCCCCTTGTACAAATCCATTGTATTATAAAAAAAATGTGCCATGATTTACCTTTATGATGATTAGATTGCTTGTTTGGTATGTGCGGTGCAGAAACAGAAACTTTGGTTGTAGTGTGTGAATTTACAAAAAAAATTACTAGAACGTCTAAAGTTTCTGAAATTTTTACATAGTACTTCTATACAATTTTTTTATTTCTTACTAAATTTTCAGAATTTTTAGAGTTACATAAGTATGGTCAATGTTCAAATTACTACAGACTGTTATGTTTTTGACAGATACTGTTTTTGATGCATTGTTTTGCTTGTTTTGATGAATCTATGGTTTGTATCGATGGGTATAAGCAATGGTGAAGATAGTATACAGTAGGCATAATTCAAAAATAAAATATGAATGCGTTTGCAACATCACTTAAAGTAGTGATTTGCATTATTGTACTAACGGATCTCACGAGTCTTCTATTAAGTTTTTTGTGGACGATGATCAAAGATCGAGCAAGTTTTGATATGAGGAAAACAGGAGAGGCAAGAGTTCAATCTTGGGGATGCCCAATGTATCCCAAGTAAATATTCAAGGAGACTCAAGCATTTAATCTTGGGGATTCCCCGGAAAGCATCCTATCTTTCTTCAACAAGTATCGGTATGTTTCAGTTTTTGTTCTATTCACGTGATATGCATAAATTCTTGGAGCGTCTTTTGTGTTTATTTTTCTTTTTTGTGCACCATGCTGCTATGAGATATTCCTTTGTTGATTTATAGAATACTCATTGCACTTCACTTAAATCATTGGTGTATGGATTTATGGAATGCTTCATGTGCTTCACTTATATCATTTGAAGTTTGGATTGCATGTTTCTCTATATCAAGAAAACCATTATTTGTGGAATGCCCTTTTGCTTAACTTATATTTGTTAGAGCATGATATTTTATAGAAAGAATTAAACTCTCTTGCTTCACTTATATATATTCGGAGAGTCAACAGGAATTGGTCATTCACATGGTTAGTCATAAAATCCAACATCAAACTTGTAGATCGCTGAATATGATATGTTTGATTCCTTGCAATAGTTTTGCCATTATAGAGATGATAATATATGGGAGGTAATATTGGATAATTGTGTTTAGTAGGAATATTGGTGTTAAGGTTTGTGATTCCAAAGCATGCACGTATAGTCTCCTATTATGCCAGGAAGTGGGAGCATAATTTATCCTTGATTGTCTATCTTTGCGTGAAGGTCACGTGTGATGGTTAACTCCTACCAACCTCCCCCCTAGGAGCATGCATATTAGTACTTTGCTTCAAAGACTAATAAAGTGTTGCAATAAGTATGTGAGTTCTTTATGACTAATGTGAGTCCATTGAATATATGCACTCTTACCTTTCCGCAATTTGCTAGCCTTTACGGTACTATGTATTGCCCTTTCTCACCTTGAGATGTGGCACAAACTTCGTCGGTGCATCCAAAGCCTGTGATGTGATACGCTCTATCACACATAAGCCTTATAATATCTTCCTCAAAACATCCACCATACCTACCTATTATGGCATTTCCATAGTCATTCTGAGATATTTGCCATGCAAATTTCATCATCATATACGTGACTTGAGCATTCATTTTCATATTGCTTTGCATGATCGTAAGATAGCTAGCATGATATTTTCATGGCTTGTACGTTTTTTATATCTTTGCTACGCTAGATCACTGCACATCCCGATACACCGCCAGAGGCACTCATATAGAGTCATACTTTATTCCTGGTATTGAGTTGTATTTTTTTGAGTTGTAAGTAAATAGAAGTGTGATGATCATCATCATTCATTATTAGAGAATGCCCCAGTGAGAAAGGATGATGGAGACTATGATTCCCCCACAAGTCGGAATGAAACTCCGGACAAATATAAAATGAAAAAAAAGTGAGGCCAAAAAGATCCCAAAGAAAAAATTGAGTGTAAAAAGAGAAGGGGCATTGCTACTATCCTTTACCACACTTGTGCTTCAAAGTAGCACCATGTTTTTCATATAGAGAGTCTCCTATGCTTTTACTTCCATACACTAGTGGGAATTTTTCATTATAGAACTTGGCTTGTATTCCGATGATGAGCTTCCTCAAATGTCCGAGGTCTTCGAGCAAGCAAGTTGGATGCACACCCACTTAGTTTTTAGTTTGCGATTTCATACACTTATAGCTCTTAGTGCATCCGTTGCATGGCAATCCCTACTCCTAGCATTGATATCAATTGATGGGCATATACATAGCCCATTGATTTGCCTAGTTGATGTGAGACTTTCTCCCTTTTTTGTCTACTACCACCGCATTCTATTCCACCCATAGTCCTATGTACATGGCTTGCGCTCATGTATTGCGTGATAGTGAAAATGCTAAAGCACGTTTAAAAGTATGAACCAATTGCTTGGCTAAAACCGGGGTAGTGCATGATTTATACATTGTGTTAAGAAGACGGAGCATGAGAAGTCTATATGATTTTGTAGGGATAGCGTTCTTTAGCATTGATATTTTGAAAAGCATGATTGTTTGTTGGGATGCCTAAGTATTAATGTATTTATGTAAAATTATAGACAATTGATTTGCATCACTCGTGTCTTACTATTCATACCATGATTATATTATATGATCAAGATTATGTTAGGTAGCATTCAACATCAAATATTATCTTTTTTTTATCATTTAGCTACTCGGGGACAAGCAGAAATTAAGCTTGGGGATGCTTATATGTTTCCTCGTATCTATAAATTATTATTGTTCCATGCCAATATTATACAACTTCTACATACTTTTGGCAACAATTTATGTCAAACAAAGTTCATGTTTGTTTCATGTTTTTTGTTTCGCAGAATATTCATATCAAACGAAGTTCAAATGCGATAAAAGTTTACGGAGAATTATTTTGGAATATATGTGATTTTTGGGAGGTGGAATCAACGTAAACGGAGGCCCACAGTCTCCACTGGACACCTTGATGTGACACCACCCCGTAGCGCAGTGTGGTGCCTCATGGAGACATGGGCACCCTGTAAGTTGGTTTGGGCTTTACTTCCGGTGCAATAAAGATATGAAAAAATCGTGTAAAAATTTCAGCACAATCGGAGATGCGAATCTCATGGAATTTAAGAAAAGGTGAAAGGTCAGATCCGGGGGTCAAAAAAAGAAGAGAAACAGATAAACAAATCCAATCTTAGAGGGGCTCTCGCCGCTCCGCCGCCATGGAGGTCAAGGACCAGAGGGGAAACCCTCCTCCTGTCTAGGGAGGAGGCCAATGAATAAGAAAAAGGAGGGGGCTCTCCCCCGTCTCCCGGTGGTGCTGGAGTCTCACTAGGGCAAGGATCGTGACGTCGATCTACATCAACAATCTTGCTACTGTCAACACCAACTTATCCCCTAGATGCAGCGGTGTAACCACTGTATTCATGTTGTAATTCTCTACTTAAACGTGGTGGTCAACAAGATATATTATTATCCAATGATATGTGGTCATCCTATGATGCTTAAGTAGATCTATTTTTTCCATTGGGTTAATTGACGACAGTGGTTGGTATGAGTTGTATATTATTTTGGTGATGTCATACGGTGCCCTCCGTGTCGCACAAACATGAGGGATCCCCGCTGTACGGTGTTGCAATATGTTCATGATTCTCTTATAGTGGGTGGCGTGAGTGACAGAAACACAGACCCGAGTAAGGGGTTGTTGTGTATGGGGGTAAATAGGACTTTATAGTTAAGGCTATGGTTGGGTTTTACCTTAATGATCTTTAGTAGTTGCGGATGCTTGCTAGAGTTCCAATCATAAGTGCATATGATCCAAATATGGAAAGTATGTTAGCTCATGCATCTTCCTCATATAAAATTGCAATAATGATTACTGATCTAGTTACAGATTGACTACGGACAAATCTTTCTCTTGTGCTACAAAAAGCTTGTGAAAGGTCATGGATGTCACCTACAGGGGGGTGAATAGGTGCTTTAAAATAATTACGGTTTAGGCTTAAAAAAATGCGGAATAAAACTAGCATTTAATTTGCAAAGCACAAAACCTAAAACAACTAGCCTCACATATGTGCACCAACAACTTATGCTAACCAAGATAGACAACTAAGTGATAGCAAGATATAAAACAAGAAAGAATATGGCTATCACAAAGTAAAGTGCATAAGTAAAGGGCTCGGGTAAGAGATAACCGAGGCACACGGAGACAATGATGTATCCCGAAGTTCATACCCTTGCGGATGCCAAACTCCGCTTGGAGCGCTGTGGAGGCACAATCCTCCCCAAGAAGCCACTAGGGCCACTATAATCTCCTCACACCCTCGCACAATGCAAGATGTCACCTTGATGGTGGTCACCGAACCCATACAAATTGCAACCCTTAGGGGCGGTCACCGAACCCGTCAAATTGCTCGGGGGGATCTCCACAACCTAATTGGAGACCCCCGACGCTTGTCCGGATCTTTACACCACAATTATTGAGCTCCAAACACCACCAACCGTCTAGGGCGCCCAAGCACCCAAGAGGAACAAGCTCTAGGGTACCAAGCACCCAAGAGTAATACGCTTCTCAACTTCCACTTTCACGTATCACCGTGTAGAACTCAAACCTATGCACCAAATGCAATGGCAAGGGCACACAGAGTGCCCAAGTCCTTCTCTTCCAAATCACACCACAACAACTAATGCTATGGAGAAAATGAGAGGAAGAACAAAGAAGATAACACAAAGAACTCGAAGATCTAGTCCAAGGGCGTCCCCTCACATAGAGGAGAAAGCGATTGGTGAAACATAGGTCTAGATCTCCTCTCTTTTTTACCTCAAGAACTAGCAAGAATCATTGGAGGGATTGAGAGATATTAATCTCGAAGAAGGTCGACAATGGGGGCAAAACACGAGCTCAAAGGATAAGGTTCATTGGGGAAGAAGACCCCCTTTTATAGGCAACCCCGACTCCAACCATTATGCACTCAGGTCGTGCACAAGCGGTACTACTGCTCGAGGAACGGTACTGGCGCTTAGCACGGCCAAAACAGCCCAACGAGACATAAAACACGAATTGTAGTTGTGTCAGAGAGGTAGTACCACTCAGGGGAGAGGTAGTACCGCCCGGAGAGGTAGTGCCGCTTATAAGAGGTACTACCGCTCGGAGAGGTAGGACCGCATAGAAGAGGTATTACCGTTTGGAGAGGTACTACCGCTTATAGGAGGTGCTACAACGAAACCTGACACAAATAATCACATCCCCAGAAGCAGCGGTACTATGCACAGCACAAGGGCGCGGTACTACCGCTTGAGGCTTTCAGGAACACAACAGATAAAACAGAGGATGCAATAAAGCCTAAACTGCCACTACTTGTGCAAATGAACTCCGAGTTGAGCAAACTCAAGCTTGTTGGATAGATGACGACGAGAAGCATCCAAACAGCGACTAGTTATATTAAGGAGAAGCATGGGAGGTATGTCTAAGATATAGAGGAGTGAAAACTCGAACTGAGAAGAACCGGCATAACCTCCAACATCGAAAACATCATAGAAGATGCATGTGAACTCTATTTTCGATAAACTCGAGCTTGTCATGAAGATCACCAAAAGTTCCAAACCCCACAAGGAGAAAAACCAAACAAGAACCAAGAAAGATGAAGCAAGAATACAATGGTTTGATCTCTCTACAAATTATACGATCAAACTACTCACTTGATAGCCCACCTGGATAGTACGGCAATCGATCATATAACCAGGTATCCCAACTACCACCATGAGACCGGTAGAATAGAAAACCTATCAAGGGAAAATATTTGCCTTGCGCATAACCCACTTTAGCTAGATGATGATGAACTTGTCCTCCTCAAGATGGACCACCTTTCTTTTTTGCGTTGGCTCATTGAAGACTAGTCGATTGCTCCCCCATACTCCACTATTGGTGAGCTACTCTTCGACACATCTTCACAAGTCCATTGTCACCACAATGGACGGCAAGCTACAAGCATGATCTCTTCGTGATGCTCTACTTGAACTTGCACACGGCAATCTTGATGGATGATGTATACTATGCAACCTTCTTCTTGTAGACGTTGTTGGGCCTCCAAGTGCAGAGGTTTGTAGGACAGACGAAAATTTCCCTCAAGTGGATGACCTAAGGTTTATCAATCCGTGGGAGGCATAGGATGAAGATGGTCTCTCTAAAACAACCCTGCAACCAAATAACAAAGAGTCTCTTATGTCCCCAACACACCCAATACAATGGTAAATTGTATAGGTGCACTAGTTCGACGAAGAGATGGTGATACAAGTGCAATATGGATGGTAGATATAGGTTTTTGTAATCTAAAAATATAAAAACAGCAAGGTAACTGATGATAAAAGTGAGCGTAAACGGTATTGCAATTCTTAGAAACAAGGCCTAGGGTTCATACTTTCACTAGTGCAAGTTCTCTCAATAATAATAACATAACTGGATCATATAACTATCCCTCAACATGCAACAAAGAGTCACTCCAAAGTCACTAATAGCAGAGAACTAACGAAGAGATTATTGTAGGGTATGAAACCACCTGAAAGTTATTCTTTCTGATCGATCTATTCAAGAGTCTGTAGTAAAATAACACAAAGCTATTATTTCCGTTCGATCTATCATAGAGTTCGTACTAGAATAACACCTTAAGACACAAATCCACCAAAACCCTAAAGTCACCTAGATACTCCATTGTCACCTCAAGTATCCGTAGGCATGATTAGACGATATGCATCACACAATCTCAGATTCATCTATTCAACCAACACAAAGTACTTCAAAGAGTGCCCCAAAGTTTCTATCAGAGAGTTAAGACGAAAATGTGTGCCAACCCCTATGCATAAGTTCACAGGATCACTGAACCCGCAAGTTGATCACCAAAACATACATCAAGTAGATCATGTGATATCCCATTGTCACCACAGATAAGCACATGCAAGACATACATCAAGTGTTCTCAAATCCTTAAAGACTCAATCCAATAAGATAACTTCAAAGGGAAAACTCAATCCATTACAAGAGAGTAGAGGGGGAGAAGCATCATAAGATCCAACTATAATAGCAAAGCTCGCGATACATCAAGATCGTGCCATCTCAAGAACACGAGAGAGAGAGAGAGATCAAACACATAGTTACTGGTACATACCCTCAGCCCCGAGGGTGGACTACTCCCTCCTCATCATGGAGAGCGCCGGGATGATGAAGATGGCCACCGGAGAGGGATTCCCCCTCCGGCAGGGTGCCGGAACAGGGTCTAGATTGGTTTCCGATGGCAACAGAGGCTTTCGGCAGCGGAACTCCCGATCTAGGTTTCTTTTCGGGGGTTTCTGTATTTTTAGCAATTTTTGGCATTGGTCCCATGTCAGGGGGGTCTCCGAGTCGTCCATGAGATAGGAGGGCGAGCCCGGGGGATAGGGCGCACCCTCCACCCTCGTGGACAGCTCGGGACTCTTCTGGCCCAACTCTTTTACTCCGGGGGCTTCTTTTGGTTCATAAAAAATCATCAAAAATTGGCATGTCAATTGGACTCCGTTTGGCATTCCTTTTCTATAGAACTCAAAAACAAGGAAAAAACATAAACTGGCACTGGGCTCTATGTTAATAGGTTAGTCCCAAAAATCATATAAAATAGCATATAAATGCATATAAAACATCCAAGATTGATAATATAATAGCATGGAACAATCAAAAATTATAGATACGTTGGAGACGTATCAATGGCAATCACCACTTGATGTCACCCTCCATGGTTTGTATTAGATCTTCCTTCTTACGCAAACTCGTGGAAACATACCTAACCCCACATAGAACTCTCACATGGACCATGTGTTAGTACACAAAGCGTAATGGACAATACTTACCATAACATGGGATAATTTGATCCCTATCGATACATCTTCTATGCTTTGTGTGTTGATCAACTTGATTCACTCTTTGACTTAGTCTTGATCAACCTTGAATCATGACCAAGCTTTAGATAATTCCTTGAATAGCACCTTGGTCAACACATAAAATCCTTGAAACCAACACATGGACTTCAAGAAATTCCTGTCAGATTTCGGGCTCCGCAAACCCTTGAGAGGTTCGAACTCTCGGGTGCGCACGAAGAACACTCCCTCCCCAACGCGCTCACCCTACGACTCTGCGGCCTAGCTCGTCGTGCTCAAAGAAACAAGGGACACAAAGAATTATACTGGTTCGGGCCACATTGTGGTGTAATACCCTACTCCAGTGTGTGTGGTGGATTGCCTTTGTATGGCTGATGATGAACTAGTACAAGGGATGAACAGCCTCCGGAGGAGAGGTGTTCTTGGGCTCGGATGAGCTTGTGGTGTGAGTAGGGTGGAATGGATCCGATCTCCTCCCTCCTCTCTGGTGGTGGCTAGGTCCTATTTATGGTGGCCTTGGTCCTCTTCCAAAATATCGGCGGGAAGGGATCCCACAACGACCAAATTTGAAGGGGAACAACTAGTACAAGTTATCCTGACAAAAGTAGTCTTTGCCTGCGAAAGGCTCTAGTGGTGATGGCGCCGGGCTCTAGGATGACCTCCATTCTACAGCCTTGACAGTCTTTGGTCTTGTTGCACCGATATGGAAACCTTTGCCTGATCCCTCGGGACTCCGCGCCTGCGCTTGCTGTGTTAGCACCAAAGAGGAAACTGGCACACTACACCCGTTAGCGCCCGCTGGCCTTGGTCGTCATGGCTCATGTCACGTGAACCTCGCGAGGTGCTCCTTGCATAGATATCTCTGCTCCTCGGGAGCCAGCCTAGAGAGACTGCCCCCAGGGAGGTCTTGACGTCGCCCGCCTCGCGAGGCTCGGCCCCTCGCGAGGGTCTTGAGTTGCAGTTGTTGAAGTTGGGCCCCACCAGGCCGCTGATGGAGCCACGTCACGGGCTGCAGGCAGGCAAGTCTGGCTATCCCCATTTCCAGGACGCCGACAGTAGCCCCCGGGCCCAAGGCGCGCAAGGACTTGGCTTCCAGGCAGAGCCAAACGGGCAAGGGCGATGCATCGCGGGCCCCAGAGGCTTGCGGCCTTGGTCGACACGTGGCGACTTGATGGGATGTGGGCATCTCATTTCCTCACGCCGCCTTGAAATCCGCCCGACCTGGTGGCCGCCGCCGTTTGCATAGCCCCACTTCCATTATTGGTAGTGTGCTCCCACCACTTCTCCCGGGTATCTTGACGGTGTTGTTGCCCGGGTGAGTTGCCGCCATGAACTTTGCCAAGGCTGGGAAGCCGAGGACGGTGTTGTACGGAGGTGGATGGGTGCAACGTCGAAATCGATGAGCTCAGTCCGGTAGTTAGCCGGTGTGCCGAAGGTGACCGGGAGGCGGATCTGGCCGAGCGGAACGGCCGAGCCCGCGACCCCCGAGAAGGGCTTGGTGGGAAGGAGTTTCCTGTAGGACATCGGCAGATGACCACAGGCTTCGGGAGAGAGGATGTTGAGGCTCGCGCCGCCGTCGATGAGAGTTCTTGTCACGGCCACCCCGCAGATGGTGGGTGTGCATACCGTGGGTAGAGCGCCGATGCCGGCCGCTTCGAAGGCGAGGTCGCCGGGGCCAAAGGTGATGATGGGCCCCGGCCCATTCTGCGCCCGCAAGGCCTCCCGCGGCTGGGCGGCACCTCCAACCTGCCGAAAGTGCGACTTGGCGTGCCGGGCAGACGCTGGTGCTTGGGACCCACCGAGGATGCAGACGACCCCGCGGCAAGGCCGCTCCTTGCAGCCGACGCCCCATAGCTCGCAGCTGCAGGCCGTCCGCGTGGCGCGGGTCTCGGCGGGCGGCCGGTGCTGGGCCTGCCATTGTCCCATTAAGAACGCGACCGGCGAGGCCACGGGAGGTGGGAGTGGTGGCGCAGGCCGTCCTCCAGTGACCTGGCTGGCTGGAAAGTCGTAGAGGAAGGAGGAGGGGCACCCATGGGTGGCGTGGTCCGCTGATGTTGCTCGGTCGACGGGGAGGAAGCCAGCCCCCGCGCGGCTGTGGCTAGCCACAGCCATCGTAGAGGCACCGAACCAGAGAGGGTAAGTGAGGTCGTCGGAGAGGCGAGATCTCGACACGCCCCCTACCTGGCGCACCAAATGTCGGATTCAGGGCTCCGCAAAACCCGTTAAGTTCAAACACAGGGGCGTGAACAAATATCTCTCCCACTCACGTCTACCTAGCGCCTCGCTCTCGTCTCGGTGGAAGGATTCAAGCAAACAACGAACAAGCACACAGGAGTTTATCCAGGTTCGGGCCACCGTGTGGTGTAAGACCCTACTTGCTGCTTTGGTGGATTGGCTCTGGGCGAGCTAGAATATGAGCTAGTACAATGGTTCTTGGTCTCAGGAGGCGAGCTCAGGAGGGTCAGGAGGCAAGTGTTCTTGCTCCTTGTGCGGTGGCAAAGTGTGTTCGTCCCCCTTATGCAGTGGGAGTCCTAGCTACTTATATAGGCGGCCACAGTCCTCTTCCCCCGAAATGTTTAGGCGGGAAGGGATCCCACAATGGCCATTTTTTAGCGGGAACACAAGGACGTTCCTACCCTGACAAAAGCGGTCTTCCCCTGCAAAAGGATCAGGCGGTGACACGGTGGTGGGCTCGACGGTGACATCCCCCTTATCGTCCTTGCGGTCTTCGGCACCAAAGAGGAAACCTTTGTCCCGCTCCTTGGGAACCAACGGCTGCGCTGTCTCCTTTGCATCGAAATGGCAACTGCGCCGCTGGCGGACGCTGGCACCCACTGGCGCGGTGCGTCACTGCTGACATCACTGCCTCCTCCTGAGGCAAGCTTGGCCTTGGGTTCTCCGCCCCTCCGGAGCACCTTGTCGAGGCTGCTCCTGAGGAGGTCTTGGCGTCGTTCTCCTTGCAAGGCTTCGCCCCCCCCTCGCGAGGGTCTTGGGCAGCTGGTTGATCAGCTGGGCCGTACCAGGCCGTAGTAGGAGCGCGTCGCGGCCCGCAGACAGGCAAGTCTGGGCACCCTGGTTCCCAGTACGTCGACAAGTTGGTACAGTGGGAGTGCCTTCTCACCCAGCCGGCTGATGAAACGGTTGAGCGATGCCAGGCACCCGGTGAACTTCTGGACGTCTCGTACGAGAGTTGGCCTCTCCATTCTCTCAATGGCCTTGATATTTGCGGGGTTGCACTCGATGCCGCGTTCAGATACCAGGAAACCAAGGATCTAGACTACTGGTACCCCGAAGATGCATTTCTCCGGGTTTAGCTTGATCTGAAAGCGGCGCAGGTTTTCAAAGGTCTCTTGGAGATCCTCCAAGAGAGTTCCCCTCTTCTCCGTCTTCACCACGATATCATCCACGTAAATGTGGGCGTTTCTGCCAAGTTGCTTGAGGAGACACTTCTGCATGCAACGCTGAAAAGTGACGTCGTCATTCCTCAAGCCAAACATCATGGTCAGGTAGCAGAAGGCCCCAAATGGCGTGAGGAAGGCGGTCTTCAAACGGTCGGCCGGGTCGATTTTGATCTGGTGGTACCCGGAATAAGCATCAAGGAATGATAGCAGCTCGCATCCGGCTGTGGAGTCAATCACTTGATCTATTCGCGGCAGAGCAAACGGATCTTTAGGGCAAGCTTTGTTGAGGCTGGTGTAATCAATGCACATGTGCCATTTGTTGTTCTTCTTCATCACTAGGACTCGGTTGGTGAGCCACTCAGGATAGAACACCTCCATAATGACGCCGGCTGCTAGCAAGCGGGCGACCTCTTCTCCAACAACTCTTCTTTTTTCTTCTGACAGGCGGCGGAGCGGCTGCCTGACAAGCTTTGCATCTTCTCTCACATGTAGCTTGTGCTCGGCGAAATCCGTAGGAACACCCAGCATGTCTTTGGGGAACCATGCAAAGATGTCCCGATTCTCACGGAGGAAATCGACGAGCCCGCTTTCCTATTTGTTGTCTAGGTTTGACCCTATGACAGAAAATCGCTCTGGGTGAGATGGGTCCAATGCAATCTTCTTTGTCTCCTTGGCCAGCTGGAATGAGCCTTGCGGCTCCGCCTCCCTGGGGTCGGCTGGTATGGCTGGCTGCTCGCCAGCCATTGCCACCAGCTGTTCCAGGCGGCGCTTTTCTTCAGCTACGACAAGGGACTCGGCCAGACGGCTGTTGGCAGTCGCACATGCGATGGACTTCTCATAGTCCCCGTCTATGGTGATTATTTCCTTGGGACCCGGCATCTTGATCTAGAGGTAGGTGTAATGGGGTACTGCCATGAACTTTGCAAGAGCTGACCAGCCCAAAATCACGTGATAGGGACTTTCCAGGTTCACCACTTCAAACCAGACCGGCTCCCACCGGAAATGCTTCTTGTCACCAAACAGGACATCAATCTTGGCCTTATCGATTGGTGAGTAAGAGAGGCCTGGCACAATGCCGTGGAACACAGTCCTGGTAGGTTGAAGCTATTTTTCTTTGATGCCCAATTTCTCCAAGGTATCATGGTACATGATGTTGATGTTGCCGCCGCTGTCTACCAGCACTCGGGAGAAACGACAGGCCCGCCTGTCGATGGAGAGAGTCGCATCCAGAACTAGGGCATAAGCCACTGGTGAAGGCATGATAGCCGGGTGATCTTCACGGCTCCAGCTGACGGGCCTTTCTAACCAGTGCATGAATTCTGGGGCTTCACTGGCAACGGTGTTGACTTCTCTGCGCTGCTGGCGCCGTCTGTGCCAATCGTCCGCTTGGCTCATGAAGACGACGTAGGCTCCATTCTCTTCTGGGAACTCGTCCTGGATCTGGCCGCCTGGACGAGTAGCCAGTGGTTTGGGAGGCGGAGCCGCCTGCCCAGCAGGCGGTGGTGGCAGAGCCTCTCCTCTGGCAATCCGTGTGAGCCAATGGCATTTTCGTGTGGTGTGATTGGAAGGCTTCGCGCTGATGTGAAACTTGCAGGGGGCATCCAGAGCTTGGTCGAAGGAGAAAGTGGGCTGCCAGGCTGGCTTGCCGCCCTTCTGACGCTTGGGTCCCGCTTGTGCCTCTGGCTGCTGGCCATCGACTGCTGCCACCAGCCGGTTGTTGGTAGCCGGCGCGTGGGTCTTGCGCTTGTGATCATTCGGCTACTAGCGCCGGCTGGACTCTCCGGCCGGCATTTTGGGAGCTGGGGGAGCCATTTTTTCAGAAGCATTCAGTTGCAGCTCGGACTTCATGGAGGAGTCAGCAGTGGCGTATTTTTCTGCTATGCTCAGCAGCTCGTCCAGCATGGCGGGCTCGTCGCAGAGGAGTTTGTGTTTGAGTAGGGTGCCTTCTCTGCACCCGGCCGTGAAATACTCGATGGCTTGTACCTCGTGCACTCCCTCGCAAGAGTTGCGCAGCTCTGCCCATCGTGTCAGGTAATCATGAGCCGACTCATTTGGGCCTTGAACACATAAGGAGAGCTGGCGTGGCTTGGGAGAACGCTTGTAGGTGTTGGTGAAGTTACAAGTGAAGGCGTCGGTGAAGTCCAACCAGCCGTTGATGCTGTTGGGCTTGAGGATGTTCAACCACATCCGGGCCATGCCCTGGAGCATAAGTAGCACGTACTTTACCGCAACACGCCTGTTGCCTGTTGCCGGTTGCTATGCTGACGGCTGTGGAGTAGTCCACCAGCTAGTCCTCCGGTTTTACCAATCCGTTGTACTTGGGGGTATCTCTGGGGAGTGAGAAGCCCTTGGGGAAAGGCTCGTTACGGATGCAGGGGCCGAAGCAGGCTGGGCCGAGATCATCTTCTTCTTCGACCACCTGGGACCGAGCGAGTCGGTCAAGGCAGTGGCGGGCGTCATTCTCCCCGACTCCCTCGTGGCGGCCCAAGAGGCCTGCCAGAGAGGGGTGGTCGACAAGCGGAGGAGACACACGCCTTTCCCGGCGAGGAGGAGGCGGGCATTCCTCTCGCTGCTCTACAGCCCTTGGGTGGTCGTCTTGATCGCGCTCGATGGTGATGCGAGTCTGCCGGCTACGGCTAGCAGCCGGCTCTGAGTCACGCCGGTTGTGGGTGCCGACTGTTGGAGAGCGGGGCGTGGCTCCTTGCTCCCGCCGAAGGGGGCGGTTATCTGCTTGTGCGCCTGCCTCTGATGCCCGGCGACGGGCTTCCTGATGCGCAGCAGCCGCGTCGAGGAGCTGGCGGGTGCGCTGAGTCATGCAGCGAAGCTCGTCTCCCTCCAAGTGGCCTAGCTCATCGAGTGCCGCCTGGGCAGCCCTTAGGTTCTCTGACAGAGTGGGGTACACGGGCCGTGGGGCCCCCAGCATGTCTGCCAACACTCCGCCGCGATCGCGAACTGCACCAGCCCGGCTGGGCTCGCCAGCAGTCGGTGTGCCGCCTATGGCACGATCCATCTCGCGACGGTAGGCATCAGTGAGGCGCCGGGAAGCGGCTAGCTTGTTGCGTTTTCGAGGAGTGAGACGCAAAGCGCCTCCAGCATCGCGCCGTCCGCCCCTGCAGCGATGGGAGCGGAGAGGCTCTGCATGGCTGCCTGCAGCGGGTCTTGGCCCGACCCGCCGGAAGGCTCGTCATGGCCGGTGGCCAGTACCTCCATGACGGTGCTGACGGTACTGCCGCAGGCTGCAGTGGGGAGGGGATCGTTGATGATCACCACATGCTCGGGGAAGGAATCGACGGACGCCGCGTCGAGGTTGATGATCATGTCAACTGGTGGGTCGGAGGAGCCCACTGACTCTATGTCAGAAGCGCGCTCGTCAATGATGTGGAGCTTGTCGAGGAGCTCGACGAGGCAGCTCTCCGGAGCAACTGGCTCTGCAGCCAGAGAGGGCTCGTCATGGATGTGGGCACCGACGAGAAGGTCGACGAGTCCGCTCGCGGCGCATGCGGCCCCAGCGCCGCGAAGCATCCCGGTATCCACGCCTGCGGGCGTGCCGCGCTGGCTGTGCTTGCCAGGAAGGAGCAAAGTTCCCCTCCAGAACATGTCTCTGGACGACGGTGCACCTTGCCCCATGATGGGCGCCAAATGTCGGGGTTTTGGTGCGACATATGCCAACGGATGACTTATCATGCATGGGGACAATAGAACGTCGCCGGGCCCTAGAAGCGGGATAAGGCGGAACTTAGGACGCCTACGAATCTTACCCAGTTTTGGGGCTCTCCGTGGAGATAACACCCCTAGTCCTGCTCTGCAGGGATTCCGCGTCATGACTAATGTCACTAAGGTGGCTACAAGGTTGCTCCTTGAGTTGTGTTGTGTAGAGGAGGAAGAAGGGCAAGGCTAGCTCTCTACCTTCGCTCTAGGGAATCGGGATGATGGCTAAGGTTTCTCCCTATTTCTCTCTATGTGTCTCTCTTCTCCTGAGAGTTCAACCACTCCAAATGGAGGACCCTGGGGGGTTTATATAGGCCTACCCCCTAGGGGTAAAACAGTAATCCGGGCGGAATGGCCCCCAGCTATCAGCGTCTTTGGGTGCCGGCCTCTCCGCCCGTCTGCTGGGGCCTGCCATCTGTTGGTCCTCGTGATTGCCTTTCACTATAGGTGCTCTTCTACTGACAGCAGCATCATCAGGAGCGAACTGGCTACAGTGCCGCCGTCTCTTGCCGTACACTACTACCATGTCCTGTCTTGTCATCTTGATGAGGTTCAGACTCCAAGGGTATGGTGAGCCGCCTGCTACCAGGCGGACCTTCTCCCCCGGCCGCCTGCCAGGGGCCGCTTGTTTCTGGTTTACCCACTGGCCGGTGGGGCCGGCCTCCTACTGGCCCCGCCATTCGTGGGTAGTGGCATCGTGGCTTCCTCTGACCGAAGCTTGGTCACTGGCAGCATGGCTACAGTGATACGTCGCTTAAGAGGCGCCCATAAGGTACGCATTCACTATAGCCACGCCCTTATAGATTCTCTAAGGACATGCTCAACTGTAGCCATGCCTTAGCTATGTCGTGGTCCCCTAGCACGCATCCCGAGGGGGAGGCGCAGGACTGTCTGCTAGCTGTTGGCTATGGAGCTGCCGCCTGTTCGGGCCCCTGCCGTCTGCTTGCAGCCGGCTCCTGGGGTAAAACTATCCCAGGAGGCGGCCTGATGAGCAGGCGGCCGGGGGATAACAGGCGGCCCCCAATTGTCTTGAAATACCATGGGTGGTCGATGAGGACACCCGTGATCAATATCTCCGACAACGGGATACTTGCCTATCTAGAAAATAGCAAAGTACCTAACCCAGCCACAGACCACAGAGTGGCTGTCTGGCTGGCAGGACGGCAGTTAAAGGAGACGGCAAAAGAAAAATGCCCGAAGGAACAAAGGACGGTGCTAACTCTAGAACCCGGCAAATAGCATAAACATATGGAGAATTCAGAGAATATTTACATAACAAAAGGCCTCGAAGGCCGCCTTCCAGCAAATGTTTGCGAATACACCCAGTGGGTGGAATTGTTCGATACTAACTCTAGCAAGTCTTAAGAGAAACAGGAAATAAAAGATAGCATGGCCGCCTAGGCCAGAGGTGCAGCAGGCGGAGTAGGTGGCACGACGGGGTCCGCTGGGCTCGCTGCTGAGGGGGCCGCCTGGTGGGTCTCGGCCTGGTCGCCTTCCGTGGCAGACAGCGCAGTCCCGCAGGGTCTGCTCGTCGAGGCCTAGTTGGGCTAATGACGAATAGGCGGCTCCTCCTCCAACAAGCCGCCTTCCTCGTCGTCGTCATCCTCGTCCTCACCCTCGTCGCTCGAGGCAATCTCTTCATCCAGCTCCTCCGGTGCTGACTGGTCCAGCACAAAGTTGTCACGCGGCACCACATGACCGTTTTCATCCAATTCCGAGATGAAGACGGTGGTGTCGGCATATTCAGCGACCGTGGCGGCGCGCTTGATGAGGTCTCCCCGTACCGCTGCCAGCTCGGGCTCAGCTTCCAAGTGGAAGGTCGCCAGCTGAGCAAAATCCAGATCGGAGTACCAGCCCTTGGCAAATTCCAGGGCGGTCCGCGTGCTGGCTCTCGCTGCAGCACCCTTCCAAGCCTGGAAGCGGCCAACGGCCGCCTCCAGCCATTCGACGGCCCGGCTGGGAGTGCGGGGTGCCAGAACGTCTGGCGAGAGGGAAACCAGCACCTGGTACCCGGCGCATTGTAGGCGGCGGAGCAGATGGTGGGTCGGCTGGAGGCGTGCCTTGACGGCGAGGAGTTGCTCGATGGGAGTCCAGGGCGCGTTAGGTGCGATCACCCAACCCGCCCGGCGCCTCTCATCGCGTTGGGCCTCAATGGCCTGGCTGGCGGCAACAGAATGGCCCGGGAAGTATTCTGCGCCAAGGACAAGACAGAGAATCAGGAAAAAGGAGCCGGTTGCTGCGACAGACGGCGAACACGTGAAAGCAAGGAGAAGCAGCTTACCGTCAACCATGTCCTCGATGGCCCCGTAGCCATCCTGCAGGGCTGTCTCGGTGTCGGCCCAGTTTGAGCGCTCAGTCTCGAACTCGGCCCGAAGAAGCTCCTCAGCGTCCGCCAGCTTCTTGAGCTCTGCCTTGTGCGTCGCCGCCTGCTCTGCCAACTCCTTCGCCAGGCGGTCACGCTCTTGGACGGCGAGGCTGCGCTCCTGCTCCTAGACGGTGAGTTCGGCCTGGACTCCACCTAGCTGGTTGCGGAGGTCGGTTACGGTTGCTGACAAGAAAGAAGGAGGAGCATTAACACTAGCGAGAAGACAAAACAACCTTGGAGTTCTAGGCCGCCTGCTCAGCAGCCGGCCCGGAACTCGGGGACTACACCCAGCGGGTGCGCTGACGCGCCCCCGCAAGGAGGAAAAGAAGACACTTACTCCGGCTCTTGGCCAGGGCGGCCTTCAGCTGGGCCAGCTCCTGATGCTGGGAGTTGTAGGCCGCCACTCGAAGATTGTGGTAGTCCTGTAGCAAGAAATAAGTTAGCTCATAAAGCAGCACCTTGGAGTTCCAAGCTGCCTGCTCATCAGCCGGCTCGGAACTCGAGGACTACACCCAGTGGGTGCGCTGACGCGCCCCCACGAGAGAAATTGAAGGAATAAAAATTGAAGCAGAAATCAACATACCCGGACGGAAGTCCGCGTGGCCAAGAACTCCCGCAAGACCATTTGCATGATCTCGCCCAGAGAGTTGAATCGGTCGAGGACATCCCGGGACACGACATTCAACATGCCGCCGCCACTGGCCGTCTAGCCTGGCGGCGCTGCGCTGGCGGCCTCGTTGTCTGGCGAGGACGAGCTGGCAGCACTGGCTTCCACCTGCCGTGGGGCTGAAGCCGCCCTCGCCGGACGCGAGCGGGCTAGAACTCAGGTGGTAGGCAGCGGGCCTGCAACCAGCACGCCTTCTGCCGGCGGCACGTCCGCCCCACGGGTCGGCTGTCCTCGCCCCAGCAGGCGGCACGGGGGGAGTTGCTTCCGCCTCCATGACGGCGTGGCCATCCCCCTCCTTGTCATGAGCCAGCCGATCATCGCCGGCTGGTGCTTGAACAGACGGCTCTGGCGGAGCCGCTTGTTGAGGATCGGTGTGGCTCGCCGACTGCTGGTGGGCCACCTCCTGCTCCTGGGCTCGGACGGTGGCATCCTCCTACGCCTTGGTGGCCGCCTCGTCTTCGGCCTTGGCTGCGGCCTCGGCCACCGCCTGCTGACGGGCCGCGGCCTCCCGCTCTTCCCGCACCTCTCGCGCATTCCTTTCCGTCGCTTCTCGAAGGGCGGCGGCAGGATCCACACGGCGCGGCGCAGAAGGGGCGCCCGTGCCCCCAACCATCGAGCCCATAGGGGCTCGTGAGAGGGAAAGTGGGGCACTGTTCAAATGTTCCCAGGAAGATAGTAAAATCAGCCACGAAGAAGGCAAAGGGCTAGAAGAAATATAGGGAGAAAGATAGGACGCAGCACTTACGCGGATACGGTCGGCCTGGGCTGAGGGACCCTAAGAAGGGCCGCCTTGGAGGCCGCCTCCTAACGTTTGGTGGTGGCGACCGAGGCCTTGGGCTTCTTGGGTCGGGCTCCGGGCAGCACGGCAGAGGCCCCGTGCTTCGAGCCGCTGGCAGCGATTGGCGGCGCCGTCGAATAGCTGCTGCACCCAACCAGGTCCGCCTCTTGGACGCGAGGCGGCGCTTCCTCCTCCTTGTCATCGTCCAGCCAGTCCTCGACTCCGCCTCCTTACGAGCCGCCTGCTGGCTGGCCCCCACCTCCTATGACCTCCTCCTCCTCCATGGCGGCCACCCCTAGATCGGGGTCGCTCGTGTCGCTCTGGGAGAGGTCCGGCATCAACGGGTGACTCGGCTGCTCAGAGCCCGGTTGCGGCTGGCTGGGGAAGATCTGCAAGGCGGCACAAGGGTCAGGCGGCTGGGGCAGGCGGAAGAAGAAAGAGAAAGGGGGCTCGCCGCAGGCGGCGGGTTGTTGCGGCTGTACGGCGGCTTACCAAACGCCCAGCCCGAATCAGAGAGCTTGTAGTTGGAGACGGAGTTCACCAGAAGGGCCACCTCCTTGTATGGCATCTGCTTGGTGCAGGTCCGGCTCGGGTCCCGGTGCCCGCTCATGTCGCAGATCAGGTGCGGGCGAGACTGCAGCGGCAGCACTCGGTGCTCCGCAAAAGTGGCCAGGAGGTCAGAGAACACCAGGCCCTCATTTTCATTCATCTCCCGAAGGCGCCTCACGGCGATAGAGGCCCCAGGCGTGAGGGAGACGGGCCGGAACTTCCAGGTGGCGCGGGGCTCGGCAGGCGGGCCGACCGCGTAGTCTGGTAGGTTGATGAAGTCGTGCTCCGGGTTGACATTGGAGACATAAAAATATGTCTTTTGCCACAACTTCGACGAATGCACAAGGGCAGGTGGTGGGAAGTGGTTCTTGACCCCGGTGCGCTTCACGACGATGCACCCGCCGCACTGGGCAGCCTCGCCCCAGAGTGCGGTGCCGAGCTTCAGGTAGAAGAGCTCGCTCGACAACTCGACCGTGGGGAGTATCCTGAGGTACCCCTCGCAGAGGACGACGAAGGAAGCTAGCGTCACCACCATGTTCGGCATGAGGTGGTGGGGCTGCACGTTGAAGAAATCGAGGAAGGAGCGGAAGAACCCGCCGACGGGGAGCCCGAAGCTGCAGGGGAAGTGCGAGCGGAAAACAACCTGCTCGCCCAGCCGCGGCGCCGGCCTGATCTCGGTCGACGGCGCAAGGCGCACGGTGACCTTCTCGGCGGGAGGCAACCGCCGTGAGCGGCGGAGGTAGTACACATGCTCGTCGTTGACCTCGTTGCCGTCCCACTCGCCGGAGCGGTGGACCTGCGCTTCCGCGGCCATGGTTTGGGGCGAGAGCAAAAGTCCGGCGGGGTGATGCGGGCAACGCTGGCGAGGTGCACAAGAAGGGGTGAGGAAAAAGAAGAGGGAGCGGGGGTGTGCGCATGAGCAGCGCTCGCCCCCTCCCGCGCCTACTTATAGGCTCGGGGCGACGAAGCCGAGGGGGCGGGGGCGTGGGGTTAACTACACCACGCCCCGCATGACCCATACCTTTTTCGCGCCTAATCCGCGCACATTTAATGCGCGTGGGGAGGGCAATCGATTGCCTCTGCTGCAACGGATCTGCGCGCGCGCCGAGGCCCTGTAGTGGTGGGCCCTGGCCTGCTGCTGCGTCCCATCGCACGCGTGGACTGGCAGGGATGCTTGGCGAGATGACGACGCGTGGAACGCCGCCAACGGGCGGCAAAACCACACCGCGGCCTGCCATCCATGCGGTATATTCTCCTCGAAGACTTGAAGACAAAGGCCCGGCTGCTAGAAGTCGGCCCTCCCAGAGGACAATGGCCCGGCTGCTAGAAGCCGGACCTTCCAGAGGACAGACCAGAAGCACAACCAAACCTTACTTAGAGTGGGAAGCTGCTGGAACCCCGCAGTCCCGCTTACGACCGCAGAGCTCCTCCAGCTTCGGGGACTACTCTTGGAGATATTGACCAAGGGTGTCTTCATCGACCACCCATGGCGTTTCAAGACAAATAGGGGCCGCCTGTCATCCTATGGACGCCTGCGTATCGGGCCGCCTCCTAGGGCCGCAACGCCTAGGAGCCGACTGCTAGCAGGCCGCGGAGCCCTAATGGGCGACA
The DNA here is from genome assembly GCA_902687465.1 of Secale cereale. Taxonomy (NCBI): domain Eukaryota; kingdom Viridiplantae; phylum Streptophyta; class Magnoliopsida; order Poales; family Poaceae; genus Secale; species Secale cereale. The sequence continues at coordinate 269,897,275 of LR738711.1, read as the reverse complement.
GCCCGCCGGCCAGCATCTAGAAGATGGCCCCGTGCCTCCCCCTTGGGACGTGGGTCGGGGAGCTGCGATGAGACTAAGGCATGGCTACAGTTAAGCATGTCCTTAGAGAATCTATAAAAGCGTGGCTACAGTGAGAGTGTACCTTACGGACACTCCTTAAGCGGCGTATCATTGTAGCCATGACACCGATGACCTAGCCATGGTTAGAGGAAGCCATGATCCCACTACCCACAGGCGGAGTGGCAGCAGGCGGCTGGCCCCACCCGCCAGTGAGCCACCCACAAGCAAGCGACCTCTGGCAGGCGGCCTGGGAGACGGGCCGCCCTGTAGCAGGCGGCTAACCGTGCCCTGGGAGTCTGAACCCCATCAAGATGACAAGACAAGACGTGGTGATAGTGTACGACTGAGAGGTGGCAGCACTGTAGCCACTCCCCTCCTGACGAAGCTCCCGTCAGCAGAAGGACGCCAACAGTAAAAGACAATCACGAGGGCCCAATGGCGATGGGCCCCAGCCGCTGGCGGAGAAGCCGGCACCCAGAGACACTGACTATCGGGGGCCACTTTGCCCAGAATACCGTTGTACCCCTAGGGGGTAGGCCTATATAAACCCCCCAGGGTCCTCCATGTGGAGGGGTTGGACCAAAGAGACACAGAGAGATCGAGAGAGAGAAACCCTAGTGATTATTCCCGTTCCCTAGAGCGAAGGTAGGGGCTAGCCCTGCCCTCCTTCCTCCTCTAGACGACACAGCTCAAGGAGCAACCTTGTAGCTACCACATTGACATTAGTCATGACGCGGAGCCCCCAATGAGCAGGACTAGGGGTGTTATCTCCATGGAGAGCCCGGAACCTGGGTAAGATCCGTAGGCGTCCCAAGTATCGCCTTATCCCGCTTCTAGGGCCCGGCAGCGTACTCTTATCCCCATGCATGATAAGCCATCCTTTGGCATATGTCGCACCAAAACCCAGACAATATTTATAACATAGGGTGACACTAACTAGCTCCACTTCATCAATGTAATGTAGGCATGTATTCCGAATATAGTCATACGTGCTTATGGAAAAGAACTTGCATGACATCTTTTGTCTAACCCTCCCGTGGCAGCGGGGTCCTATTGGAAACTAAGGGATATTAAGGCATCCTTTTAATAGAGTACCGGACCAAAGCAATAACACATAGTGAATACATGAACTCCTCAAACTACGGCCATCATCGGGAGTGGTCTCGATTATTGTCACTTCAGGGTTGCCGGATCATAACACATAGTAGGTGACTATTGACTTGCAAGATAGGATCAAGAACACACATATATTCGTGAAAACATAATAGGTTCAGATCTGAAATCATGGCACTCGGGCCCTAGTGGCAAGCATTAAGCATGGCAAAGTCATAGCAACATCAATCTTAGAACATAATGGATACTAGGGATCAAACCCAAACAAAACTAACTCGATTACATGGTAAATCTCATCCAACTCATCACCGTCCAGCAAGCCTACGATGGGATTATCCACGCACGGCAGTGAGCATCATGGAATTGGTGATGGAGGAAGGTTGATGATGACGATCGCGGCGATCTCCACTCTTCGGAGCCCCGAACGGACTCCAAATCAGCCCTCACGAGAGAGATTAGGGCTTGGCGGCAGCTCCGTATCGTAAAACGCGATGAATCCTTCTCTCTAGTTTTTTTCTCCCCGAAAGTGAATATATGGAGTCGGTGCAGATGTCGGTGGAGCCTCAGGGGGCCCACGAGGCAGGGGGCACGCCCAGGGGGCGCGCCCACCACCCTCGTGGACAGGGTGTGGGCCCTCTGGTCTGGTTCTTTCCGTAGGTATTTTTTATATATTCCAAAATAAATCTCCGTTGATTTTCAGGTCATTCCGAGAACTTTAATTTCTGCACAAAAATAACACCCTGGTAGTTCTGCTGAAAACAGCGTCAGTCCGGGTTAGTTCCATTCAAATCATGCAAGTTAGAGTCCAAAACAACGGCAAAAGTCTTGGGAAAAGTAGATACGTTGGAGACGTATCAACTCCCCCAAGCTTAAACCTTTGCTTGTCCTCAAGCAATTCAGTTGATAAACTGAAAGTGATAAAGAAAAACTTTGACAAAATCTGTTTGATCTTGTTGTTGTAAATATGTAAAGCCAACATTCAAGTTTTCAGCAAAGATCATGAACTAACCACATTCACATTAACTTTCGGGTCTCATGCCTACTCATATCAATGGCATAATCAACTAGTGAGCAATAATAATAAACCTTGGATGACAACACTTTCTCAAAACAATCATAATATGATATGACAAGATGGTATCTCGCTAGCCCTTTCTGAGACCGCAAAACATAAATGCGGAGCACCTCTGAAGATCAAGGACTGACTAGACATTGTAATTCATGGTAAAAGAGATCCAGTCACAATCATACTCAATGTAAATTAATAGCAATACATGCAAATGACAGCGGTGCTCTCCAACTGGTGCTCTTTAATAAGAGGATGATGACTCAACATAAAAGTAAATAGATAGGCCCTTCGCAGAGGGAAGCAGGGATTTGTAGAGGTGTGAGAGCTCGATTTTGAAATAGAGATGAATAATATTTTGAGCGGTATACTTTCATTGTCAACATAACAACCATGAGATCTCGGTATCTTCCATGCTACACACATTATAGGCGGTTACCAAATAGAATGGTAAAGTTTATACTCCCCCAACCACCAACAAGCACACTCCACGGCTGACCCGAAACAACAGGTACCGTCCAAACCAACAACAGCCCTGGGGGAGTTTTGTTTAATTATAATGATTTGAGCATGGGACTAGGCATCCTGGTTACCAGCCATGTTCTCATGAATGATGAGCGGAGTCCACTCATCGCGGGAATAACCCACCTAGCATGGAAGATATAGACATCCCTAGTTGATACATGAGTTGTTCGAGCATACAAAACAGAATTTCATTTGAAAGTTTGGAGTTTGGCACATACAAATTTACTTGGAACGGCAGGTAGATACCGCATATAGGAAGGTATGGTGAACTCATATGGAATAACTTTGGGGTTTATGGAAGTGGATGCACAAGCAGTATTCCCGCTTAGTACAAGTGAAGGCTAGAAAGAGACTGTGAAGCGACCAGCTAGAGAGCGACAACAGTCATGAACATGCATTAAGATTAGTCAACAATGAATGCAAGCATGAGTAGGATATGAATCACCATGAACATAAATAACGTGGAGGCTATGTTGATTTTGTTTCAACTACATGCGTGAACATGTGCCAAGTCAAACCACTTGAATCGTTCAAAGGAGGATACCACCCTATCATACCACATCACAACCATTTTAATATCATGTTGGCATGCAAGGTAAACCATTATAAACTCTTAGCTAATTAAGCATGGCATGAGCAGCTATGATCTCTAATTGTCATTGCAAGCATGTTTCATTCATAATAGGCTGAATCAGGAATGATGAACTATCATATTTACAAAAACAAGAGAGGTCGAGTTTATACCGGCTTTTCTCATCTCAATCAATTCATCATATATCGTCATTATTGCCTTTCACTCGCATGACCGAATGGAGTGGATAATAATAATAGTGCACGTGCATTGGACTAAGCTGGAATCTGCAAGCATTTAATACAAGGGAGAAGACAAGGTAATATGGCTCATGGTTAAATCAATAGCAATGCATATGAGAGCAACTAAACATTTCCATCATGGTCTTCTCCTCTTGACCCCCAAACAAAAGAAAAGAAACTATTTACACGGGAAATCACCCAACAAGCAAAAGAAGAACGAGAAATCTTTTTGGATTTTATTTTAATTACTACTACCACGGGCATGGAAAGTAAACTAGCTAAAAAGCTACAACTAATTTTTTGTTTTTCTCAAGGTTTTTCTAACACACAAGAAAAAGAATAAGAAAAGAAAAGAAACTAGCATTGATAGTACAATGAAAAAGTATGAGCACCGACTACTGGAATAAGTGTGTGAACATGAATGTAATGTCGGTGAGAAATACGTACTCCCCCAAGCTTAGGCTTTTGGCCTAAGTTGGTCTATGGCCAGTATTGGCCTGGCGGATATCCAAAGTCGTAGTTGGGGTTGTACTGAGATGCAGCGGCTACTGCCTGACGAGCTGCATCTTGAAGACGAGCCGCCTTCATCCTCTCCTCATACTCATTCGCCTCCTCCCTGGTTATAATATATCTCCCTTTTTCCTGAAAGTCAAAGAAAGTAGGAGCAGGGAGAGTAATATGGACAGTGCGACGCCTGTCAAAGATTAGTCGGTACTGGAGGGATTGTTCATCTCTCTCAACGAACTGATGGCGAATGATGGCATTATAATCTAGAAAAGCAGGAGGCAACTTCGCATCGTTCTCATGTATGGGTATATGAAGATAATTAGCCAAGCGAGTTGCATAAATTCCACCAAACAAATCTCCATTTAAACCATTAAGATGTAACCTTAGTGCAACAATGGACCCCAAAATATATTGTCTATCACCTAATACCGCACTTTTGAGGACACTAAGATCTGGTACGCACATGTGGCAAGCCTCATCTGTAACACCCTAGATGTAAAACTTCCTTAGATGGCAATAAATATTTACCATTTAGCCCTATCCTTTCCTTGGGGGTTTATCTTTCTTTATGCTTTGTCATTTTAATGCATTGTCATGTCATCATATGCAGCAGGGCCTCATAATACTGCATTCAACCTTGTCATATTGCATTCTCTTTTTCACCGTGTGGCATTGTGGTTTCGTGCATGATTTAGTGTTGCTTTGATCCATGTGTGATCCATGCTCGCTCAATTCCAAGTTTCACCACCTCCCCTTTCTCTCTTTCTCTCTTTATTTTAGTTTTGCAAAGTGCCATCTAGCCTCCTCCTTCAATGTTCATCTTCCCCCCAACAAATCTTGCTCTATGTCCTAAACATCTATGCCCAATTTCACCTCTTTTGAAGTTGCTTTGGTTAGGTTCAGAAATGCCTCAAGTTTGAATCATATTCAAACTTATTTTATTTTTCTACCTCTAAAAATGCCCAAAGTAATTTTATCAAATAGAGCATAATTCCAGGAGCCTGACGGCGTCCTGGGAACCAGGGTACCCAGGCTTTCCTGTCTGCAGGCCGCAGCGCGCTCCTGCCATGGCCTGGTACGGCCTAGCTGATCGACCAGCTGCTCAAGACCATCGCGAGGGGGCTGGACCTCGCGAGGAGAACGACGTCAAGACCTCCTCAGGAGCGGCCTCGGCTAGGTCGCTCCGGAGGGGCGGAGAATCCAAGGCCAAGCCTGCCTCAGGAGGAGGCAGTGACGCAAGCAATGACGCAACGCGCCAGCGGGTGCCAGCGCGTGCGAGCGGCGCAGTTGCCATTTTGGTGCAAGGGGGACAGCGCAGGCGCGGGTTCCCAAGGAACATGACAAAGGTTTCCCCATTGGTGCAACAAGACCGAAGACCGCAAGGACGACAGGGAGGATGTCACCGCCGAGCCCACCATCGCGTCATCGCCGGATCCCTTCGTAGGCGAAGACTGCTTTTGTCAGGGTAGGAACGCCCTTGTGTTCCCAGTCAAAATGGCCGTTGTGGGATCCCTTCCCGCCTAAACATTTCAGGGGAAGAGGACCCTAGCCTCCTATATAAGTAGCTAGGATCCCCACTATGAAGCAGGAGTCGGATTAGATCCAGAAACTCTGCCCTCGCATAAGGGAGCAAGAACTCTTGCCTCCTGACCCTCCTGAGCCCTCCTCCTGAGCTCAGGAACCACTGTACTCATCCATATTCAAGCCCTCCCGAGGCCAATCCACCAAAGGAGGAAGTATGGTTTTACACCGCAAGGTGGCCCGAACCTGGGTAAACTCTTGCATGTTCTATCTGTTGTTTGCTTGAATCTCTTCACCGACGAGGGCGAGACGCTAGGTAGGCGTGAGTGGTAGAGACCTTCGTTCATGCCCCAATGTTCGAACTCTTGGGTTTGCGGAGCCCGTAATCTGACATTTGGCGCGCCAGGTAGGGGGCGTGTCGAAATCTCGCCTCACCGACGAACTCGTCCCGCTCTCGTCCGTCGACCTCGTGTCACCCAGCCTCAATGGATCGCGACTCCGATGGCGGAAGTGCATCAGACGCGCGTGGAAGCCCGCGGCGCTCGCACCGCTCGAGCGTCTCCCTTCGGCTACAGGACTCGCCGTCACCCGGCCTTAATCGGGGCCGACGGCACGATGAGCACCACCGACCCGCCGCTTGGGGACTGGCAGCACCCACCGCCCACACGACGCCAAAGCCACGCAGCAGCGCAGGCCGCCGTGCACGCGGCAGCAAGTTCGCGGGACCGGCACGAAATGGCGAACATGAGGGCTGCGCTGCTGGTTGTGAGGGAGCTGCTAAGGTGTCGGTTACTCGATACCGGCCATGACGCGCTGCTCCAGAGGGTGGCCGAGCTCCTCGATGCCGCCAGCACCGGAGCCCAGCCATTCTTCTTCCATGCAATGACGCTAGGAACCGGGTGCCGCGCCGGCCGTGCCCGGTCGCCCGTGTGGTCAAGACCTGCGGTGACCTATGAGGGCGACATGGGGTATGACCCCCTGAACCCTGCGTATGACGCCGCCCCTCTGCCTCGAAGCCCTTTGTACCTAGGTACCGTCCCCGCCAAGGAACCGTCAGGAAACAAGCGCAGGACTGCGCCCGACGCTGGATGTGATCAGGCACCGGCACGAGGGGGCTCAGGGGCAGAAGGTCGGGGGGCAGACCTCCCGCTCTTAGCCCTCGACTCTCCGCCGTCGCCACCGACGGCCATGGAGCACGAATGAAGCGTCGCGGGTGCCTGCAAGGGCCGGCACTCGCGGCACTGGCCGTAGGCCTCGGGCTGACGATATCTCTGGCCCCGGGCCTCGGCAGGCCAAGGAGACACCCCAGGTACCACGTCAAGATAGAGAGGGAAGGGAAGGCTCAGGTCAGGCCCTCGTCCCCTCACGCGTGACCCGTCGCGCATGAGCCCGCCCTGGATTTCACCAGGGGCTCGCCGGCGGCAGGTACGATGCGCGTGGGGAGGGGCCTTCTCTCCCTCCATTCAGGCTCAAGACGCCTAGCCTCCCGGCGCACCATCCCCCGGGCTACAGAGGGTGCGTCTAGAGGTGGTACGGCAGCCCGTCCTATGCACACCAGGAGGGCCCAAGACCGCGGCTCCGTCCCCCTGCTCATGTAATCCCGTATTTGCTGGGCCCGACCCTGATCAAGAAGGGCTCAGGGGCCACTAGGAGCGTGGGTAGGGCGGGGTCCCCCTCGCACCTCAGGACGCCGCGTCTCCGGATGACGTTAGCCCCCGGGGGCGAAGCGCGCTCGGAGATTGCGTAAGCGGTGTAGCTAGTGCTCGGCAGGGGGGCTGTAGCCAAGGTCCCATCCCCCCACCATATGCAGTGTCCCACCTCATGAATGCCGCCTTCTGGTGAGTTCATGGCGGGAGCGGCCTAGCGCGGGGCGGGGCCCTCAAAGTGAAGGGGCGGGCACGTCAGAAGATCTCCGCTCGTGACACTCTCACATAATAATGAGTGGGGATGTACATGCCCCGGAGTCCCCGGAGCGTCGCCCTAGGGCCTCGGGGGCTCCCTCCCACGTCCTAGTGGATGCACCATGCTCCGCGCTCACCGTCGACACCGCCATCCAATGGCTATGCCCCCACCCGCCGGTGGTAGCCCTACCTCCGCGCTGGGGAGAAGACCGAAGACCCGCTCAGGGGCCGGACGCGGCCCCTCTTTTTTGCCATTCGCCTTTGCCTCCTCTGTATCTTCTTTTTCAAGCCGATCCCGCGGCTGCACGACTCATTTTTTGAGATAAAGGGTGAGAGTTTTTCGCCCGTGTTTCGTGATTTTCGCTGAGTTTTCCTTCGCCCAGTCCATTCTTCGCCTTGCTCGGCTAAGCCGGACTACGTCTGCGACCCCGCCCAATCACTCCTCGCGAGCAGGGTCTGAGGCGTGGGCGCACGTCCTGTCTGGTCCACTACCGGACCGCCAATCACTCTTGCGCCAACTGCAGGTACTCGCGAGACGCGCCCGGACGGGGTCGGCGGACGCTCCTCTCGGAAATGCAACAAGAGCCTGAGGTCTTAGCCTGAGGGACAAACATCGCAAGGGAGTGCCTAAACCCATTCTTACAGTGCTTAAACCCATTCTTACATCATCAAAAGCTTAAGTCTTGTGACATTCATATTACCCGGCTCTAGGGCCACAACCAAAAACAAACCTACAGCAGGAGCTGGACTAAGCATCGGCATCTTCGTCAGGATCGTCAGTGTCGCCCCCCTCAAGCACCGGCGCATCATCGATGGTTGGAGCAAGCTCCGTCACCAACACGTCCACGTGATCGCTCACCCATCCCTCCAAGGGGCCAGCGACTGCCTCAGGCGCAGGCTCCAGCAAGGCCCCGAAGTCCGTACGAACCGCTCGCCTGAGGACATCGCGACTCTGCTCCTCAACAAGTTGCCGAGCCTTCATGACCCTGCCTTCAAGACGCTCTACCACTCTGGTGAAGAACCCGAGATATCCGGTGTCATCATCAACCAGAGGGTCATCGACCCTCGTGTCAAGGAGCTCACCCAGGGCTTGGCCGGCCCTGTGCCGCAGGGCCTCAAACATCTTCGAGCGGGTGTGATGCATTCCACGAGCTCGCACGGCCTCCTCGGAGTTCTGGGCCGCGATAGTGGAAATGTCTTCCACTTGCTTGTGAAAGCATGATAGTTCTGCCCTGGCAGCGGCGCGAGCCTTCTCGGACGCCCGCTCGCGGCGCTCCGCTGCGGCACAGACCTCCCTCGACACCCGCTCACGACGCTCGGCTGCGGCGCGAGCCTTCTCCGACACATGTAGACAGCGCTCGGCATCCACCAGTTTGCTCTTGAGAGCCGAGACCTCCTTCTGGAGTTCCTTGCGCTCATCAGCAAAGCGAGTCTCGTGAAGCCCCAGCTTCTGGCGGTAATCCTTCCGCAGGCGCTCTGCCTCCTTGGCAGCCTTCCTCGCGACGTCCTCGCGATAAACAAGGTTGCCCTCGGCTTCGGCTACCTGACGCTCCATCGTCTCCAGCGCTCGCGCTCCATGTTCAGCTCCATCGCCTCGAGTGCTAGTGCCTCCTCCCATGTTAAGAGGCCCGCTGGGCTGTCATCATTGGCCGCGGGCGCAGCGAGGGCGGCCCTTCATGTACGAACCAGATGCTCGAGCACGGTGTTCGAGGCTTCGAGCTCGCGCTCACGCTCCTCAGCTGCTGCATGGCGGCGGTCGGCGTCTCGAGCCTCTTTCAGGGCACGGTTGCAAGCCTCCTAAGCCGCAGCAGCGAACGCTTCCACCTTCTTTAGGGTGGTTTCATGTGGCAATTGGCTCAGGTTAACGGCGGTCCTTAGCTGGCGCCAGCCCTTCGCCAGACGCAGGCCCTCGGCCTCGACGCACCTATCCACTTCAGCAACCTCGACCTCGAGGTGCTTCAGGGCGCCTAACACCTCCCGCACAAGATCATAACAAACCACGCTCCTGCGCAGCGCGAGTTCCAGGAGGAGGCCGGGCTTATCCACGACATCCACGCTGCCCAAAGGGGTTCTCCTTCTCCCTCTCCTTCAGCATGCGCCTCGGGGCTAACCCCAGGAGCGCGCGCTGCCTCTGGCGCGAGGGGCAGGCGTGGTCCTAACGGGCGGTCAGCCGCCCGGGCCGCCTCAAGAGCTTGCTGATCCGTGATGAAGACAAGCCCCGGGGCACGGGACAAGCCCCCGACGCACCAAGAGTTGCCTTGCCCCAGAAGCACTCGGGGGCTGGGAGCATGACCTACGTGATAGGGTCCGGGTGCGGCCCCGAGAACCCGCGCGAGGCCTTCCGAAGACCCAGCATGGTCTGGAGGAAGGACGCGGGCAGAAGCTTCTGCGAGCCTCGCCGAGCGGCTCGAGAATGAGCCAGAGGAAACCCTACGCAGGAAGGGGTCAGGAGAACCATATTGGGAAGGACAGGAAGAGCTGAGGAACACGCACCTGCCCAGTACAGTCAGCTTCATCCTCTTCAAAGCCCTCAGGGCAGGGCCGTAACTGCCCCTCAACCTCCGTCTCTTGCCTAGCGCCGTGAAGGACGACAGGAGGCCGCGTGAGGCAGATGCGCCTAGGCTCGGGGCAGGGCCGCGGCGGATGCCCGCGGCCGGCGCTCCATTTCCCGTTGCGACGTCCTCCGGACTCGCCTCGACCGAAGATTGTTGTGCCTCCCCTTCAGCCACCTCAGGAGCCAGCGGCGCCTCGGTACCTTCAGCCACCCCGTGCTTCATCCGCTTGGTCCGGGGGCGGAGTGGACCCTAGACCAGGGGCTCCGCTTGATGTGTCCGCCCCGGAAGGGAAGGTTGGGCTCGTGAGCCCTAGCACCACCACCAAGGGATCGTCATGAGGATCAGAGGCACCCCCCGGCAATAGTCCCCATGCATCGAAGCGGGGCATCTTTTCAGCGAAAGCTCTTCCGGCCACAGGAGCCAAGTACAAGGGAGTTGCGGAGACAGGGCGTGCTTCGAGCACTCCACCGACGAGTAGCGGTAGCAACCCCTGGAGCATCTCAAAGGGGAGCTGCTTCCGCTGAAGACGCGCACGATCATCAAGACCTGAGAGGGCCCACATTGGGCGGGAATGGCGCTGAAGTGGGGCGACACGGAGGACAAGGAAGTCCCTCACCACCATCGCCAGAGTCAATCCGTTCCTCCTCAGGATGGCCAGCCGACGCATAACTGGCTCCGCCCGCGGATCCGAGAGGGCCTCGTGCTCCCAGCCCGAGTTCGGCACCGCCGGCGCATCGGGAAGGTGGAACTAGGGGCTGTACGCAAAAGCATCAACGTACACCCACTGCCGGCGAAACCCTGTCGTGGTCGGGTGGAGCGAGAAGTCGATTCCGGAGGCAGCAGTTGCCTCCACCACGTGCAGCGACATGCACCCCGAGCGCTGCCCCCTGTCGACCAGGGAGAGGGCAAAGAAGTGGCGAAGCAGGGCCACAGACGGGGAAACGCCGACGAAAGCTTCGCACAGAAACGCGAAGCCGGAGAGGAGGATGATGGACCCAGGGTCCAAGTGCAGCGCCCGAATCCGGTAATGCGTGAGCACCGGATATAAGAAGGCGGAAAAGGGGGGAGGAGACCCCCGAAGATGGCGTGGAGGTGGAGCTGGATGTCATTGGCGCCTAGCTCCGCCGTCGGCCGGGAGGCAAGCCCGACCCGGGTCAGCCCCCACTCGTTAGATGTGTCGGCCAAGGCACGACGCACCTTGTCTAGACCCTCTTGATTCACCACGAGGGAGCGACCCAGCGCCGGCTCGAGCACCGGCGGCGGTGTGGCAGACTCGCCGTCTCCCCTCGTCTTTGCCCTGTGTGGCATGGCGACAAGGAAGGAGAGGGAAGAGAAGGCAAGGAAAGGGAGGAAGCGATTGAAGGGCAAGAAAGCAGGGGCGGCAGCAGGAAGTAGGCCTATCGGTTGTGCGATTGGCAAAACGCACGACTGCCAAGACTGCGTGGGAAGCGGAGTCGCCCATGTCCCATCCAACCGTCGCACGCCAGCCTGGCCCGCAGCCTTTTGGGGCCCGCGGCGCTTCGTCCTCGACTAAGGCTTCGCCTCGAAGCCAACTCCGTGCGCGCCTTGGGCCCGGGGGCTACTGTCAGCGTCCTGGGAACCAGGTACCCAGGCTTGCCTGTCTGCGGGACACAGCGTGCTCCTGCCTCGGCCTGGTATGGCCCAGCTGATTGACCAGCTGCTCAAGATCCTCACGAGGGGGGTGGACCTCGCGAGGAGAACGACGTCAAGACCTCCATAGGAGCGGCCTCGGCTAGGTCGCTCCGGAGGGGCGGAGAATCTAAGGCCAAGCCTGCCCGAGGAGGAGGCAGTGACGCAAGCAATGACGCACCGTGCCAGCGGCGCAGTTGCCGTTTTGGTGCAAGGGGGACAGTGCAAGCGCGGGTTCCTGAGGAACAGGACAAAGGTTTCCCCATTGGTGCAACAAGACCGAAGACCACAAGGACGATAGGGAGGATGTCACCGCCGAGCCCACCACCGCGTAATCACCGGATCCCTTTGCAGGCGAAGACTGCTTTTGTCAGGGTAGGAACGCCCTTGTGTTCCCGCTCAAAATGGCCGTTGTGGGATCCCTTCCCGCCTAAATATTTTGGGGGAAGAGGACCCTGGCCGCCTATATAAGTAGCTAGGATCCCTACTATGAAGCAGGAGTCGGATTAGATCAAGAAACTCTGCCCTCGCATAAGGGAGCAAGAACTCTTTCCTCCTGACCTTCGTGAGCTCGGGAACCACTGTACTCATCAATATTCAAGCCCTCCCGAGGCCAATCCACCAAAGCAGGAAGTAGGGTTTTACACCGCAAGGTGGCCTGAACCTGGGTAAACTCTTGTGTGCATTACTTGTGGTTTGCTTGAATCTCTTCACTGGACGAGGGCGAGACACTAGGTAGGTGTGAGTGGGAGAGATCTTCGTTCACGCCCCTGTCTTCGAACTCTTGGGTTTGCGGAGCCCGTAATCCGACAGAGCCCATGGATATTTTTACTTCTCCCTAATTCTTTTCCTAGGTGCCTGTGCTTTTCATTTTGTTTTTCTGCCTAAAGAAAAAGAAAAGGAAAAGTAGTAATAGAGTAGCCCAGCAGCAGCAGCGCTGCTCCAGCCGAGCCGTGGCCCTTCTAGCGCAGCCCACTACCTGGCTAGGCCGAAGCCAGTGCCTGGCCTCCTCCGCATCTCCACGCTTGCTCCCGTGGTAAAAAACCCATGTGGATGCCATGCGGGTCCCGCCTACTAGCGACATCTCCTCCTCTCCATCGTCCTCCTCGGTCCCCTCTTGCTCTCAAAGTAAAACCGCGGGCAGCTGATGCACATGGCCTCCATGGCCGAGCCCTCACCTCGCGTGCCCCTATATAAGTCGTGCCCTAGGGTTCCCCCTCTCCTCCTCACCTCCCTCCGCGCCGCCGCCTCCCCACGACTCCCCCTCGTGCGCCGATCGCTGCTCCCTGGAGCCATGGAAGGCCCGAGCAGGAGCTCGCCGCCGGTGAAGCTATACCACTGGCTTCCTGAGTGTCGCCCACAAGCACCCCCGCGCCGTCTTGGTTCCATCCTGACGCCGATCCGAGCCCCAGGTCGCCA
>LR738711.1:269742975-269884089 GCA_902687465.1 Secale cereale | reverse complement strand
CCCTCCGTCGTCCGCTTCCTCCCCTACGCACGGACAGCGTCCAGTACAAATTCAGAGGTTGACGATGACTTCTCCGGCTCGTTCCCGACGAACTCCCTGTGTTCTAGGGTAAGCAGGTATAACCAGCTCCCTCTCTGCTTTCTCCTGGAGTCCGAAGAGCCCGGAAGTACTCGCTAGATCCTTGCCATCTTCGTGCTCTCGCTGCTCCGGCGCATCTCTGAATTTTTTCAGAGAGACCGATGCATGTCAGTCTTTGTCGCCATTTCTAGCGCCTCGCATCGCTCCGGTTCCCCCTTGCTTGCTGCAGCTCCTCCTCGCACGCTCGCCGCTGCTCTGCTACGGCAACAGCCGCCGCTCCACCCGTCGTCTCGCCGTCTCCGCATCGCCGTGCCGAGCCGCACTCGAGGCACGGCAGCTCGTGCTCGAGCGTCTGCACGTGAGCTGTCACCCCAGCTCTCCCCTGCAGATCCTGCACCCCCGCCGGAACTCTGCTTCAGCAGATGTCGCCACGGCTGCCCTCGTCGGCGCCGTCGTCACAGCCGTCGTCTTCTCTTAGAGAAGCTCGACTTGGTTTAGTTCAAAAGGAGCCGATCCCCTCTCCTAGCAGACTCCCTCGCCTAGCCTAGTGGTTCGCCACTCTCTCCCATAACCCGCGGACCCGGGTTCGATTCTCCCAAGGGCCAGTTGTAAATGCCCAATTTTTTGCTTATTCTGTCCCACTGACACCCGAGTCCCACCTGGCAGCCTCTACACGCGCACAAACACACTCCCGCACCCAGTTCCACCACCGCAGCACCCCAAGGCCTACATGTCATAGACAGTGGCTAGCCCCGGCTGAGTCCCTTTTGTTTTCTGCTCTGTTGTGTTTTATTTAAATTCTGTTTGCATTTTGTATTGGCCATATCTTTTAAACTATGCATCTGTTTAAAATAATCTATATATGAAAACTGCTTAGTTTTTAGTGTAGATTAATAATATGCAAATTGCTGCCATGATAAAAACATTTAAAATGCTGTTTGCATATGTTTTGCATTTTAACATGTTTAAATGTGGTTTTTGCTTATTTTGTCCCACTGACACCCGGGTCCCACCTGGCAGCCTCTGCACGCGCACAAACACACTCCCGCACCCAGTTCCACCACCTCAGCACCCAGGGCCTACCTGTCATAGACAGTGGCTAGACCCGGCTGAGTACCTTTTAAACCATAACTCCGTTTTGAGTGATCTTTATATGCTTTTGGGGTAGAATTTTACATAGAACAACATGGTTTAATCTGTTCTGCTGTTTAAAGAAAGTATAATGGGGTAATGAGCAGAGAACAGTACCAAACATAATTATGCAGATGGGATTTTCCGGAAAAAAATTTTGTTTCTTCCAGTCCATTTAAATTGCTTGCATGGTGTTGTTGGTCTTGTGATGCACTACTTGCCATGCTAAACAACATATTAAACTTGTTCGGTGCTTAGATAGTTCAAACTAAATAACTACATGTGTGGCATGGTTTGTGCATGTGCCGTCTGTTGGAGCATCTGGTGGGATGCTAGTTATCTGGAATTCTGCTGTTTTTTCTGGTAAATTCATTCAGTCTGTCAGTTTTGGTGTTATTGTAGAGTTCACCTCTTCGCATACTTCTCAATCATGGACATTGGTTACTGTTTATGGACCTTGCCAGAACCCATCTAGATCTGAATTTGTCACCTGGTTACATGATCTCGACATTCCACATGATGCGAATTGGTTGCTGTTGGGTGATTTCAATTTTTTACGATCAATGGACAATAGGAATAAGCCTGGTGGAGACATTAATTATATGTTTATCTTCAATGAAGTAATTGGACATCTAGGTCTAATTGAGCTCCCACTCAAAGGCAGAAAGTACACATGGTCGAACATGCAAATTGTCCCCTTGCTAGAGCAAATTGATTGGTTCTTCACATCCACCTCATGGACATGCTCCTTTACTAAACTGCTTTTGACCATGTACCATGTGTGGTTCAAATTAAAACTGCTATTCCTAAGGCCAAAGTATTCAGATTTGAAAACTATTGGACTAATTTACCTGGTTTTCTTGATTGTGTTAAGGACTCTTGGAACAAGCCAGTTCACAGGAAATCTTCTGCTGCTGTTATTTCTGCAAAGTTTAAAGCTCTTAGGTATGCCCTCAAATACTGGAACATTGGTCTTTCTAAGGTGAAAGTGACAATCTCTAATTGCAATAAAGTTATTTTTTGCTTGGATGGTCTTGAGGAACTGAGACCTTTGTCTGGACCTGAAGAATACTTCAGGAGATTAGTTAAACAGCACCTTGAGGATGTACTAAAGCTGCAGTTCATCTACTGGAAGCAGAGATGCACCATTAGAAGTATTAAAGTTGGGGAAGATAACACAAAAAAAATCATGCAATGGCCACTGAGCGTTATAGGAGCAACACTATATCTAGCATTACTTCTGATAATGGGCAGGTAACTTCTGATCATGCAACCATTGCTGGGCTTTTTTTGCAAGAGTTTAAGCAGAGGATGGGTTGTTCACATAGCACTCAACTGGGTTTTGACTTGCCAAATATTATCAACAAGGTTGAGGGTCTTGATGACTTGACCAAGCCATTTTCTCAGCAGGAAATTGAGTGTGTCATTAAAGATATGCCACCTGGTAGAGCTCCTGGCCCTGATGGTTTCACAGGTCTTTTCCTCAAAAAGTGCTGGGAAATTGTTAAAGATGATTTCCTTCTTCTAGTTAAAGAAATTTATGAAGGAAGTCTTGATCTTGAGTGCATCAACAACTCTCTCATAACTCTCATTCCAAAAAAGCTAGCACCTGAGGGTTTGAATGACTTTAGGCCAATCTCCTTGACAAATACTTGTTTGAAATTTTTGACTAAACTATTAGCTAATAGACTGCAGGAAGTAATTCTCTCATGCATTCACAAAAATCAGTATGGGTTTATCAAGTCAAGGTCTATTCAGGATTGTTTTACTTGGTGCTTTGAGTACATCCATCAGTGTAAAGCTTCTAAAAGGCCTATAGTTCTGCTTAAGTTGCATTTCACTAAGGCTTTTGACACTATTGAGCATGATGCCATTCTCAGGATTCTCAGATACAAGGGCTTTAGTGATAAATGGATATCTTGGATGCATTTCATCCTCTCATCTGGTTCTTCTTCTGTTCTACTTAATGGTGTGCCTGGGCATCATTTTCATTGTAAGAGGGGAGTTAGGCAGGGTGATCCAATGTCCCCTCTTTTGTTTGTGCTTGCTGCTGATCTTCTACAGTCTGTAGTTAATGATATGTGCAACAAAGGAATTTTGACTCTCCCAATCCCCTCTCACAGTATGGACTATCCTATAGTGCAATATGCTGATGACACATTAATTGTGTTACCTGCTTTGGATAATCAGTTGCTTGCTCTCAAGGACATGCTTGATGTGTTTGCTTCCACAACTGGGCTAGCTGTGAATTTTGCTAAGTCACTTATGGTACCTATGAATATATCCTAGGATGAAGCTAATAGGTTAGCTTCCATACTTGGCTGTAAATTGGGGGTCATGCCTTTTACATATTTGGGTCTTCCTATGGGGACCACCAGACCTTCAATTCAGGATTTTATGCCTCTTGTGCATAGGATTGAGAGGAGACTATCTGCTTCCTCTTGCTTTCTGAATCAGGGATGTAGGCTTCAGTTGCTTGAGTCTGTTTTATCTTCAATGCCTATATATTTTCTATGCACTCTTGTCATCCCACCTGGAATTCTGAAGCAAATTGAAAGGATTCGGAGATAGTGCCTTTGGAGAGGGAATTCTGATACTCCAAGACAGTCCCTGGCAGCTTGGGATTTGGTCTGCAAACCAAAATCTAAAGGGGGGCTTGGTGTGCTAAATCTCAGGGTGCAGAATGAGGCTTTGCTCCTGAAATTCTTGCATAAATTTTATAGTCACCATGACATTCCCTGGGTTAGTCTCATTTGGAATTCTTACTATGCTACCTCTGTTCCTCGCTCCACAAATCTCTGTGGATCCTTCTGGTGGCAGGATGTGTTTAAGTTGGCACCTAAATAATGTCAGTTGGCCATTCCTAAGATAGGGGATGGCAGGTCAATTCTGTTTTGGACTGATGATTGGGTGGCTGAGCTTCAGGGCTCCTCAATCAGTGAGAAGTTTCCAAGACTCTTCTCTTTTGTTATTGATGGTTTGCTATCTGTATCTGAAGTGCTTCCTTATCAGCTTCTGTCATTTTTGCATCTCCCATTGTCTACACAAGCTTTTGATGAGCTGACTTGTCTGCAACAGATGTTAAATGATTATGTTTGCTCTGACAATAGTGATTCTTGGGTTTGGCCTTTCAATAAGGGGTGCTTCAGACCTAAATCCTTATATGTGCATGAACACCAGCATATTGTGGTTGATCCTATTTTCCAATGGATTTGGAAATCATCATGTACCTTGAAAATTAAGATGTTTGGCTGGCTACTACTGATGGATCGTTTAAACACAAGAGACATGTTACAAAGGAGACATTGGCATGTGGAGGATGATACCTATGTGCTTTGCCCATATAATGTCCATGAGGATATTGCACACTTGTTTATCTCTTGTAATTTTAGTGTTAGAGTCTGGAATTACTTGCAGATTATTTGGGATCCCCAGCCTGGTATGACAACCTATAAAATGGCTGTGAAAGCAAGGAAGGATTTTGGGCATCCTTTCTTCACTGAGGTGGTCTTCACAGCTGCTTGGAATATTTGGATTATCAGGAATGGCAAGGTTTTCAGGAATGAGAGGCCTAATTTCAGAACCTGGAGACATAATTTTATCCATGATATAACCTTGCTTTCATACATGATCAAATGTAAATACAAGGAGAGTCTCCTATCTTGGATATATAATCTTCCTTAGTTAGCCCTTTTCTTTCTTTTGGGTTGGGGTGTAAGTATATCTTCTCTTTATTATTTTGTTGTTGTAATTTTTTTGTAAAAGGACCTCTTGTATTCTGTTTTATTTTAATAAAGAGTTGTGAGGCTGTTGCCTTGCAGTACATAGTAAAAAAACCGAGTTCTTAATCAACCCCCGGGCCAGTGCTTCTCATGAGTGTTGGTCCAAACTGGGCAACTTGCGGGGACACCTGGAGGCAACTCAAGGTTTGGTCTCCCATAGCTTGTCCCATCCGGTCGTGTCCTGAGACGAGATACGCGCGGCTACTATCAGGGTGTCGGCACGCCGGGAGGTCTTGCTAGATTAGTTTTACCTTTGTCGAAATATCTTGAGCATGGGATTCCGAGAACACTCGGGTCTTGCCAACATGGAGTTGCGACTCCGCGAATCGTGAGCTTGTGATGGGCTAAGTTGGGACACCCCTGCGGGGTTATGAACTTTCGAAAGTCGTGCCCGCGGTTATGTGGCAGATGGGAATTTTGTTAATATTCGGTTGTAGATAACTTGACACCATATCCTTAAGAATACACTACCTGTGTGGGTAACTGTGATGATCTCTTTTCGAAGGGATTTTCGTAAAGTGTACACGGTGGAGTTATGCATGAACGTGAGTAGCTAGGATCACTTATTGATCACCTTGGCGACCGTTGGCACATATCCTCATCTCGCTCTGAATTCATATGCTAGTTGCTTAGTGCTTGCTGCACACACTTTATTACCACTGCACACCTAAAAGGCTTTGTTAGTTTTGATACACAGGAATGGGATTGCTGAGTCCTTGTGGCTCACAGTTTACAACACACACTAGATGCAGGTATAGCTGAGTACGATGCAGGAGATGGACAAGAACTTCACTGGGATTTCGATGAAGAGCGTGGTCGTATGTATGTGATGTATCCCGATGATCAGTAGTGGTTCCTACTAGGAGTGATCAGGACTTGTGGTTGTGGTATCTTTTCTTGTTTGATTTCGTCCGTAGACGGACCCTGTGTTATTTGGATGAATGTATGCTTTTGTATTAATTGTGTGACGTGGCGAGTTTAAGCCAACTATTTTACCTTTTCATCCCTGTTCTTTACATGAGTTGTGCAGAGATACCATGCTTGTGATCACTCCAGAATGCGCTTATGTCTCTAACTCGTGCCTCAACACGTAGGAGATATAGTCGCATCCTGAGCATTACAAGTTGGTATCAGAGCCTTCTCCGACCTAGGAGCCCACTGATTGACCGAACCGCTGACGGTTGAGTCTAGGCACACACACAAAAAAATGTTTTGAGTCATATATATCGGAGAGTAGGATTACTTTTTACTCCTCATCCCCTTCGTCGATCTGGTGAGGATTCCTGACGTCGTTTTAACTTCACTATCCTCAAATTTCACCCAAAAAATTAGTATCACGCGGGTATTGTTTGGATTGTTCCGATATCTTTGTGACGAGAACATTGTTATTGGTGCCTCCTATCATTTAGGGGTTGTGGAAGTGTCCCGCGGAGTTGAGCTCTGAGGTGCTGTCATCACAATTGTATCGTTGTAGTTCTAGAATACCAGACGCGGCCGACATCGAAAACTCTTTTATGCGTGTCTGGTGGTGAGATAACCCCGATGTCACCCAGTACTAGGGGATAGTTCGGGAGTATTGCCACAACTAGTATAGCGGATGCGTTTCGAAGGTCCGAGGTAGAAGGTTTCCGAAGGTGCCTGGTTATGTGTTGACAGATGGATACAGCTGGATGTAGGATTTATTAGTTGTGTGATATGCGGTGCTTCCCCTGTATCCCCAACACCAGATTGCATAACCGGAAAGCTTTGGGAATTAATATGTGGGATTCAAGTAGCTCTTAGGTAATCTTCCAACGGGTGCATGATATGAGGTTGGGGTTCAACATCTAGTGGAGAGGTTATCATGGGCGTTGTTACACTAGGGGGTTGCATCTTAAAGGATCATTGGCTATGCTGATCCGGGGATTGCAAGACCCTTTGTAACACGTGCCATGGGGCATCGGCACGAACATGTGGGACGAAACCTCTATTATGTATTTGTTCCATCTGTTGCCTTGTTGTTTTAATCTATCATTTTGTTCTCCCAAGTGGCTTCTTGGCAAGTTGTTGTACCATTAAGCTATGGAATTCATTCGTTCAATTTTGTTTGGATGTTCATTGTGAAGACTGTATGTTGCAAATATCTAGCCGTTGATTCAGCATATCTTTTATTTGCTTCAATGGCTAACAGTTGTCATCATCTTCAGGATGGCACCAAAGAAAGTTCCCATCCAGAACCCAGAGGGTGAAGAAGAGCGTCCACCTGCCCCTCCTCCTCCTCCGTGAGAGGCATGTAGAGCAATTATGAAGGAAACCAATCAAAACACTCAGATGCTCATGCAAATGATGCAGAGTTTCCAAGCAAATCAAGGGAATCAAGGCAATCAAGGGAACCAAGGCCAAGGAAATCTGTTCAATCAACCTCACTTTGCGACTCTGAACCAATTCCTGGCAAATCAACCCAAGTCTTTCAGCTACTGTGTTGATCCGCTAGATGCTGAAGATTGGATCACAGACATCAAGAAGCACTTCGAGTGCAGTAATGTCAGACCTGAGGATTATGTCAAGTTTGCCGCTTTCCAACTCAAAGATCAAGCTGCAGATTGGAGATAACAGTACGAAGACTCCAGAGCGGGTCGTGAGATCTCTTGGGCTGACTTTTGTCGCGATTTCCGTTCTCATAACATCCCTATGAGTGTCACTGAGGGCATGCGTGAGCAATTCCGCAATCTGAAGCAAGGCACCATGTCTGTCTACCAGTACAATCTCAAGTTCCAGAATCTTGCCCATTATGCGAAGCAAGACATCCTCGATGCCAAGAGCAAAATCTACCAGTTCCGAGGTGGTCTGAAAGATGAACTCCAACTTGCACTCACTCTGTTCGAGCCAGATGAATTTGACCAATTCTACAACATGGCTCTCAAGCAAGAGGCAGCTCAGCTCAAATGTGAAGCTTCCAAAAAGAGGATAAGAGATGTTGTTCACTCCTCCACTTCCTCTCAAGTGGTCACCAAGCAGCAGAAGTTCTGGCTCCCGCATCCTCCAGCGTTCTGTCCTCCGAGTCAGAACAAGCACTCAGGTGGTCGTGGATTTTCCCACTGACCCAACCCAAGCAACCAGAACAAGTCTCAGTACCAAGCTCCAAGACCAAGTGTTCCTCCTCCCCGTCCAGCTTCAGAGGTCACTTGATTCAAATGTGGTCTGAAGGGTCACTATTCCAACAAGTGTTCCAACCAGAGGCGCCTTCCGCCTCCTCCACCTATCAGGCCTACAAGCAACGCTATTGTCAAGCACGATCCTAAGCATGCAAGAGTGAACCTGATGAACGCAACTCAAGCAGAGGATTTTTCTGATGTGATTATGGGTAATCTTTCGGTTAACTCCATTCCTGCAAAAGTCTTGTTCGATTCTGGTGCATCACTTTCTTTCATATCCTACCCATTTGCATCGAAGCATAATTTTCACACCGAAGCGTTGCCAAGAGCTTTGAGTGTTGTTTCTCCTGCTAAGAGATTGAGTTCTAGTATGGTGGCTCCGGATATCGCTATTCATATGGGCGATTATAGTTTTCTGGTCTCCCTAGTTTTTCTCGGTAACTCGGACATTGATCTTATTCTTGGGATGGATTGGCTCTCTAAGCATGATGCTCTTCTTAATTGTGCAAACAAAGAGGTGAAATTGACTCATCCTTCCGAAGACGTGATTATCTTCGCAGCTTGAAATAGCACAAAGGCTATTCTCTCTCAATGACGAGGGCGAGATTAATGCCATATCCCAAATTCTGGTGGTTTGTGAATATGAGGATGTATTTCCTGAAGATCTTCTAGGCATGCCTCCCAATCGTCCAGTTGAATTCGTCATTGAACTTGAACCTGGTACGGAGCCAGCCTGTCGGCGTCCGTACAAGCTATCTACTAAAGAGTTGAAGGAGTTGAAGAAGCAACTTGATGAGCAAGAACGCTTGGGTCTGACCAGACCAAGTACTTCTCCTTGGGGCTGCGGTGTTCTTTTTGTCAAGAAGAAGGATGGTACGGAACGATTGTGCGTCGATTACTGGCCATTGAAGAAGAAGACAATTAAGAATAAGTACCCTCTCCCCAACATCAATGAACTGTTCGAGCAGCTCAAAGGAGCCAAGGTTTTCTCGAAGCTTGATCTCCGGATGGGCTACCATCATATTTTTATCCATGAAGTGGATATTCCCAAGACCGCATTTAGGAAAAGTTTCGGCTCCTACGAGTACACAATCATGTCCTTTGGGCTTGCAAATGCTCCACCCACTTTCTCTCGGATGATGCACTTCATATTCAACCCCTACACCAATGAGTTCTTCCTCGTGTACCTCGATGATATCTTGGTATTCTCCAAGAATAAAGAAGACCACGCCAAGCACCTCCATTTGGTTCTTGACAGGCTCAGAGAGCACCGCTTTTATGCGAAGTTCTCCAAATGTGAATTTTGGCTCGATGAAGTCCTCTATCTTGATCATATTATCTCTGCCAAGGGCATTTCTGTTAACCCCGGGAAGGTTGAAGCTATTGTGAAGTGAGAACCTCCTCAGAACGTCAAACAACTCCAAAGTTTCCTCGGCCTCGCAAGCTATTGCAGGAGGTTCGTTGAGAACTTCTCCAAGATTGCCAAGCCTCTGTCCAACCTCTTGCAAAAGAGTGTCAAGTACTCGTGGACTCCTGATTGTGATGTGGCATTCAACACCCTCAAAGAGAAGCTTGATGACCCACAAGTGTAGGGGATCTATCGTAGTCCTTTCGGTAAGTAAGAGTGTCGAATCCAACGATGAGCAGAAGGAAATGATAGGCAGTTTTCCGTAAGGTATTTTCTGCAAGCACTGAAATCATAGGTAACAGATAGTTGTGTGATAAGATAATTGGTAGCAAGAGACAAAAGGTAATAGTAAATAAGGTGCAGCAAGCTGGCCCAATTCTTTTTGTAGCAAAGGACAAGCCTGAACAAACTCTTATATAAAGGAAAGCGCTCCCGAGGACACATGGGAATTATCGTCAAGCTAGTTTTCATCACGATCGTTTGATTCGTGTTCGGTACTTTGATAATTTGGTATGTGGGTGGACCGGTGCTTGGGTGCTGCCCTTACTTGGACAAGGCTCCCACTTATGATTAACCTCTAATGCAAGCATCCGCAACTACAAAAGAAGTATTAAGTTAAACCTAACCATAGCCTGAAACATATGGATCCAAATCAGCCCCTTACGAAGCAACGCATAAACTAGGGTTTAAGCTTCTGTCACTCTAGCAACCCATCATCTACTTATTACTTCCCAATGCCTTCCTCTAGGCCCAAATAATGGTGAAGTGTCATGTAGTCGACGTTCACATGACACCACTAGAGGAGAGACAACATACATCTCATCAAAATATCGAACGAAGACCAAACTGACATGACTACTAATAGCAAGACTTCTCCCATGTCCTCAGGAACAAAAGTAACTACTCACAAGACATAATATTGTTCATGATCAGTGGGGTATTAATATGCATAATGGATCTGAACATGTGATCTTCCACCAAATAAACCAACTAGCATCAACTACAAGGAGTAATCAACACTACTAGCAACCCACAGGTACCAATCTGAGGTTTGGGTACAAAGAATGGATACAAGAGAGGAACTAGGGTTTGAGAGGAGATGGTGCTGGTGAAGATGTTGATGAAGATAGCCCTCCCCAAGATGGGAGAGTTGGTGGTGATGACGGCGGTGATGATTTCCCCCTCCCGGAGGGAAGTGTCCCCGGCAGAACACCTCTGCCGGAGCCCTATATTGGTTTCCGCCTCGAGACGGCGGCGTTTGGTCCCGAAAGCCTCCTCCTGATTTTTTTCTAGGTCAAAACACCTCATATAGGAGAAGATGGGCATCGGGGGCCTTCCGGCTGGCCCACGAGGCAGGGGGGCGCGCCCTGGGAAGGGGGGCACGCCCCCCACCCTCGTGGACAGCCGGTGGCCCCCCTCGTGGACTTCTTTCACTAGACATTTTTTATATTTTCCGAAACGAAGTTCGGTTGAGTTTCGGGGCCTTTGGAGTTGTGCAGAATAGGTTTCCAGAGTTTGCTCCTTTTCCAGCCCAGAATTCCAGCTGCCGGCATTCTCCCTCTTCATGTAAACCTTGTAAAATAAGATAGAAAAGGCATAAGTATTGTGACAAAACATGTAAGAACAGCCCATAATGCAATAAATATCAACATATAAGCATGATGCAAAATGGACGTATCAACTCCCCCAAGCTTAGACCTCGCTTGTCCTCAAGCGAAAGCCGATATCGAAAAATATGTCCACATGTTTAGAGATAGAGGTGTCAATAAAAACAAAATACGGACATGAGGTCATCATGATCATTCTCATAACAGCAACTTAAGTAAATATAGTCATATGATTCTAATGCTAAAGTAACAATTCATCCACAATATCAAGTATGAATCATAAACTTCATTAGAAACTAACAAACTTTGATCCCGGTCACTGAGGCAATTGCAATTTATCGTAATATCAGAAAGAGTCAATATAAGAGCTTTTCAGCAATCCTACATACTCAACTATCATATATTCTCTCAAAATTGCTCACACTCACGCAATACTTATGTTTATGGAGTTTTAATCGGACACAGAGAAAGATAGGGGCTTATGGTTTTGCCTCCCAACATTTTACCTCAAGGGTAATGTCAACAGTAATAGATCATGAAAACTTACATCCAAGTGGGTATATATGTCAGGATCTTTCCAACACAATGTGCTTGCTAAAGGATAAAATGTAAAACGAAAGGTGGATTCACCTTGACACTTATAAGACAGGAATAATAGATAGGCCCTTCGCAGAGGGAACCAGAGGTTGTCATGTGTTTTTATGGTTGGATGCACAAAGTCTTAGCATAGAAGAACTTCGCTTTATATTGCCACTTGTGATAAGGACCTTTATTATGCAGTCCATCGCTTTTATTACTTCCATATCACAAGATCGTATAAAGCTAATTTCTCCCACACTAATAAATCATACATATTTTAGCGAGTTTGCAACATGACAACTTACTTGGAAGGATCTTTCTCAATCCATAGGTAGGTATGGTGGACTCTCATGGCAAAACTGGGAAGCACAAGTAGTATCTCTAGTTAGTGCAGGGAGTTTTGCTAGCATGTGGGGGAAAGGCAAGCTCAATATGTTGGATGATCCATGACAATATAATTTATTTCGGATATAAGAAGACATAACCCATTATGTTGTCTTCCTTGTCCAACATCAACTCTTTAGCATGTCATATTTTAATGAGTGCTCACAATCATAAAAGATGTCCAAGATAGTATATTTGTATGTGAAGCCCCTCTTCTTTTATTACTTTCTATTAATTGCAACGATGACCAAAACTATGTTTGTCACCTCCCAACAACTTTTATTTATCATACTCTTGTATGTGAAGTCATTACTTCCCATAAGATTGATATGATCTCTTTGATACTCTTTAAGTTTTCTTTCTTTTTATCATGACCCAAGTGAGGAAATCAAGCCCTTGACTCAACACTAATCTTTATTATATAGCTCACGGACTCGGTTACAAAGGCTAAAGCTCATAAGGCAAAAGCTCACAACTAGATCATGCTAACTTTATTCTAATAGATCAAGATACTACCAAAAGGATCGAACTAAGTAAAACGGTAAAGATAGGAGTGATGGTGATACGATACCGGGGTCACTCCCCCAAGCTTGGCGGTTGCCAAGGGGACTGCCCATACCCATATGATTATGTCTCCTTCTTCGGGGGTGGCGAAGATGGAGTTGCAAGTAGTGACGGAGGATCCTCATATATCGAGCGTAGGAGATCATCCAGCTTGCGGATAATACCTTTGAGAGCAGCTATGTAATCCTTCAACAAAATATTTTCACTTGTGAGATGCTTGTTTCGAATCTGAGCTAACTCAATCATCCTGAAAGCTTGTAGCTCAGTTGAGGTAAAGAGATTAGGAAGGGATTTAGAGGTTTCTTCTTCTCCCGCTGCCGGAGCCGGATCTTCCACCTCCATCTTGATCCGCTTCTCCTTGTGGATCTCCTCGGGTCCTTCCTTCTTCAGATCTATCTCCATTAGCCAAGCATCGTTGCCTTCGTTGTTGGAGGAGGGAGACGACATGATGCCTGGCTCCGCAAACCCTAACAGAAAAGAGCTCTAAACAAGAACAGAGGATGTTTTGTGTGATACAGAGGTCAAAACCTTCGGGGGTATATATAATGAATTTTTACCGACCAAAAGGAGTAACCCACAAGAAAACGGAGTCCGGGGGACACACGGGGTGCCCACAAGGCAGGGGGGCGCTCCCTGGGAAGGGGGCGCGCCCTCCACCCTCGTGGATGCCTCGTGTCTCTTCCGGACTGCGGTTTATTTTTCTATTTTTCTAAATATTCCAAAACGGAGAAAAAATGCCTTTAGAACTATTTTGGAGTCGGTTTACTTACCGTATCACGTACCTCTTCCTTTTCGGAGGCTAAATCATTCTGGAAAGTGTCCCTTATGTATTCCTCCAGGGTTACGGTTTCAATAACATTAGTTTCGACATTTATAGGATTACCTGAGATATAATGTTTGATTCTTTGACCGTTCACCACCTTCGGATTTGTGCCTTCGAAGTTGTTAATTTTTATGGCACGGGAACGATAGACCTCCTGGATTACGTAAGGTCCTTCCCACTTGGAGAGAAGTTTTGCTGCAAAAAATATTAAACGAGATTTGTATAGCAAGACATAATCCCCTACGTTAAACCCACGCTTTTGTATCCTTTTGTCATGCCATCTTTTAACCTTTTCTTTAAACAGTTTGGCATTCTCATGGGCCTGGGTTCTCCACTCATGAAGGTAGCTAATGTCAAATAACCTCTTCTCACCGGCAAGTTTGAAATCATAGTTGAGCTCCTTAATAGCCCAATATGCCTTATGTTCTAGATCAAGAGCTAAGTGACATGCTTTTCCATATACCATCTTATATGGAGACATACCCATAGGATTTTTGTATGCTGTTCTATAGGCCCATAATGCATCATCAAGCTTCTTGGACCAATTCTTCCTAGACCTATTAACTGTCTTTTGCAACATTAATTTCAACTCCCTATTACTTAGTTCTACTTGGCCACTAGTCTGTGGGTGATAAGGGGATGCAATTCTATGGTTGACATCATACTTTGCAAGCATCTTACGGAAAGCACCATGAATAAAGTGTGAACCACCATCGGTCATTAGATATCTAGGGACTCCAAACCTCGGAAATATAACTTATTTAAGCATCTTAATAGAGGTGTTATGATCAGCACTACTAGTTGGAATAGCTTCTACCCACTTAGTAACGTAATCAACAGCAACTAAAATATGTGTGTACCCATTAGAGGCAGGAAAAGGTCCTATATAATCAAAGCCCCAAACATCAAATGGTTCAATAACAAGTGAATAATTCATAGGCATTTCTTGACGTCTACTAATATTACCAATTCTTTGAGATTCATCACAAGATAATACAAACTTACGGGCGTCCTTGAAGAGAGTAGGCCAATAAAAACCGGATTGCAATACCTTGTGTGCAGTTCGGTCTCCCGCATGGTGTCCTACATAAGCTTCGGAGTGGCACTTGCGTAGGATCTGTTCCTATTCATGCTCAGGTAAACAACGTCTAATGATACCATCTACTCCTTCTTTATACAGATGTGGGTCATCCCAGAAGTAATGTCTCAAATCATAGAAGAACTTCTTCTTTTGCTGGTATGTGAAGCTAGGAGGTATAAACTTAGCAATAATTTAATTAGCATAATCAGCATACCATGGAGCAGTACGAGAAGTATTTATGACAGCTAGTTGTTCATCAGGAAAGCTATCAAGGTTGTGGGTCATCAAGTATATTTTCTAACCTAGACAAGTTATCTGCAATAGGCTTCTCAGCTCCCTTTTTATCAATAATATGCAAGTCAAATTCTTGCAGCAAGAGAACCCATCTAATAAGTTTAGGTTTAGTATCTTCCTTTTCCATGAGGTATTTGATAGCAGCATGAACAGTGTGAATAGTTACTTTAGAATCAACGATATAGGGTCTAAACTTATCACAAGCAAATACAACTGCTAAAAATTATTTCTCAGTGGTAGCATAATTTCTTTGGGCACTATCTAGAGTTTTACTAGCATACTAGATAACATTCAATTTCTTATCAACTCTTTGCCCTAGAACAGATCCTACAGCATAATCACTAGCATCGCACATAATCTCAAAGGGTAAATTCCAGTCATGAGGCTGGACAATAGGTGCAGAGATCAATGCTTTCTTAAGTATTTCAAATGCTTCTAGACAATCATCATCAAAGACAAAAGGAATATCTTTTTGTAAGAGATTAGTCAGAGGCCTGGAGATTTTGGAGAAGTCCTTTATGAACCTCCTATAAAACCTGGCATGACCAAGGAAACTTCGTATACCTTTGATGTCCTTAGGGCATGGCATCTTTTCAATAGCATCAACTTTAGCTTTGTCAACTTCAATACCTCTTACAGAAATTTTATGTCCCAAGACAATGCCTTCATTAACCATAAAGTGGCATTTCTCCCAATTCAAGACAAGGTTGGTATCTTCACATCTCTGCAAAACTCGATCAAGGTTGCTTAAGCAATCATCAAAAGAAGTTCCGTAAACGGAGAAATCATCCATGAAAACCTCAACAATCTTTTCACAAAAATCAGAGAATATAGCCATCATGCATCTTTGAAAGGTAGCAGGTGCATTACATAAACCAAAAGGCATACGTCTATAAGCAAAGGTACCGAAAGGACAAGTAAAAGTGGTCTTCTCTTGATCCCCTTTTGACACATGTATTTGAGAGAAACTAGAATAACCATCTAGAAAGCAGAAATGAGTATGTTTGGATAACCTTTCTAGCATTTGATCAATAAATGGCAAGGGGTAATGATCTTTCTTAGTAGCTTTATTTAACTTATGGAAATCAGTTACCATCCTATAACCTGTAACTATTCTTGGCGGGATCAATTCATCTTTATCATTAGGAACGATAGTCATACCTCCTTTCTTAGGGACACAATGGACAGGACTTACCCACTAGCTATCAACAACTGGATAGATAATACCTACCTCTAGAAGCTTTAGTATTTCCTTCCTTACCACTTCTTTCATCTTAGGATTTAATCGTCGTTGATGATCAATAACTGGTTTAGCATTTTCTTCCAATTTTATCTTGTGTTGGCATATAGTGGGACTAATGCCCTTAAGATCATCCAGAGTATATCCAATAGCAGCACGGTGCTTCTTCAGAGTTTTCAATAATTTTTCTTCTTCCTGCTCTGAAAGGTTAGCACTAATAATAATAGGATATATCTTCTTTTCATCAAGATAAACATACTTAAGATTATCAGGTAAAGGTTTAAGTTCAAACACGGGATCACCCTTGGGTGGAGGAGGATCCCCTGGGATTTCAACAGGCAAGTTGTTTTCTCTCATTCATGTGCATATCATTTTCGTGGTCTAGCAGGTATTGTTCTAAAGGATCATTAGGTGGCACGGCAATATAAGCAAGACCAATAATTTCATCCTTACTGGGTGGTGCCTTTTCAAGGGGTTGTCTACGGAATTTAGCAAAGTTAAAATCATGAGACATATCCCCTAATCCAACCGTGACAATATCTTTCACGCAGTCTATCTTGGCATTAACAGTATTCAAGAAGGGTCTACCAAATATAATGGGACAGAATGCATCTTGTGGGGAACTAAGAACAAGAAAATCAGCAAGGTATTTGACCTTTCCGCACAAGACTTCAATATCTCTAACAATCCCAACTGGTGAAATAGTGTCTCTGTTGGCAAGCTTAATAGTAACATCAATCCCTTGTAGCTCAACAGGTGCAATATCGTGCATAATTTCGTTATATAAATCACGAGGGATAATACTCGCACTAGCACCTACGTCACATAAACCATGATAGCAATGATCTCCTATCTTAACAGAGATGACAGGCAAGCCTACAACCGGTTTATGTCTATTCCTAGCATTGGGTTTGGCTATTCTAGCACACTCTTCTTTTAGGTAAATAACATGTCCATCCAAATCTTCTACCAAGAGATCTTTAACCATACCAACACTAGGTTCAACTTTAATTTGCTCAGAGGGTGTAGGTGTTCTAGTATTACTCTTACGAACTACAGTTGAAGCTTGAGCATGATCCTTTATCCTAACAGGGAAAGGTGGTTTCTCAATATAAGCGGTAGGTATAACAGGATCAACATTATAAGTGATAGTCTTTTTTTCAACTTTAATAGGTTCAACTACTTTTACTTCAATAGGGGGATGGTATTTAAACCACTTCTCCTTAGGGAGATCAACATGAGTAGCAAAGGATTCACAGAAAGAAGCTACTATCTTAGAGTGAAGTCCATATTTAGTGCTAAACTCACGGAAAACATCGGTATCCATAAAAGCTTTAACACAATCAAACTTAGGGGTCATACCTGACTCCTTACCTTCGTCGAGATCCCAATCTTCAGAGTTGCATTTAATTATTTCCAATAAATCCCATTTAAAGTCAATAGTCTTCATCATATAAGAGCCAGAACAAGAAGTATTGAGCATGGAGCGATTATTATGAGAAAGCAGAGCATAAAAATTTTGAATGATCATTTCTCTTGAGAGCTCATGATTGGGGCATGAATATAACATTGACTTAAGCCTCCCCCAAGCTTGAGCGATGCTTTCTCCTTTGCGAGGCCAAAAATTATAAATATAATTACGATCACGATGAACCTGGTGCATAGGGTAGAACTTCTGATGAAATTCCAACTTCAGACGATTATAGTTCCATAATCCCATATCATCGCATAGCCTAAACCATGTCAATGCATCTCCCTTCAAAGATAACCTTCTTCTTGATAACATCCTCGGGCATACCTGCAAGCTTAAATAATCCACAAACTTCATCCACATAGATTAGATGTAAATCGGGATGCAATGTTCCGTCTCCTGTAAAAGGATTTTGAAGCAGATTCTCTATCATACCCGAAGGAATCTCAAAGCAAACATTTTCAATAGGTGTAGTAGGTTGAGGAGCAACTCTTTGCTCTTCTGATCGGGGTGAAGATACCCCGAACAAGCCCCTCAAAGGATTTTGAGCCATAGTAACAAGTGACAATAAATTTCAGCACACTATATAAATTTTTCCTTACCAAAGGCGCTTCACTCCCCGTCAACGGCGCCAGAAAAGAGTCTTGATGACCCACAAGTGTAGGGGATCTATCGTAGTCCTTTCGATAAGTAACAGTGTCGAACCCAACGAGGAGCGGGAGGAAATGATAGGCAGTTTTCGGTAAGGTATTTTCTGCAAGCACTGAAATTATAGGTAACAGATAGTTGTGTGATAAGATAATTGGTAGCAAGAGACAAAAGGTAAAAGTAAATAAGGTGCAGAAAGGTGGCCCAATCCTTTTTATAGCAAAGGACAAGCCTGGACAAACTCTTATATAAAGGAAAGCGCTCCCGAGGACACATGGGAATTATCATCAAGCTAGTTTTCATCACGATCGTCTGATTCGCGTTCGGTACTTTGATAATTTGGTATGTGGGTGGACCGATGCTTGGGTGCTGCCCTTACTTGGACAAGCCTCCCACTTATGATTAACCTCTAATGCAAGCATCCGCAACTACAAAAGAAGTATTAAGGTAAACCTAACGATAGCCTGAAACATATGGATCCAAATCAGCCCCTTACGAAGCAACGCATAAACTAGGGTTTAAGCTTCTGTCACTCTAGCAACCCATCATCTACTTATTACTTCCCAATGCCTTCCAATAGGACCAAATAATGGTGAAGTGTCATGTAGTCGACGTTCACATGACACCACTAGAGGAGAGACAACATACATCTCATCAAAATATCGAACGAAGACCAAACTGACATGACTACTAATAGCAAGACTTCTCCCATGTCCTCAGGAACAAAAGTAACTACTCACAAGACATAATATTGTTCATGATCAGAGGGGAATTAGTATGCATAATGGATCTGAACATATGATCTTCCACCAAATAAACCAACTAGAATCAACTACAAGGAGTAATCAACACTACTAGCAACCCACAGGTACCAATCTGGGGTTTGGGTACAAAGATTGGATACAAGAGATGAACTAGGGTTTGAGAGGAGATGGTGCTGGTGAAGATGTTGATGAAGATAGCCCTCCCCAAGATGGGAGAGTTGTTGGTGATGACGGCGGTGATGATTTCCCCCTCCCGGAGGGAAGTATCCCCGGCAGATAAGCTCTGCTGGAGCCCTAGATTGGTTTCCACCTCGGTTCCGCCTCGAGACGGCGGCGTCTAGTCCCGAAAGCCTCCTCCTGATTTTTTTTCCAGGTCAAAACACTTCATATAGGAGAAGATGGGCATTGGGGGCCTTACGGCTGGCCCATGAGGCAGGGGGCGCGCCCCGGGAAGGGGGGCGCGCCCCCCACCCTCGTGGACAGCTGGTGGCCCCCCTCGTGGACTTCTTTCGCCATATATATTTTATATTTTCTGAAATGAAGTTCTGTTGAGTTTCAAGGCTTTTGGAGTTGTGCAGAATAGGTTTCCAAAGTTTTCTCCTTTTCCAGCCCAGAGTTCCAGCTGCCGGCATTCTCCCTCTTCATGTAAACCTTGTAAAATAAGAGAGAAAAGGCATAAGTATTGTGAAAAAACATGTAAGAACAGCCCATAATGCAATAAATATCAACATATAAGCATGATGCAAAATGGACGTATCAAAGCTCATTTCTGCTCCGGTACTTACTCCTCCAGATGAGTCCAAGCCTTATGAAGTGTTCTGTGATGCTTCATTGCTAGCTCTCAGCGGTGTTCTCATGCAAGACAAGAAGATCGTTGCATACATTTTGCGTCGGCTTAAACCAAATGAGAAGAATTATCCCACACATGATCTTGAGCTAGCAGCAGTTGTTCATGCCTTGATCACGTGGAGACACTTTCCATTGGGCAGAAAAGTGGACATCTTCACCGATCACAAGAGCCTGAAGTACATCTTCACCCAGCCAAACCTTAACCTTCACCAGACTCGTTAGGTTGAAATGATTCAAGAATACAATCTAAGCATTGAGTATACTCCTGCCAAGGCCAATGTCATTGCAGATGCCTTGAGCAGAAAGGCTTATTGCAAAAGTCTCATCCTCAAACCGTTCCAACCTGAACTTTGCGAGTCATTCAGGAAGCTCAACCTCCAAGTCGTTCCGCAAGGATTTCTTGCCAACCTTCAAGTAACTCCTACCTTGGAAGATCAAATCTGTGAGGCCCAACTTAGTGATGCTATGGTGCAGAAGGTGAAACATGGTATTGCCAAGGGTACTCCCAAGTACAAGTGCTATCGCATTGATGACAAAGACACTTTGTTCTTTGAGGACAGAATTGTGGTTTCCAAAGGTGATCTCAGGAAGCTCATAATGAACGAGGCACATGACTCACTCCTCTCGATACATCCAGTAGGTTCCAAGATGTACCATGACCTCAAGCAATCCTATTGGTGGACTCGCATGAAAAGAGAAATTTCTCAATTCGTGAATGAGTGTGATGTCTGCAGAAGAGTGAAGGCAGAGCATCAACGTCCAGCCGGTCTCCTTCAACCTCTACCTATTCCCGAGTGGAAATTGGATCACATTGAGATGGATTTCATCACCGGTTTTCCCAAGTCAAAGCGAGGAAACGATGCCATCCTTGTGTTGATTGATAAGCTCACTAAAGTGGCTCATTTCCTTCCAGTCAAGGAATCCATCAACGCAGCACAACTGGCAGAGTTGTATACCTCCAGAATTGTCTCTTTACATGGTATCCCTCAAGTAATCTCCTCGGATTGTGGAAGCTTGTTCACTTCCAAATTCTGGGATTCCTTCCAGTCAGCTATGGGTACCAAGATTCGCTTCAGCACAGCTTTTCACCCTCAGACTAGTGGCCAAGTCGAAAGAGTGAACCAAATTCTTGAAGATATGCTCAGGGCATGTGTCATCCCCTTCGGTATGAAATGGGAAGACTGTCTTCCATTTTCCAAGTTCTCTACAACAACAGCTTCCAAGCAAGTGCAGGCAAAGCACCGTTTGAAATTCTCTACGGCAGAAAGTGTCGTACCCCTCTCAACTGGTCCGAGACTGGTGAACGTCAACTCCTTGGCAATGATTTGATCTCAGAGGCCGAAGAGATGTGCAAAGTCATACGTGAGAATCTCAAAGCCGCGCAATCGTGCCAGAAGAGCTACTATGACGGCAAACACCGAGATTTGGCTTTCGACATTGGAGATCATGTCTATCTCCGTGTTTCTCCCATGAAGGGCACTCGGAGGTTCGGTATCAAGGGAATGCTTTCTCCAAGATACGTGGGCCCTTTCAAGATAATTGGCAAGAGAGGCGATCTAGCCTACCAATTTCAGCTTCCCTCCAACTTTGCAAATGTGCACGATGTGTTTCACATGTCACAACTCCGCAAGTGCGTCAAGACGCCTGAACGCACCATTCCTTTCGAAGAGATTGATCTTCGGCAAGACTTGTCTTATCGTGAGCACCCCGTTGCTATACTTGTAGAAACTGAGCGCAAGACATGCAACAAGTCCATCAAATTCTTGAAAGTGAAGTGGTCACACCATAACGACCGAGAAGCTACATGGGAACGAGAAGATCATCTCCATTTCGAGTATCCCGCTTTCTTTCAGCCCTAGATCTCGGGACGAGATCTTTTCGTAGTGGAGGAGAGTTTGTAACACCCCAGATGTAAAACTTCCTTAGATGGAAATAAATATTTACCATTTGTCCCTATCCTTTCCTTGGGGGTTTATCTTTCTTTAGGCTTTGTCATTTTAATGCATTGTCATGTCATCATATGCATCATGGCCTCATCATATTGCATTCAACCTTGTCATATTGCATTCAACCTTGTCATATTGCATTCTCTTTTTCACCATGTGGCATTGTGGTGTCTTGCATGATTTAGTGTTGCTTTTATCCATGTGTGATCCATGCTTGCTCAATTCTAAGTTTCACCACCTCCCCTTTCTCTCTTTCCATCTTTCTTTTAGTTTTGCAAAGTGCCATCTGGCCTCCTCCTTCAATGTTCATCTTCTCCAAACTAATCTTGCTCTATGTCCTAAACATCTATGCCAAATTTCACCTCTTTTGAAGTTGCTTTGGTTAGGTTCAAAAATGCCTCAAGTTTGAATCGTATTCAAACTTATTTTATTTTTCTACCTCTAAATATGCCCAAAGTAATTTTATCAAATAGAGCATAATTCCAGGAGCTCGGGGATATTTTTACTTCTCCCTAATTCTTTTACTAGCTGCATGTGCTTTTCATTTTCTTTTTCTGCCTAAAGAAAAAGAAAAGGAAAAGAAGTAATAGAGCAGCCCAACAGCAGCAGCGCTGCTCCAGCCGAGCCACGACCCTATCGCAGCCCACTGCCTGGCCAGGCTGAAGCCAGTGCCCGGCCTCCTTCGCATCTCCATGCTCGCTCCCGTGGTAAAAAAAACCATGTGGACGCCATGCGGGTCCCACCTTCATGCAACCTCTCCTCCTCTCCTTCGTCCTCCTCAGTCCCCTCTCGCTCTCAAAGTAAAACGCGGGGAGCAGATGCACATGGCCTCCATGGCCGAGCCATCACCCCGCGTGCCCCTATATTAGTCGTGCCCTAGGGTTCCCCCTCTCATCCTCACCTCCCTCCGCGCCGCCGCCTCCCCACGACTCCCTCTCGTGCGCCGATCGCTGCTCCCTGGAGCCATGGACAGCCCGAGCAGGAGCTCACCGCCGGTGTAGCTGTGCCACTGGCTTCCTTCATGTCGCCCACAAGCACCCCCCGCGTCGTCCTAGTTCCATCCTGACGCCGATCCGAGCCCCAGGTCACCAAGTGTGGCTACCTCCCCGTCGTCCTCTTACTCCCCTGCGCATGGACAGTGTCCAGTACAAATTTAGAGGTCGACGACGACTTCTCCGGCTCGTTCCCGACAAACTCCCCGTGTCCTAGGGTAAGAAGGTATAACTAACTCCCTTTATGCTTTCTCCTAGAGTCAGAAGAGCCCGGAAGTACTCGCTAGATCCTTGTCGTCTTCGTCCTCTCGCTGCTCCGGCGCATCTCTGAATTTTTTCAGAGAGACCGATGTGTGTCAGTCTGTGTCGCCGTTGCCAGTGCCTCGCCCCGCTCCAGTTCCCCCTTGCTCGCTGAAGCTCCTCCTCGCATGCTCGCCGCTGCTCTGCTACGATAACAGCTGCCGCTCCACTCGCCGTCTCGTAGTCACCACATCGCCGTGTTGAGCCGCACCCGAGGCACAGCAGCTCGTGCTCGAGCGTCTACGCGCGAGCTATCGCCCCAGCTCTCCCCTGCAGATCCCGCACCCCCGCCGGAACTCTGCTTCGGCAGACGTCGCCACGGCTGCCCTCGCCGGCGCCGTCGTCACATCCGTCGTCTTCTCTCAGAGAAGCCCGACTTGGTTTAGTTCAAAAGGAGCCGAGCCCCTCTCCTAGCAGACTCCCTCGCCTAGCCTAGTGGTTCGCCGCTCTCTCCCATAACCCGCAGACCCGTGTTCGATTCTCCCCAGGGCCTGTTGTAAATGCCCAATTTTTTGCTTATTCTGTACCACTGACACCCGAGTCCCACCTGGGAGCCTCTTCACGCGCACAAACACACTCCCGCACCCAGTTCCGCCACCTCAGCACCCCAAGGCCTACCTGTCATAGACAGTGGCTAGCCCTGGCTAAGTCCCTTTTGTTTTCTGCTCTGTTGTGTTTTATTTAAATTATGTTTGCATTTTGAATTTGCCATATCTTTTAAACTATGCATCTGTTTAAAATAATCTGTATATGAACACTGCTTAGTTTTTAGTGTAGATTAATAATATGAAATTTGTTGCCATGATAAAAACAATTAAAATGCTATTTGCATATGTTTTGCATTTAAACATGTTTAAATTGGTTTAATTCATAACTTTTAAACCATAACTCTGTTTCGAGTGATCTTTATATGCTTTTGGGGTAGAATTTTACATAGAATAGCATGGTTTAATCTTTTCTGTTGTTTAAAGAAAGTATAATGGGGTAATGGGCAGAACAGTACCAAACATAATTATGCACATGGGATTTTCCGGAATTGTTGTTTGTTTCTTCTGGCCCATTTAAATTGCTTGCATGGTGTTGTTGGTCTTGTGATGCACTACTTGCCATGCTAAACAACATATTAAACTTGTTCGGTGCTTAGATAGTTCAAACTAAATAACTACATGTGTGGCTATTTTGTTCTTGCATTTCTTTTGCATGATTGTGGTCACTTTAATGGATTGTGTTCTTGTATTATGCCTTTGCCACATGTTGCACTCATCATGTTCCTTGTGATACATCATATCATGTCCATGCTCAAATGCATCTTGCTTGCATCATGTGTTTGAGCATTGCATGGTGATTGATTTTGTTCCGGTGTTGTATTGTTGTGTTGGTTAGAGCCCGGTGACGATTCAGAGTTTGAGGGTCCTATCGAGACTGAGTTTGAGGAGCAAGGTTACGATTCCACCGAGAACTTAACAGGCAAGATGACAGTTCCCCGTTATCACCTCTACCTTTGCTTTGCTAGTTGGATCGCTCTATAGTTATGCCTCGATGCCTACTCTTGTCTTGTCAGGCTTCTATGTTGCCATAAAACACTCTAACAGTCTTCCTAGCAAACCGTTGTTTGGCTAAGTACGCTTTGCTCAGCCCCTCTTAT
The DNA here is from genome assembly GCA_902687465.1 of Secale cereale. Classification (NCBI taxonomy): domain Eukaryota; kingdom Viridiplantae; phylum Streptophyta; class Magnoliopsida; order Poales; family Poaceae; genus Secale; species Secale cereale. The sequence continues at coordinate 269,859,369 of LR738711.1, read as the reverse complement.
AGCGTTGGTAGTTGCAGGTGAAGTTTGAAGATTGCTTCATGTTTGGACTTGTTTATTGGGTTAACACAATATACATCTTGATTAATTAATGCACATATATATTGGTAATGGGTGGAAGACTTGGCCTCCTGCTTGGTGTTTTGTTCCACTCATGCCACCTTAGGACTCGATAAACCGGTGTTATGTTCCTTGTTTTTGCGTTCCTAACACGGTTGGGGTTTATGGGGCCCCCTTGATAATTCGCATTGCTTAAAGCTTTTCCCAGCAAGACCCAACTTTGGTACTACATTTGCCTAATAACTAAAAACTTGCATAGGGAGTTATAAACCCGAGTTCTTAATCAACCCTCGGGCGAGTGCTCCTCATGAGTGTTGGTCCAAACTGAGCAACCTGCGGGGAAACCTGGAGGCAACTCAAGGTTTGGTCTCCCGTGGCATGTCCCATCCGATCGTGGCCTCAAACGAGATACGCGCGGCTACTATCAGGGTGTCGGCACGCTCGGAGGTCTTGCTGGATGAGTTTTACCTTTGTCGATATATCTTGAGCACGGGATTCCGAGAACACTTGGGTCTTCCCAACATGGAGTTGCGACTCCGCGGATCGTGAGCTTGTGATGGGCTAAGTTGGGACACCGTTGTAGGGTTATGAACTTTCTAAAGACGTGCCCGCGGTTATGTGGCAGATGGGAATTTTGCTAATATCCGGTTGTATATAACTTGACACCATATCCTTAAGAATACACTACATGTGTGAGTAACCGTTATGGTCTCTTTTCGAAGGGGTTTTTGGAAAGTGAATGAAAGGATCGATATGGTTGACTAGAGGGGGGGTGAATGGGCAACTAACAATTTTTAGCTTTTCTTAACCACTTTAAAATAAGCGTCAAAGTAAGTTGTCTAGATAAGCTACTACGATGACAACTAATAGGAAGTAAAGACAACAACCTCACAAGCAAGCTATATAAGATAAACAAGTAAAGCTTGCACAAGTAAAGGGAAGAAATAAACACAAGTGGAACCGGTGAAGACGAGGATGTGTTGCCGAAGTTCCTTCCCTTTGAGGGGAAGTACGTCTCCGTTGGAGCGGTGTGGAGGCACAATGCTCCCCAAGAAGCCACTAGGGCCACCGTATTCTCCTCACGCCCTCACACAATGCAAGGTGTCGTGATTCCACTAGTGGTGCCCTTGAAGGCGGCAACCGAACCTTTACAAACAAGGTTGGGGCTATCTCCACAACCGAATTGGAGGCTCCCAACGACACCACGAAGCTTCACCACAATGGAATATGGCTTCGAGGTGACCTCAACCATCTAGGGTGCTCAAACACCCAAGAGTAACAAGATCCGCAAGGATTAGTGGGGGGAATCAAATATCTCTTGGTGGAAGTGTAGATCGATGCCTCCTCAAGCTCTCCCAAGGAAATCAACAAGTTTGATTGGCTAGGGAGAGAGATCGGGCGGAAATGGAGCTTTGAGCAACAATGGAGCTTTGGGGTGGAAGAGGTGAGTCTTCTTGGGGAAGAAGACTCCCTTTATATAGTGGGAGAACAAATCCAACCGTTATCCCACATTTCTGCCCGCAGAGCGCGGTACTGCCGCACGTAAGTTGCGGTACTACCGCTTGGCCAGCGGTACTACCGCTCTGGGTGCGGTACTACCGCTGCAGCAGTACTAGCCTAGAATGCACTCTGTTGCAAAGGCATACGGGCGGTAGTACTGCCTGAGCGGTACTACCGCTCGCCCTTGTGGTACTACCGCAAGGCAGAGACAAGCAGGCTGAGGACAAGCACGGATGAAATAAAATACATCCGTAGCTACATCCGCAGAAATACGGTAGTAGAAAAAACACGGCACGGTACTACCGCTTGACTCAAGCGGTACTACCGCGTAGGATGCGGAAGTAAAAAATTACTTCCGCACCTACTACCGTACTTGGTGCAGTGCCAGGCCAGATACACGGTACTACCATCCTCGGGATGCGGTACTACCACGTCCATAGGCGGTACTACCGTGTGGCTGTGCGGTACTACCGCTTACATGAGCGGTACTACCGCTTGCCAGGCAGTTGTACTAGTAGGAAGCCATGGTTTGCATATACGAGAAAAACGGCCGGAGCTCCAAAGAAGCAAAGGAAAGGTGGTGCGAGAGTATAGATGTGTACGTGTTGGTTCCACCCAAACCTTTCCGAAGCGGACCCCCTCTTAATAGTACGGCTTTCCTATTACTCAAAACCACCGAAAGAGAGCAAAAAGGAAACACCGTCTTCCATAGAATCCGAGGGGCTCACAATCGTCTTGTGACTAGGTGAGATATATCTGAAAGAGCTTAGAGCACACGATTAGTCCGCAAATGCATTGTCATCAATCACCAAAACTACTTAGGGAGAAATATGCCCTTACAATCTCCCCCTTTTTGGTGGATTGATGACAATACGGGATTTGCACAAGAATATATAATAAAGTATGCAATCCTAATAGACGCTAGAATATAGGCAAGCTCCCCCTAGATGTGTGCATACAAAGATAGTGCTTTGGACTGCACAACACACATACTAGGATCAAAGCCCCCCCCCCTATATTCTACAGAAAATATACTCCTTGCATATAAAGAATAAGAGTCTACGCACAATAGTAAGGAGGATGGGGTGACCACATAAACAAGGGGAAGTAAACTAACTGCTCACAACATAATATAGTAGAGACATAACAACGAGTTTAACGGTAGAGGAGCATATGTCTTACACCATACGATAGTCTCACGCACACGACACAAAAGCAAATAGGCAAATAGAGTTCGACCAACGGAAAGCAAAAAAGAACGGCACAAGACGCAAATCCCACTCTCTCCCCCTTTGGCATCGAGACACCACAAAGGGAAAGAGGACAACTAAAAGAGGTGGTAGCTCTGGCAGAAGATTTCAGTCATCATGCTCTCCATCGGACTCCTGCTGCTCCTCCTGTTGCTCCTCATCAGACTCAGACCACTTGTACCCCTGTTGGGTCATCCATGCTGCCTCAGGAGTGATGATCTCCTCTGACCCACTGGACACATGCTCACCAAAGATCCTCATGATCTTCTTGTCACGCTGGCGAGATTTCTTGTGAGTGACATGTGCCTTGTACTGACCCTGAGCTTGCATGCAGAAAAGGGCCTTCATCTTCTTCTTCAGCTTCTTAGCCCAAGAGGGCTCATACGAGGGAGGAGCATATCCTCCAAGACTCTCCTTAGCTGGCTCCTCCTCCACAGGCTCCTCGTCAGTACCCATCTGTGCTGCAGCAGCTTGTGCACGAGTGGCAGTGTTGGCCCATCGAGTCTTGATGCAAAGACGGATGGGGTCATGACGGATACACTCTGCCTCGAACTCCTCATCAGGGTAAAGCTTCTCCCAAGTCTTGGAGATGAGCAGAAACAGGAACGGACCATAGATGGGCACCTTGCGAGTGTAGATCGCAAAGCGAAGCTCACACCACATGATATGGGAAATGTCAAGTGGTGGAGACTGAGCTGTGTGAGCCGCCTCACACATCAGCAGCATATCAACGAGGTAGGAGTGAATCTTGTCCTTGTCCCCAACTTGAGGAAACGGGGTGTTGTGGAAGATCCTATGCATGATGTCCAAAAAGGGGTTCAACACCCATGTCTTCTTGCCACTCGCAAGAGTCTTCTCCACATAGAACGATAACAGACGGTCTTTGTTGGCAGCTTCTGGGTTGGCATGAGGCCGTGCTCCAATTGGGTTGTGGAGTCCCTCGTTAGCAATCTGAATAAGATCCATGAATTCCTTCCAAGTCGTAGTCATCTTGTGACCATTTGTCATCCAAGTCATTGGGCGATCTTCCTTGGTGTGAAAGTGTACCGAAGCATAAAACTGAGCAATGATTTTTGGGTCAAAATCATTCTGAAAGGTCATGAAGTGCTCAATCCCAAACTGCTCTACCAGATCCAGAGCCTCGGCAAAGTAGGCCAGGTTATCGGCCCTCCGCATGTGGGCCATGTCCACCCAATGAGCATACACATACAGGTTGTGCTTGCTCTTGAGCACCTCTGTGTAGATGCGATACTGCTGCTTGGTCCAAAAAAGTTCATCACCATGAAACTGAGCTCGGGGTTCTCCATAAGGATTGAGCTTCCTCCTTGCCATGAACTCATTAGCTGGCATTTCTTCCATGGTCGTAGAAGATTCCTTGTGCTTGTTGGCGGCGGTCTTGAACTTGCATTGGGGATTGGAGCCCTCTGGCACATCACTGGGGTGCGCAGACGCTTGGACCTGGTGTCACGAACGGGATTGGTACGACGAACATCAGAACCGGAGCCACCACCTAAGACACAAACACAAGAACATGATGGAAACACAAAGAGAATCAATGCAAAATCCACAAAAAGCACAAGAAACGAGTAGAAAGGATAATACGTAAGTGCTACGAAGGAACTATGAAACAAACGGTAGTACTGCCTGACGAACACGGAAGTAAAAACTTAGTACCGCTTAGTGAGCGGTAGTACCGCTTGAGGGTTGCGGTAGTACCGCACATTATGCGGTAGTAAAAGTTTACTTCCGCGTACGAACACGGAAGTAAAAAATTAGTACCGCTTAGGGAGCGGTAGTACCGCTTGGGGTTTGCGGTAGTACTGCACAGTATGCGTTAATAAATTAGGAAAAACGAAGAGGGGATTTGGGGAGAAACCTTCATCCATGGCAAGAGGTGGAGGTGGGGAACGATCCCACCGGTCGGAATGCGAGGAGAGTGGCCGAGGGAGGAGATCCGGCGAGGTCTCCGGCGGCGTTCTTGAGAGGGAGAGAGAGACGGTGTGGGGGGTAGGAGATGAATGGGTATGGGGGAGTTGGAACTCCCACTGCCCGCTTATAACCCCCACCCGTTCGGATAAGTGCGGTAGTACCGTTGTCATCGCGGTAGTACCGCCCGGGCGGAAGTACCGCACACGGAGCGGTAGTACCGCTCAACCAGCGGCAGTAAAAAAAATACTGCCGTGCTGGACTTGCGGTAGTACCATAGTCTCTTTTGCGTTAGTACCGTGACTGCTCACGGTAGTACCGCCCCTCCAAGAACTTGCACATTTCGACAAGAGGCTTTTATCAAAGGAGAGAAGAAAAACAAAGAAACGCACACGCAAGGCAAAACACTACTCCAACGAGGAGGCCGGTGGCCGAGGCCACCTATGTTTGAGTTATTTGGTATGGCACCGCAAAGAACTATCCTTGGGCCCATGACCAATACTCGTCTTGAAGCACTTATACCATCTAATTATGGCAAATGACAAAGACTTGATCAATTTATGCATAATGGGGGGAGGAATATCTCATTGGGAGAACAATACTCCCCCTATGTCCATGCCTACATCTAGACAAGATAACTATATTGAGTGGGAGGTGTGTGTGCAAAGTCTCAAGCCACATTGCTCAAATCGATAATATTTAGCTCATGCCTTAACTCGCGAAATCTTGCTTCATCCAACGGCTTTGTGAAGATATCTGCAAGGTTATGATGAGTGTTGACATAGTGAAGCTCGATCTCTCCTTGCCGTATATGATCCCGGATGAAGTGATACTGAATCTCTATATGCTTCATCTTGAAGTGTTGCACCGGGTTGAGAGAAATCTTGATGGCACTTTCATTGTCACACCAAAGAGGCACTTTGTCACAAGTGACACCGTAATCCTTTAAAGTTTGCCTCATCCATAAGAGTTGAACACAACAACTGCCAGCTGCCACATACTCAGCTTCGGTGGACGAGAGAGACACACAACTTTGCTTTTTGGAAGACCAACTAACGAGAGAGCAACCAAGAAATTGGCACCCTCCAGAAGTGGACTTCCTATCCACTTTGTCTCCCGCCCAGTCCAAATCAGAGAAACCTACAAGGTTGAAATTTGCTCCTCTTGGGTAACATAAGCCAAAGTTTGGGGTATGAGCCAAATATCGAAAGATTCGCTTGACTGCCACAAAGTGACTTTCCGTAGGTGAGGCTTGAAACCGTGCACAGATTCCCACACTCAACATAATCCGGTCTAGATGCACAAAGGTAAAGCAAGGATCCAATCATAGAATGATATACCTTTTGATCCACCGCTTTACCATTGGGATCAATGTCAAGTTGGCACTTGGTTGGCATTGGAGTAGTAGCTGGCTTGATATCACTTAGATTGAACCTCTTGAGCATGTCTTGAGTATACTTGGTTTGTTTGATGAAGATTCCTTCTCTTCTTTGCTTGATCTCAAACCCAAGAAAGTACTTCAACTCTCCCATCATGGACATCTCAAAATGTGTGGTCATGAGTGCGGCGAATTCATCATTGAAAGCTTTGTTAGGAGAACCAAAGATAATACCATCAACATATAGTTGGCAGACAAACAACTCCCCTTTGACCTTCTTAGTAAAAAGAGTGGGGTCAATTTTCCCAATTTCAAACCCACGATCTTGTAACAACTCGGAAAGATGCTCATATCACGCACGTGGAGCTTGTTTAAGGCCATAGAGAGCCTTATCGAGTTGAGACACGTGATTGGGGAACTTGGGATTTTCAAACCCCGGGGGTTGTTTGACATATACCAACTCATTAATAGGACCATTAAGAAATGCACTTTTTACATCCATTTGTTGTAGCTTAAAGTTATGATGAGAAGCATAGGCAAGCAACAAATGAATAGATTCAAGGCGAGCAACGGGGGCAAAGGTTTCACCATAGTCGATACCCTCGACTTGGGAGTAGCCTTGAGCCACCAGACGCACCTTGTTGCGGATGACAATGCCATGAGCATCTTTCTTGTTCTTAAAGATCCACTTGGTTCCAATGACATTATGGTTCTCCTTTGGCCTTGGCACCAGACGCCACACTTTGTTGCACTCGAAGTTATGGAGTTCTTCGTGCATGGCATTAAGCCAATCAGGGTCTTCGAGTGCCTCATATACCTTCTGAGGTTCAACACGGGAGACAAAAGCTTGATGAGCACAATAGTTTGCTAATTATCTACGAGTGCTTACCCCCCTTTTGATGCTTCCTAGAATATTATCCATGTGATGTTCTTTGGAAGCAAGCCTAGAGGCAACTTTTGCAGCACGACGCTCCAATTGCTCTTCAAGAGATAACTGAGGAGTACTAAGTTCATCATCTTGAGCGACGTCAGGAGCTAGATCTTGATCTTGAGCTTCCTCTTGACCTTGATCTTGCTCGGAGGAGAGAACTTGGCCTTGTGCATCATTTGGTGGCTCCTCACCATCTTGTGATTGATCTTGCACTTGGCCTTATTCATCCGGTTGAGGGCCTTCATTTTGTTCTTCGGAAGCGTGTGGGTCTTGGGTTGATGATGGTTCCACTTGAGTGGAACATTGTCCTTCTCCTTCGGCCACAAGGGGTTCCTCAATGGGTAGGATATATCCAACTCCCATTCTTCTTATGGCTTGAGGAGGAATTTCATCACCTACATCACAAGTACCACTTTGCTCCACTTGGGAGCCGTTATTTTCATCAAACACTATGTTACTCGTCTCCTCAATGAGTCCATTGGACATGTTGAGGACACGGTAAGCATGAGAGTTTGTAGCATAACCAACAAATATGCCCTCATGAGCTCTAGATTCAAATTTAGACAAGCGAACACCTTTCTTGAGGATGAAACACTTACACCCGAACACCCGGAAGTACTTGAGGTTGGGCTTGTTACCGGTAAGTATCTCATATGGAGTTTTGTTCAAGCCTTTGCGGAGATAGAGCCGATTGGATGCATGACACGCGGTGTTGATGGCTTCGGCCCAAAAGTTGTATGGAGATTTGAATTCCGCCATCATGGTCATTGCCGCATCCATCAGAGTCCGGTTCTTTCTCTCCGCTACACCGTTTTGTTGAGGGGTATAGGGTGCTGCATATTGATGTTTGATCCCCTCATCACTAAGAAACTCATCCAAGGTGTAGTTCTTGAACTCGGTGCCGTTGTCACTTCGGATCATCAAAATCTTTGCTTCATGTTGTCGTTGAGCTTCATTTGCAAAGTTGATGACAGTTTGTTGGGTCTCACTCTTCTTCTTGAAGAAGTATACCCAGGTGTATCTTGAATAATCATCCACAATCACCAAGCAATACTTTCTACCCCCAAGACTATCAAAAGATGGAGGCCCAAAGAGGTCCATGTGAAGGAGCTCTAGGGGTCTTTTTGAATAGATGATAGTCGTGGGAGGGTGAGCCGTCTCATGTAACTTTCCTTCAATGCAAGCCCTGCAAGCAAGATCTTTGGCAAAGCTAACATTTGTTAGTCCACGGACATGGTCCCCCTTGAGAAGACTTTGCAAAGATCTCATATTGACATGGGCCAAACAGCGATGCCAAAGCCATCCCACATCAACTTTAGCCATTAGGCATGTCGCGATCTTAGTGGGTTGCTTGGAGAAGTTAACCACATACAGACCGTTCTCGACATGCCCAACATAGGCTACTTTAAGAGTCTTGCTCCACAAGAGGGCCACGGTATCAATATCAAAGAATGTAGCAAAGCCCATGAGTGCACGTTGGCGAACAGAAAGTAAATTGTATGCAAGGGACTCAACAAGCATGACTTTCTCGATCGTGAGATCATGAGAGACAACCACCTTGCCAAGCCCCAATATCTTAGAAGATGAAGCATCACCCCATTCGACGTTGGTGGCCATAGATGAACCTAGATGCACGTCCACCACCAAGTCTTTGCTTCCGGTCATATGATTTGTGGCTCCACTATCGAGCAACCATGATCCCCCACCGGAAGCAAACTCCTACAAGAGATCAATGCTTGGATTTAGGTACCCATTTGGTAATGGGTCCTTTGAGGTTAGTAACAAGGGTCTTAGGAACCCAAATAGACCATTCAATGTACTCACAGGAAGAACCAACAAATTTAGCAAACACATGACCATCACTTGCACGACATAAAACATATGAAGGATTAAAGTCGCCGGCCATGTTTGATGGTATGGTGGAGTTTTTATTGACACCACCACCTTTCATGGTTTTCTTCTTCTTAGAGGCGCCCTCTCCCTCTTTCACAAAAGTTTTTCGGAGAGGGGGAGGTAGCTTGGTCTTGTCATTCTTCTTCTTCTTGGGCTTAGGAACAAACCCAATTCCTTCCTTTGCCACAACCTCCTTTTGATTGCTCAAAAGGTTGTTGAGGTTCTTCTCACCTTGTATGCATGTCACAAGGCCTTTCTCAAGTTGCTTCTTCAACTTGGCATTTTCTTCAACAAGATGCACATGCTCGCAACATGGGTTAGTAGCATTTGCATTATCAATTAACACCATGCGAGGAAAGATTGCCTTTTCCTTGGTTAGCGAAACTTGCAGTTGATCATGAGACTCCTTGAGAGAAGCATGCATACCTTTCAAGGCCTTGTGAGCCTTGTCGAGTATAACAAACTCCTCCTTGAGTTTAGCATGGTCAACCTCAAGTTTTGCCTTCTCGGAATTGAGCATACGAGAGACAACTAAAGCATGATCGAGATCTTTCTTTAATTTAGCATGATCATCGTTGTGTGACTCCTCAAGAGCCAAACGAAGACCACGCTCTTCCTCTAGGGCGTTAGAGAGATCCGATATCTCATCGGCATAGTCTCGACTATGTCCTTCCATTTTAGCAATGATCTCCTCATGAGCCTCGATCATGTCATTGGCCTCACCGAGTTGTTCTAAGAGATCAACAAAGTGCTTCTTGGGTTTGCCCTTAAGTTTGCTCATGAACAACTCAAATTCATTCTCTCCCTCCTTAGTTCCCTCACTCTCATCAATACAATCCATCAATGAAGGATTAGAAGGGATGGTAGTATTGATGTTTGGGGCTACCTTGTTGGTGGCCTTGGCCATGAGACACTTGGCGGTGATGTTCTCATTAGGCGAGTCGAAGAGAGATGAGCGCGGAGTAGTAGCAATAGCAATTGTGGCCATGGTGACCACCTCATCATCTTCATCATTATCATCATCCTCAACATATTCTTCTTGGGCCACCAACCCTTTAGGAGGGGTCTTCTTGCTGAAGTTGTTCTTGTTGGGATAAGACTTGGCCTTGTCCTTCCGGATAAGCTTGCCTCCAAAGTCTTCTCTTTTCTCATATGGGCAATCAATAACAAAGTGGCTCACATTCCCACAATTGAAGCAAGTCCTCACTCGTTGCTTGCCCTTGTTGCCACTAGAGTTGTTCCTGTTGAAGTTGGGTCTTGTGTTCTTCTTGTTGCCCCAAAATTGCCGTGAAGCAAGAGCCATGTGCTCATGATAGGCATATTTGGTGCCCTCGGGGCTACTCTCATCATCATCCTCCTCCTCCTCTTCTTCCACACAAGCCTTGGCCTTCAAGGCGAGGTTAGGCTTCTTTGATCGTTGAGCTCTTAGAACCGCATTGTCGGCGGTCTTATCCAAGATCCTCATAGCAACGAACTCATCCAACACTTCATTTGATGACAAGTGATGGAAGTCCGGTCTTTGACGGATGACAGAGGACATGGCCTTATGATAGGGAATCATGGCCTTGAGAAACTTGCGCTTGATCCAATTGTCATCCGTGTCCTTGCTCCCATGATCTCGAAGAGAAACCGCAAGAGTGGTTAATCTCCGATAAAGTTCACGAGGATCTTCTTCTTCGATCATAGCAAACTCATCGGCTTCATCTTGCACAACTTCATAGTTTGAGCGTTGAATGCTAGCGCTCCCCTTCTACACTTCCTTGGCCACGGTGAAGGGTCGAAGATGTGAAATGTCTTCGGGAGGGATTGCATCTTGAAGTATGCAAAGAATGGACTCGTTGAATTGATGATCCGCTGTTTCTCTCGGAGTCATGTTGTCGGAATCACGTGGATAGAAACCTTGTTCAATGATTCTCCAAAGGTTAGTAGAGCAATGATTTAAATGACATTTAAAGCGAAGCATCCAAGTAGCAAAATCGGAATTTTTTATAAACTTAGGGGGAGGCCCAACGGAATTTAAATGTGGTGTGGGAACGGGTCCTCCATAGTGAGTAGGAGGAGCGGAGTGGGCAAAGATGCCATTCCCATTCTTAGTAACCGGGGCTTGTCCACTACTAGCTTCTCCCTTGTCGGGAGAAGACTCCGACATGATGGTGGCGGGACGAACCACCTCCAACGGTGTGGTGGATAATTTAAGCCCTTCAATTAAATCTTTAAACATGTCTTTGACCTCGGTCGCTAGTGATTCTTTCAATGTGGTCATAGCCACATTGAACTCCTCACGAGAGATCGAGGCTCCCCCATCGGACGTAGGCAAGGACGGAGTTCCATCGGAATGTTCCTCCGTCTCGACTACGTTGTCACCCATACTCTTTGGACGGTAAAGTCCTTAAAAAGAGACGAGGCTCTGATGCCAATTGAAAGGATCGATATGGTTGACTAGAGGGGGGGTGAATAGGCAACTAACAATTTTTAGCTTTTCTTAACCACTTTAAAATAAGCGTCAAAGTAAGTTGTCTAGATAAGCTACTACAATGACAACTAATAAGAATTAAAGACAACAACCTCACAAGCAAGCTATATAAGATAAACAAGTAAAGCTTGCACAAGTAAAGGGAAGAAATAACCACAAGTGGAACCGGTGAAGACGAGGATGTGTTGCCGAAGTTCCTTCCCTTTGAGGGGAAGTACGTCTTCGTTGGAGCGGTATGGAGGCACAATGCTCCCCAAGAAGCCATTAGGGCCGCCGTATTCTCCTCACGCCCTCACACAATGCAAGGTGCCGTGATTCCACTAGTGGTGCCCTTGAAGGCGGCAACCGAACCTTTACAAACAAGGTTGGGGCTATCTCCACAACCGAATTGGAGGCTCCCAACGACACCACGAAGCTTCACCACAATGGAATATGGCTTCGATGTGACCTCAACCGTCTAGGGTGCTCAAACACCCAAGAGTAACAAGATCCGCAAGGATTAGTGGGGGGAATCAAATATCTCTTGGTGGAAGTGTAGATCGATGCCTCCTCAAGCTCTCCCGAGGAAATCAACAAGTTTGATTGGCTAGGGAGAGAGATCGGGCGGAAATGGAGCTTTGAGCAACAATGGAGCTTTGGGGTGGAAGAGGTGAGTCTTCTTGGGGAAGAAGACTCCCTTTATATAGTGGGAGAACAAATCCAACCGTTATCCCACATTTCTGCCCGCAGAGCGCGGTACTACCGCACGTAAGTTGCGGTACTACCGCTTGGACAGCGGTACTACCGCTCTGGGTGTGGTACTACCGCTGGAGCAGTACTAGCCTAGAATGCACTCTGTTGCAAAGGCATACGGGCGGTAGTACTACCTGAGCGGTACTACCGCTCTCCCTTGCGGTACTACCGCAAGGCAGAGACAAGCAGGCTGAGGACAAGCACGGATGAAATAAAATACATCCGTAGCTACATCCGCAGAAATACGGTAGTAGCAAAAACACAGCACGGTACTGCAGCTTGACTCAAGCGGTACTACCGCGTAGGATGCGGAAGTAAAAAATTACTTCCGCACCTACTACCGTACTTGGTGCAGTGCCAGGCCAGATACACGGTACTATCGTCCTCGGGATGCGGTACTACCGCATCCATAGGCGGTACTACCGTGTGGCTGTGCGGTACTACCGCTTACATGAGCGGTACTACCGCTTGCCAGGCAGTTGTACTAGTAGGAAGCTATGGTTTGCATATACGAGAAAAATGACTGGAGCTCCAGAGAAGCAAAGGAAAGGTGGTGCGCGAGTATAGATGTGTACGTGTTGATTCCACCCAAACCTTTCCGAAGCGGACCCCCTCTTAATAGTACGGCTTTCCTATTACTCAAAACCACCGAAAGAGAGCAAAAAGGAAACACCGTCTTCCATAGAATCCGAGGGGCTCACAATCGTATTGTGCCTAGGTGAGATATATCTGAAAGAGCTTAGAGCATACGATTAGTCCGCAAATGCATTGTCATCAATCACCGAAACTACTTAGGGAGAAATATTCCCTTACAGTGAACATGGTGGGGTTATGCATGAACGTGAGTAGCTAGGATCATTTATTGATCACCTTGGCGACCGTTGGCACATATCCTCATCTCGCTCTGAATTCGTATGCTAGTTGCTTAGTGCTTGTTGCAGACACTTTATTATCTCTCCACACCTAAAAGGCTTTGTTAGTTTTGATACCCGGGAATGGGATTGCTGAGTCCTTGTGGCTCACAGTTTACAACACACACTAGATGCAGGTATAGCTGAGTACGATGCAGGAGATGGACAAGAACTTCACTGGGAGTTCGATGAAGAGTGTGGTCGTATGTATGTGACGTATCCCGACGATCAGTAGTGGTTCCTACTAGGAGCGATCGGGACTTGTGGTTGTGGTATCTTTTCTCGTTTGATTTCGTCCATAGACGGACCCTATGTTATTTGGGTGAATGTATGCTTTTGTATTAATTGTGTGATGTGGCGAGTGTAAGCCAACTATTTTACTCTTTCATCCCTGTTCTTTACATGAGTTGTGCAAAGATACCATGCTTGCGATCACTCCAGAATGCGCTTATGTCTCTAACTCGTGCCTCGACACGTAGGAGATATAGTCGCATCCTGGGCATTACATCATCTTTACCGTTAATGCATCTACCAATGAAGAGAGCAAAATAATGTATAGCAGGGAAATGAATGCTCCTTATGGTAGCTTGGGTGACTTCTCTAGATTCGCCCACAGTGATACTAGCTAGAAAGTCCTTATACTCAGATTTGCGAGGTTCACCAACATTGCCCCACTGTGGGAGTTTACAAGCATCGTTAAAATCTTCTAAGTCCATAGTATAAGATTTATCATAGAGATCAAACAAAACAGTGGGAGAATTACGTGAAGATGTAAATTTAAACCTTCTCACAAAGGAATCATTTAGATATTGGTATTGAGGGCACTTATCTAACACGAAGTCCTCAATATTCGCATTACGCACATATGTGTAAAATTCTTCCTTGATACCTGGCCGGATCATAAACTCCTCTGACGGCCATTCACAGGGCCGCACTTGAGCTTCCCTTGGTAGTTCATCGTCCGGCTCACGTATCGCGAGCCTTGGTCCTTGCTTCCTTGAGGAACCACCTTGGTAGATTTTCCTATGCATTTTTTCTGGAAAATTTCTGAAATTTTTGGTGATTCAAAATAAAATTGAACCAAACTCAACAAGATTGATAGCTACTCCCACAAGTGCCTAGAGACTATATCATGCATTAGAACTACTTGGGACCACATAAATTTGACATGCAAGCTCAAGAACAGGGTCACCTAAGCAACAAAAATTTGCAATAAAAAAAGCACTAGAACAAAAACTAATTGGACCATTGGAGGAGTCACATACCGAAGAACAATCTCCCCAACCAGTTTTGTGAATGGAGCTTTGAGCAAGGAGATTGAAAATGGCAGCAAGATGAGCTAGAACTCATGCTTGAGCTGGTTGGTGATTTTTGTGGGAGGACGAAGGAGTGTGCGGGTGCTGGAGTAATTGGAGGGGGGCCACGTGGGGCCCACGAGGCAGGGGGCGCGCCCAGGGGGTGGGCGCGCCCTGCACCCTCGTGGCCAGGTGCTGGCTCCCCCTGCTATGTTCTCAGTGCCAAATATTCTAGAAAAAAATCATATTTCATTTTCGAGGCATTTGGAGAACTTTTATTTTAGGGGTATTTTTTATTGCACGGATAACTCTAAAAACAGACTGAAAATACTATTTTTGCTTTATTTAATCTAATTAACAAAAAGTAAAAGGAGGGTACAGAAAGTTGTGCTTTCTAAATTCAACCATCTCATGCTCATCAAAAGGAATTCATTAACAAGGTTGATCAGGTCTTGTTAATAAACTCTTTCCAAATAACATGAAACCGGAGAATTTTCGAATGACACTAGGTTACCTCAATGGGGATATGTATATCCCCAACAATAATAATATCATATTTCTTCTTGACAGTAGGAAGAGGAAATTCAAAACCTCCAATAGTAATCGTTGAAATTTTTCCAATAGAATTGATACTATGGACCTGAGGTTGTTTCCTCGGGAAGTGTACCGTATGATCATTGCCATTGACATGAAAAGTGACATTGCATTTGTTGCAAACAATAATAGTCCCTGCAGTATTCAAAAAGGGTCTACCAAGGATAATAGACATACTATCGTCCTTGGGAATACCAAGGATAACAAAGTCCGTTAGAATAGTAACATTTGCAACCACAATAGGCACATCATCACAAATACCGATAGGTATAGCAGTTGATTTATCAGCCATTTGTAAAGATATTTCAGTAGGTGTCAACGTATTCAAATCAAGTCTACGATATAAAGAGAGAGGCATAACACTAACACCGGCTCCAAGATCACATAAAGCAGTTTTAACATAGTTTCTTTTAATGGAGCAGGGTATAGTTCGTACTCCTGCATCTCCTAGTTTCTTTGGTATTCCACCTTTAAAAGTATAATTGGCAAGCATGGTGGAAATTTCAACTTCAGGTATTTTTCTTTTATTTGTGATAATATCTTACATATACTTAGCATACAGATTTGTTTTGAGCATATCAGTCAAACGCATACGCAAAAAGATATGTCTAATCATTTCAGCAAAGCGCTCAAAATCCTCATCATCCTTTTTCTTGGATGGTTTAGGAGGGAAAGGCATGGTTTCTGAACCCATGGTTCTCTTTACTTACAGTGCTTCCTACCAACAAAGTATCTCTTATCATAACGTTGATTCTTTGATTGTGGATTATCAAGATCAACAACAGGTTCAATCTCTACATCATTGGCATTGCTAGGTTGAGCATCATCATGAACATCATCATTAACATTAGCACTAGGTTCATGTTCATTACCAGATTGTCTTTCAGCATCAGAGATAGAGATATCATTGGGATTCTCAGGTCGGCAACAGGTGCACTAGAAGCATTCAAAGTCCTATCTTTTTTATTTTTCTTCTTCCTAGAAGAACTAGGTGCATCTACATTAGCTCTCTGAGAATCTTGCTCAATTCTCTTAGGGTGGCCCTCAGGATACAGAGGTTCCTGAGTCATTCTTCCACCTTTAGTCACAACTCTAATAGCATTATCATTTTTCTTACTATTTAATTCATTGAGCAAATCATTATGTGCTTTAAGTACTTGTTCTACTTGAGTGGTAACCATAGAAGCATGTTTACTAATGAGTTTCAGTTCACCTTTAACTCTAGACATATAATCACTCAAGCGTTCGATCATATAAGCATTACATTGCAATTGTCTACCAACATAAGCATTGAAGTTTTCTTGTTTAACAATAAAGTTGTCAAACTCATCTAAGCATTGGCTAGTAGACTTATAACGAGGAATATCACCTTCATCAAATCTATAAAAAGAATTTACCTTTACTACCTGTGTCGGGTTATCAAGACCATGTATTTCTTCAATAGGTGGTAAATTCTTAACATCTTCAGCTTTAATACCGTTTTCTTTCATAGATTTCTTTGCGTCTTGCATATCTTCAGGACTGAGAAACAGAACACCCCTTTTCTTCGGAGTTGGTTTAGGAAGTGCCCAATTATTTTCATTACTCAACATATTATTCAATAGCAATTCAGCTTGATCGACAATTCTTTCCCTAAAAACACAACCAGCACAACCATCCAGGTGGTCTCTGAAAGCATCGGTTAGTCCATTATAAAAGATATGAAGTATCTCATTTTTCTTGAGAGGATGATCAGGCAAAGCATTAAGTAATCGAAGAAGCCTCCCCCAAGCTTGTGGGAGACTCTCTTCTTAAATTTGCACAAAATTATATATTTCCCGTAAGGCAGCTTGTTTCTTATGAGCGGGAAAATATTTAGCAGAGAAGTAATAAATCATATGCTGGGGACTACGCACACAACCAGGATCAAGAGAATTAAACCATGTCTTAGCATTACCCTTCAACGAGAACGGATATAACTTAAGGATATAGTAGTAACGCATTTTTTTCCTCGTTGGTGAATAGGGTGGCTATATCATTCAACTTAGTAAGATGTGCCACAACAGTTTCAGATTCATAGCCATGGAAAGGATCAGATTCAACCAAAGTAATTAACTCAGGATCAACGGAGAAATCATAATCCTTATCAGGAACACAGATAGGTGAAGTAGCAAAAGCAGGGTCATATTTCATTCTAGCATTCAAAGACTTTTCTTTCAGCTTAGCTAATTATTTCTTAAGAATCATATCTATCATTGCAAGCAAGAAAGTCTTTAGCAGTTTCTTCATCCATAGCATAACCCTCAGGAACAACAGGCAATTCATATCTAGGAGGAGAATCTTCATCATCACTTTCATCAATATTATCAGTTTCAATAATTTCATTCTCTCTAACCTTAGAAATTTGATCATCAAGAAATTCACCTAGTGGCACAGTATTATCAAGCATAGAAGTAGTTTCATCATACATAGCAGAAGTAGCATCATCAAGAACATGTGACATATCAGATTCAATAGCAGGAGTAGGTGTCGCAAATTTACTCATAACAGAGGGTGAATCAAGTGCAGAGTTAGATGGCAATTCCTTACCTCCCCTCGTAGTTGAGGGAAATATCTTGGTTTTTTAGTCTTTCAAGTTCTTCATAGTGATCAACAGATATAAATCCCAAGTGACTTAAAGAATATAGCTATGCTCCCCGGCAACGGGGCCAGAAAATAGTCTTGATAACCCACAAATGTAGGGGATCGCAACAGTTTTCGAGGGTAGAGTATTCAACCCAAATTTATTGATTCGACACAAGGGGAGCCAAAGAATACTCTCAAGTATTAGCAGTTGAGTTGTCAATTCAACCACACCTGGAAGACTTAATATCTGCAGCAATTTAATTTAGTAGCAAAGTAATATGGAAGTAACGGTAACAGTGGGAAAAGTCGCAATAGTAGTTTTGTAGTGATTGTAACAGCAGCAGCGGAAAAGTAAATAAGCAACAAGCAATATGTGAAAAGCTCGTAGGCATTGGATCGGTGATGGATAATTATGTCGGATGCGATTCCTCATGTAATAGTTATAACATATGGTGACACAGAACTAGCTCCAGTTCATCAATGTTGTCGGCGTCCTGGGAACCAGGGTACCCAGACTTGCCTGTCTGCGGGCCACGACGCGCTCCTACCACGGCCTAGTACGGCCCAGCTGATCGACCAGGTGCCCAAGACCCTCGCGAGGGGGGGCTAGGCCTCGCGAGGAGAAAAATGTCAAGACCCCCTCAGGAGCGGCCTCGACAAGGTGCTCCGGAGGGGCGGAGAATCCAAGGCCGAGCCTGCCTCAGAAGGAGGCAGTGACGCACCGCGCCAGCGGGTGCCAGCGCCCGCCAGCGGCGCAGTTGCCGTTTCGGAGCAAAAGAGGCAGCGCAGACGCAGGTTCCCGACGAGCGGGACAGAGGTTTACCCTTTGGTGCAACAAGACCGAAGACCGCAAGGACGACAGGGAGGATGTCACCAGCGAGCCCACCACCGCGTCACCGTATGATCCTTTTGCAGGCGAAGACTGCTTTTGTCAGGGTAGGAACGTCCTTATGTTCCCGCTCAAAAATGGCCGTTGTGGGATCCCTTCCCGCCTAAACATTTCAGGGGAAGAGGACCCTGGCCGCCTATATAAGTAGGTAGGATCCTCACTATGAGAGGGGCCGAGTCCAGTCAAGTCGAGCAGATCCATAGACTCTGCAGCCATACAAAAGAGCAAGAACTCTTGCCTCTCGACCCTCCTGAGCTCACCTCCTGAGCTCAGGAACCACTGTACTAGTTCGTATTCTAGCCCTCCTGAGGCCAATCCACCAAATCAGGAAATAGGGTTTTACACCACAAGGTGGCCTGAACCTGGGTAAACTCTTGCGTGCTTCACTTGTTGTTTGCTTGAATCTCTTCACTGGGCGAGGGCGAGACGCTAGGTAGACGTGAGTGGGAAAGATCTTCGTTCACGCCCTTGTGTTCGAACCTCTTGGGTTTTGCGGCGCCCGTAATCCAACATTTGGCGCGCCAGGTAGGGGGCGTGTCGAGATCTCGCCTCTCCGACGACCTAGTCCCGCTCTCGTCGTCGACTTTGCTCCACCGCCATGGTGGACACACGCCGAGCTCGCGCCGCCCGCCACACCGCGAACGTCGCTCAGACGGAGCCCGCGGGAAACGATGCGCCACTCCGCCCCAACTCACCGGTCGCCAACGCCGCCACCGACCCGGCCGTCCACGAGCAGCAGGACTCGTCGCTGCCGCTGTCCGTGCGGCGCGATGGCCGCACGGTGACGCCTTCACCCTCACCGGCCATGGCGTCATCCTCGCTGGTTCGCCGCGGGCCGGTCTATCAGCAGCATGCGCTGCTGATGGCGCGGGAGCTCTTGCGCTACCGCCCGGGAGAAGACCTCTACGACGAGTGGCTCCACCGCATCACCGAGCTCATCAACGCCGCTGGAGAAGCACCTGCACCAACGCACTCCTCCCATCCCCCGTCGCCCTTGGCGGGGAACGAAGGCCACGGACTCCCGGCTCCGCCTCCACCCTACGACGCTGGCTAGGAGGTCCGGCGTGAGGCTCCGCGGCGTGAGCCACCCCGTAGAGCCCACACGCGCGACGAGGAGAGCTGCCAGGTGATTCCGCATCCCCAGGCAGGGGCTCGCGGCCCCCCTGGCCCGCAGCGCCCCAAGAACCAGCACCGCAGGCGCAGGGGGCGCCTGCGATCATGAGTGTGGCTGGATGTCGTGCCTTAGCTCTTGAGCTATGGCGCCTCGTCTGGCCCGGCAAGTTCAAGCCGGACCTGCCTCCGCGCTACGACGACACCACCGACCCCACGGAGTTCCTCCAACTCTACGAGCTGAGCATCGAGGCGTCCAACGGCACTGAGCAGGTCATGGCGAACTGGTTTCCCATGGCTCTCAAAGATGACGCACGCTCCTGGCTCCTGAACCTCCCCGTGGGATCCATCTCCTCCTGGGGAGAGCTTCGTGAGCATTTCGTCGCCAACTTCCAAGGCACCCGCGACCGAGCCCCGGCAGCTGCGGATCTGCGCGGCGTGAGGCAGCAGCCGGGAGAGACCCAGCAAAAGTACATCCAACGCTTCAACACCATGCGCCTCCGAATCCCTAGGGTCTCAGATGAGGCCATCATCTCGGCGTTCTCCGACAGCGTCCGCGATGTCAGGATGAGGGAGGAGCTCGCCATCCACAAGGACCTGTGCACAGCCCTCGAGATGTTCAAGCTCGCGGCAAAGTGCGCCAGGGCGGAGGAAGGACGCCTCTCCCTCCAGGACCTGCCTGAGGCGGAGGCAGATGACAAGAAGGCCAAGGCCAAAGAAGCAAATTACAAGGGACCCGCATGCTGGTTGTGGAGCCAGAAGTGAAGTGTGGCTGCGGCTACGACGACCTCTCCAGAGACAACCGATCGTACTGGGTCTTCCACAATGTCCACAGCCACAACACTAACGACTGCCAGGAGCTCGGGGTGATGCGCGGCGGGCGCGTCGGGCAGCGCCCTGAGCGCGACAACCACGGCTATGGCCATGGAGGAGGCCGAGGTGGAGGACGTTGGGACGGCAGGAACTCGCGCCAAGGGTGGCGCGAACAGCCTCGTGAAGACCACTAGCAGGAGCAGCCTCGTGACGCCCCCTGGCGCGACCAGCCTCGTGAGGGTCGCCCTCGGGGCAATGGAGGCCTGCCTCCGCTGCCACCACGGCCAAGAAGGAATGACGACGACCGCCAGGGAGATGGAGCAGGGGGCTTCCAGGAGCCACGTGCAGTTGCATGCATCTTGGGAGGAGCCCATGCTCCGGCTTCCCATTGCATCTTCAAGCAGTTCGCCCGTGAGGTGAACGCGGCGCTTCCCAGGCCAGACGTCGCGCACAACCTCAGGTGGACCAAGCAAGTCATCGCCTTTGACCCCAAGGACCAGCTCAAGTGCACCGCAGCTCCAGGCGCTCTCCCGATGCTCTGCACCCCGGCCATGAGCAACGTCCTCGTGACCAAGACCCTCATCGATGGCGGGGAAGGGCTCAACGTCCTCTCCGTCCAGACCTTCGAGACACTCCAGGTCCCATACGATCAGCTCCACCCGACCAAGCCATTCTACAGAGTCACTGATGGCTCCACACTCCCGATGGGGCAAGTCCGCCTTCCCGTCACCTTTGGTGACCGCGACAACTACCACACCGAGCTCATCGACTTCGATGTCGCCAACATCCACCTCCTGTACAACACCATACTTGGGTATCTTGCCCTAGCCAAGTTCATGGTGGCGACCCATCACGGCTACAACGTCCTCAAGATGCCCGGGAGCGGCGGAGTCATCACGATCGCCTCCGACGAGAAGGAAGCAGTGTGTTCCCTGGAGCACGCCTACCAGACTGCTGTGGTTGAATGCTCCGATGAGGATGGAGCCGTCCTCGCCCTGCAGACCGCCCCCAAGAAGAAGAACATGCCCGTCAACGGACCTCGGGACCCAGGGGCTCCTGACGGCCCCACCTCAGGACTCGCGCCTGCTGACAAGGCGCCCTCCACCCTCGCATAGGGAGGCGCACCTGGCGCCCCTCTCGTGACGGGCTCGGGGGCTCTCCTTTGGAGTGTCTCCGGACTGACTAGCGTCTCGAGGGAGGTGTTTGGGCACCACCTGCAGGCGTGTCTTGACGTGCGTTTTTGTGAGCCCAACGTGGACTGGTCAGCGCTGGGGGCTCAGGACTTCATCGACCAAGTTACCGAGGAACTTCAGTACGCAAGGCTCATATGCGGTGAGCGTAACCGCACAACCCCAAGCTCACCTGCTCGCAGCCCGAGCGACCGCTTCCGCGTCTGCATTGCCATCGCGGGTCTAAACCGAGCCGCCTCTCAGGAGCCCTTCTGGCCGACGGCGGTCGGCCGGAGGAGGGCCCTCCCCTGCAGCTACGTCTGCACACTCTTCGGCTTTCGCAACGCAGCTGGCACATTCCAGCATCTCGCGCAGCAGTTCTTGGGGGCTCAGGAGGCTCTGTGGCAGGCGGTCCGGACGGAGCAAGAACTGGACCCCCGCGACCACTGAGAGCCTTCGGAGCCCCTAGGCCTCAGGAGCCCATCGATCCTCAGGAGCAACCCGCATGGCTCGCGTCTTCAGCTACCCCAACTCTTCTTTGACAAGTATCAGGTGACACTTCAGGTATCCAATCGAGGGCTCCCCTGGGCTGCATCATCCTTGGACTGCTGGAGGCTATTCCCCCACAGTTGTCTCTCTTTATGTGCATGATCAAGGCTAGTTGCTTCTTTCTATTCACATTATCTGCATCCTTGGCGTTCTCACCGCCACTAAGGTCATGAGCCATTGTGAGCCCACTCGTGACCGCCCCGTGATTAAGGACTGGCACGGCGTCTGTGCTCGGGTCCGTCCCTGCAGCGTCGCTAAACCCAAGGGCTGAGCTCTGTCTCGCGAGCCATTCCCGTGACGTCACCTCCCGTGGTCCTTGGTGCCTTGTTCTCGCATGGGCTAATCGTAGATGGGTAAGTGGGGGCCCGTGGCAGGTGCCTCGCTCACGTGGGAACCGCGCGCCGGTTCTTTTTCTTTTGGATCGTTGCATGAGAAGACTGGGCACGGCGTCTGTGCTCGGGTTCGTCCCTGCAGCGTCGACAAATCCAGCGGCTGAGCTCTGTCTCGCGAGCCATTCCCGTGACGTCACCTCCTGGGGTCGCTGGTGCTGCAGCCTTCTCATGCGATACCCTCTAGAGATGCACTCGGCGCAGATCGACACAACACCTCTCTTTTCACATTTTGCAGAAGAAGACTCAGGCGCAACCCGCCTCAGGGTAGGGTCTCGTGAGTGATGCGTAAGCTCACGAGAACTTCCTCAGAGTCGTTCAACTCGTCATGAGGAGGGCCCATATACACCTTGGCTGTCCTACCGTGCAAGCCATGTGTCAGGACGGGGCTGTACGCGCCCCGTAGTCTCTCCCGGTGGGAGGCTCCCTCCCATGGTCCAGTGGAAGTACCATGCTCTGCGCTAGCAGAACCAACCGAGGAGCGGTTATGCCCACGAACCAGTGGAAGCACCAAGCTCCGCGCTGGCCGCAACGACCGAGGCGCGGTTATGCCCACACTCCGCGCAAGTGTGGTAGCTCTATGCTTCGCGCTAGTTATAAACAACTGAGGGCGGCCCCCAGTGGTCGCACCAACCTCAGGGAGCTTTTCAGCTCATGGCGCTCACAGCTTCTCCTTGGATGGGTGTCGCGAGGGGGGCTAGGCACAGGGGCTATGCTCAGGTCACGCCTGGCAGACGCCACCCTACCAGGTGCCCACACACCTGGCCTTCTCGCACCCCCATCCCAGGCGAAGGCTCGTGAGCAAGGTATGGTGCTTGTTCTCCCTCATGAGAGCCGTTCGTACGTCAAAGGGGACCCCTGGGCATCGCGACCCAGGGGCCTCACTAGCCACATAGCCCCTCATCCCTTGAGTCTAGTCATGACGATAACCCTGGTCACCCGGAGGGCTCAATGGCGATCTAGATCTGCGCGGGGTTGGGCCCTGCCGACGCAGAACGCAAACGGGATGGCTTGAACGTCAAGGGGGGGCCCCTGGGCATCGCGACCCAGGGGCCTCACTAGCCATGTAGCCCCTCATCCCTTGAGTCTAGTTATTATGATAACCCCGGTCACCCGGAGGGCTCAATGGTGATCAAGGTATGCGGGGTTGGGCCCTGCCGACACAGAGCACCTAAGCGAACATGAAAGGAAGAAAGCACGAAAATCATCTAGTTATTACAACAATACCAAGTTTTTCAAATTCAAACAAAGTTCTTACACCTCCCCGAGGCACTCGCACTTCTGTCTCTGGACAGGAGCAGATCAGGCATCACCAAGCGCATCATCACCGGTCTCCGCCTCTTCGGTTGCGATAGCAGTGGCCTTGAGGAACGCCTCCGCCAGCTCCATGACCTGCACTCCCAGGGCCTCGATAGCCGTGCCCCTTATGTTCGGTGGCCTGGGAGCGACTGCTGCCACCTCCTCGTGAAGATAGCCCGGGCACAGAACCTCGCCCCAAGGGAAGGGTGACAGAAAATCAAGTGCCACCGCCACTTGACCATAGAGGATCGCTAAGATAAGTTTTCAACGCCGCATCTACTCGCGTACCTACACCTCCACCCACTGTAATCACGAATCCGCTGGGGCATGAAAACCCTTCCCGACGTCCCGGTGGACGATTGCTTGCACGCCAAGAGGGACTTCCCGAGCATCGCGCCTCAGGGGCTCCTACTGGACCCTGGGTCACTCACCACCTAGCCTTGACCACGGTGTCGCGACCTGGCATGCCAGCGTAGGCTGAGGCTTGCCTGGGGACTAGGTCTCGTAGGCGTAGGGCCCTAAACTACCGCGGGGATAGAAGGAAGGGAAAGTCATGCTCCAGCAGAGGGTCTCATGAGGAACAGAAGTTTATAACGCCACATAATAGCAAAAGTATTACAAGGATTTACACGCCCTCATGGGGCCGTCCATGGTGTCCCGCAGGGTCCAAGCTAAGAGGGTCGCTCTCGAGGAATACGGTTTGAACTCCTTCAACAACGACGGCGCCGGGAGGGCACTGCTTCCTTCCGGCGATAGGAGCGGCGACTTGGTGGCTCGTAGCTCTCGTCGGAGCTCGAGGCCGTCTCATGGGTAGCGTAACTCCTACTAGAGGAGTCGGAGGTGCAATCGATGGTGAGCGCCTCGCCCCCGGCCTTGCTGCCCTGACAGCATGGGGAATGGTCGTCGGCGAGCCCGTCCCCCGTGCCACACGACAGTCGGTAGCCGGCAGCCCCGAAGACCTTGAAGGTCATCGTGCCCATCCCGTCCAGCGCGAAATGAAGAATGTGACTCCCGGCGGGGGCACAGGCGCGGCGTACCACACCCCAACCCCAAGTCATGAAGACCTGGCCAGAGGAGATCACTTCCACGTCGGCATAAGAAGGGGGAAGGTGGCACCCCTTGTGCCTCAGCTGCATCATCACTCGGCCGCGAGCCGGGAGCACCTCCTTCAGGAATGGAGGAAGCAGGATCCATGAATGTGGAGGGGCCCGCGCCCATACGATGAACTCACAGGCATCGTCCTTAGTATGGGACGGCAGCAGGGCGTGAGGAGTCGCCCGTCTCTTTGGGCGGCTGATGGCACCACCCCTGTCGTCGTCCCCGTTTCGTCCGCCTATCGCCGGAGCACCTAAAGGAAGCGGAAACCCTGGCGGCGCCCGCGTGCACCATCTGCGGGCATCCGCCGGCCTCAGGGATGCTCTTGGAGAATCACGTCGCCTCTTCTTCAGGGGGAGCCGTTCAGGCTCCACCATCGGGCTCTTCCCCTTCTCCGTGGCCAAGAACCTACGTATCGGCGCCATGGAAGCCCTCGGGGAAGTGGGAGAAGCAGGGATTGATCTGCAATAGTCAAGTGAGAGGCGTGGTGCCTCACCCCCTGTTTATAGGCCAAGAAGATCAATCGTCGGCCACTAACGCGCGGCCATAATGGCCTCGCCACCCGCGCCAAGGAGTTGTCAAGTCGCACGGTTGCCGAGACTGCGCGGGAAACGGAATCTCCCATGTCCCATCCAACCGTCACGTGCCAGCCTGGCCTGCAGCCTTTTTGGGGCCCGCGGCGCTTTGTCCTCGGCTAAGGCTTCGCCACGAAGCCAACTCCGCGCGCGCCTTGGGCCCGGGGGCTACTGTCGGCGTCCTGGGAACCAGGGTATCCAGACTTGCCTGTCTGCGGGCCGCGACACGCTCCTACCACAGCCTGGTACGGCCCAGCTGATCGATCAGCTGCCCAAGACCCTCGCGAGGGGGGGCTAAGCCTCACGAGGAGAACAACGTCAAGACCCCCTCAGGAGCGGCCTCGGCAAGGTGCTTCAGAGGGGCGGAGAATCCAATGCCAAGCCTGCCTCAGGAGGAGGCAGTGACATAAGCAGTGACGCACCGCGCCAGCGGGTGCCAGCGCCCGCCAACAGCGCAGTTGCCATTTCGGTGCAAAGGAGGTAGTGCAGACGCAGGTTCCCGAGGAGCGGGACAAAGGTTTCCCTTTTGGTGCAACAAGACCGAAGACCGCAAGGACGACATGGAGGATGTCAACACCGAGCCCACCACCACGTCACCGCCTAATCCTTTTGCAGGCGAAGACTGCTTTTGTCAGGGTAGGAACGTCCTTATGTTCCCGCTCAAAAATAGCCGTTGTGGGATCCCTTCCCGCCTAAACATTTCGGTGGAAGAGGACCCTGGCCGCCTATATAAGTAGCTAGGATCCTCACTATGAGAGGGGCCGAGTCCAGTCAAGTCAAGCAGATCCATAGACTCTGCCGCCATACAAAGGAGCAAGAACTCTTGCCTCCCGACCCTCCTGAGCTCACCTTCTAAGCTCAGGAACCACTGTACTAGTTTTTATTCTAGCCCTGCTGAGGCCAATTCACCAAAGCAGGAAGTAGGGTTTTACACCACAAGGTGGCCTGAACCTGGGTAAACTCTTGCGTGCTTCACTTGTTGTTTGCTTGAATCTCTTCACTGGGCGAGGGCGAGATGCTAGGTAGACGTGAGTGGGAAAGATCTTCGTTCACGCCCCTGTGTTCGAAACTCTTGGGTTTTGCGGAGCCCGTAATCCGACAAATGTAATGTAGGCATGTATTCCGAATATAGTCATACATGCTTATGGAAAAGAACTTGCATGGCATCTTTTGTCCTACCCTCCCGTGGCAGTGGGGTCCTATTGGAAACTAAGGGATATTAAGGCCTCCTTTTAGTAGAGTACCGGACCAAAGCATTAACGCATAGTGAATACATGAACTCCTCAAACTACGGTCATCACCGGGAGTGGTCCCGATTATTGTCACTTCAGGGTTGCCGGATCATAACACATAGTAGGTGACTATTGACTTGCAAGATAGGATCAAGAACACACATATATTCATGAAAACATAATAGGTTCAGATCTGAAATCATGGCACTCCGGCCCGAGTGACAAGCATTAAGCATGGCAAAGTCGTAGCAACATCAATCTTAGAACATAATGGATACTAGGGATCAAACCCTAATAAAACTAACTCGATTACATGGTAAATCTCATCCAACACATCACTGTCCAGCAAGCCTACGATGGGATTACTCACACACAGGAGTGGGCATCATGGAATTGGTGATGGAGGAAGGTTGATGATGACGACGGCGACGATCTCCACTCTCTGGAGCCCCGAACGGACTCCAGACCAGCCCTCCCGAGAGAGATTAGATCTTGGCGGCGGCTCCGTATCGTAAAACGCGATGAATCCTTCTCTCCAAATTTTTTCTCCGTGAAAGTGAATATATGGTGTCGGAGCTGATGTTGGTGGAGCCTCAGGGGGCCCACGAGGCAGGGGGCGCGCCCAGGGGGGCGCCCCCCACCCTCGTGGACAGGGTGTGGGCCCCCTGGTCTGGTTCTTTCCACGGGAATTTTTTATATATTCGAAAATAAATCTCCGTTGATTTTCAGGTCATTCCGAGAACTTTTATCTCTGCAGAAAAATAACACCATGGCAGTTATGCTGAAAACATCGCCAGTCCAGGTTGGTTCCATTCAAATCATGAAAGTTAGAGTCCAAAACAAGGGCAAACGTTTTTGGAAAAGTAGATACGTTGGAGACGTATTAGACGGCTGCCGCGCCGGCTGCTGCCCCGAGGAAAATGATGGCGGCGAGGTGCTTGGCCTTGGCGACGGCCACGACGAGGTGAGGGTGAACTCGCCCTCGGCGCCAGCCACAGTTCATCCATCTACGGTAGCTCCTCCCACAGCGGCAGCTCCAACAGCGGTGGCTATGACCAGCCACAACGTCGTCGCGCCCGCCTGGAGGGCGACGTTGTGTCATCTCGTCGTCGCACCCCGGTGAAGCGTGAGGAGGGCTCCGACTGAGCCTGGGGAGCCGGTCCTCGTGAGCAGCCGTATCGTAGGAACCGCCTTTACCTATCCTCACCCTTCCTTTCTTCCTGCATTACCAAAAACAAGTATGGGGCCCTGGAAGGGCATGTAATGAACCGTGATTTTTATGCTACTTGGTGCCATGTTTATTGTTTCCGGTTAGTGTTGCGAGGTCTATGTATTATGCGCCCATAGGGGGAGGAGACTTATCTTGACGTATTCGGGATATCCCCCATCTCGTGAGGCGCGGCCCTTCGACGAGCTGCAGAAACTCGTTAGGAGATCATTATCCTTCGCCGCCTGAGGTCCCAGGCTTGGGCTGAACATGGTTGAACACACTCTGTCGCGGTACCCGTGGGGTATAGACTTAAGGAGAGGGGCGCGCCGATCACGAGCTCTAATGTGGACGCCTCGCAGAGGCTAAGGGAGGCGCGCGAGGGAGAGCGTCGAGCAACTGCCGCTCTCCCCAACGCAAGGCCAAGAATCAAGGGAAGAATCAAAGGGAGAGGTGGTTCAACCAAGTCATTCGAGAAACGCTAGAACTTTCAAAATCCATTAAAAGAATGAAGGGGCAAGCCAACTCCAGAAAGCAAATGAACAGTAGCGTCCGACACCTAGTCTAGTCTTCTCACCAGCACGGAGCTAAGTGTTGCCACTAGGACGTGGGAGGGAGCCCCCGAGGCCCGAGGGCGGCACTCCGAAGGCTCGGAGGCGTGTACAGCCCCACTCATTATTACGTGAGAGTGTAACGGGCAGAGACCTTCACAGGCGCGAGCCTTGCTTCACAGGCGCTGGGCCTTGGCTTCTTAGGCACGGGGCCTTACTTCACAGGCACGGGGCCTTACTTCGCAGGCACAGGGCCTTGTCTTCCCAGGCACGGGGCCTTGCTTTAAGGGTAGAACTTCTGGAGGTCCCGGATGTTCCACGCATTCTGGATAGGGATGTCGTCCTTTCAGATTCAAGGCTCCGCAAAACCCAAGAAGATCGAACACAGGGGCGTGAGCGAAGATCTCTCCCACTCACGTCCACCTAGCATCTCGCCCTCGCCCAGTGAAGAGATTCAAGCAAACAACAAGTGAAGCACGCAAGAGTTTACCCAGGTTCAGGCCACCGTGTGGTGTAAAACCCTACTTCATGCTTTGGTGGATTGGCCTTGGGAGGGCTGGAATATGAACTAGTACAATGGTTCCTGAGCTCAGGAGGTGAGCTCAGGAGGGTCAAGAGGTAGGGGCTCTTGCTCCTTTGCGTGGTGGCAGAGTTTATGGATCTGCCTCTCTCCCTTCATAGCGGGAATCCTAGCTACTTATATAGGTGGCCAGGGTCCTCTTCCCCCGAAATGTTTAGGCGGCAAGGGATCCCACAATGGCCATTTTTGAGCGGGAACACAAGGATGTTCCTACCCTGACAAAAGCAGTATTTGCCTGCAAAAGGATCAGGCGGTGACGCGGTGGTGGGCTCTGGCATCCTCCGTGTCGTCCTTGCGGTCTTCGGTCCTGTTGCACCAATGGGTAAACCTTTGTACCGCTCCTCGGGAACCTGCGCCTGCGCTGCCTCCTTTGCACCGAAACGGCAACTGCGCCGCTGACGGGCGCTGGCACCCGCTGGCGCGGTGCGTCACTGCCTCCTCCTGAGGCAGACTTGGCCTTGGATTCTCCGCCCCTCCGGAGCGCCTTGCCGAGGCTGCTCCTGAGGGGGTCTTGATGTCGTTCTCCTCGCGAGGGTCTTGGGCAGCTGGTCGATCAGTTGGGCTGTACCAGGCTATAGTAGGAGCGCGTCGCGGCCCACAGACAGGCAAGTCTGGGTACCCTGGTTCCCAGGACGCCGACAGTAGCCCCGGGCCCAAGGTGCGCGCGGAATTGGCTTCAGGGCGAAGCCCTAGTCGAGGACGAAGCGTCGCGGGCCCTAAGAGGCTGCGGGCCAGGCTGGCGCGTGATGGTTTGATGGGATGTGGCGACTCCGCTCCCCGCGCCATCTTGGTCATCCTGTGACTTGACAACTCCTCGGCGCAGACGACGGGGACGTTATGGCTGGGACGCCAGTGGCTGGCGGTTGGACTCCTCCTCCCTATAAATGGGACTAGGGGGGAGCCCCCAAGCCATTTTCAGGCCAGCGCCGTCTTCCTCCTTGCTTGTTCCCCTCTCTCCCTCTTGCTGCGACATCTCCATGGCACCGCTGAGGAAGCCGTCCGTCGCGGAGAAGGGGAAGGCCCCAAAGGATCTGGCCCCGCTGCCGCCGAAGAGGGGCCGTGGGCGTCCCCGCAAGCATGCCGTTGCGCCCACAGCGACTCTTCAGGGAATCGAGCGCGGTCTTCCGGGTTCTATCGCGGCCGTTGGTGAGAGGCGCGGTACGTCCTCCCGTGGTGAAGGTGGTCGTGGCCGTGGTGGAAGAGGAGGCGCGCGACTGCGCATGGTGGTCGCGCGTCCCCCGCGCCCGCGGCTCCACTCCTTCGACGTGTCGTCGGAGTTCATGGTGTGGGCAGAGAAGCATGGTGGCTTGTGGCTCCGGCTTCCCCGCTCGTTCGGCGACATGTTACCAGCCGGAGGCCCCGGCGGCGTGTGGCTGCAGGCTGACGGTTGCTGCAGTGGTGCGTCCTGGGTGGAGGTTGATGTGGCTCCCTCGGGCGATGTGTTCCTGGAGTGCGGCTGGCAATCATTTGCTCGCGCACGCCGGTTGCAGGGGAGGTGTGCGCTCCACTTCAGGTACGATGGCGCCTCCACACTGTTTGTCAGGGTCTTCTCAGAGGAAGGGAGGCGCCTTGGGTGCTGTCCCGAGGCCGATGACAAAGAGGACAACGGGGACAGCGTCCGGAGGAGCAACTCCTCCTGCGGAGACGATCTTATTTCTAGGGGGCGCCGCTGGTCCCCCCTCTGTGGCAGCAGCAGCTCCTCCAGCAGTGGCAGCCGCGACGAGCCACCACGCCACCGAGCTCGGCCTGGCGAGAGGAGGGGTTGCCGCGCCGCTGTGGCTCGGTGAAGGCGGAGGAACTGGGAGACTCCGACTGAGCGGGAGCGGCCTCTGCTTCTTCTCCTTCTTTTCCTTTGTGTCC
The DNA here is from genome assembly GCA_902687465.1 of Secale cereale. Lineage (NCBI taxonomy): Eukaryota > Viridiplantae > Streptophyta > Magnoliopsida > Poales > Poaceae > Secale > Secale cereale. The sequence goes on along the minus strand of LR738711.1, from coordinate 269,828,507 downwards.
CTTCTCTGTCAAAATTTCAAGTTGCCTCGAGGAGGCGTGTAATGGACTGTGACATATGTATGAAGCGAGAACTTATTGTCATGTTTTTTTGTTGCCTTGGTGAGATTACTTAGCTTTTATGTGTCGCAGCATCTTGAGGCAGAGTCCTCCTGACTCTTTGGCGTCATGAGCCCCATCGGGTCATGAGGACGACCGAATCTAGAGAGCTAGTGCAGCCCCCGAGCATGGGTGAGCCGCTGAGAGCTGCTGAGAGCGCCGAGCGCGGGTTAGAGCACCAAAGCCTGAGCCGGCTCGGTAGGATAGGTTGCACGGACTGAGAAGCCCCACGCCAGAGCCTGAGCAGGCTTGGCCAGGCGAAGTCACGGGGCCGTGGCAGATGTTGGCCGGTGACCGACCGTGCCCCAGCCCCCACGCGCGAGGCACGCGAAGAAGAGTGAGTGGCGCAGCCCTGCTCAACAAACTGAACTTAAAACCGGCGAGAAAGATCCCAAACAAGACTTTCAACCAAATGGAAGAAGCGCGACAAACACGAGAACTTCATAGCACGGGGTAGAGGAAGGGCTGATAGCCAAGGAAGTAGAAAAGTCTGACAGCCAAACACCAAGCCAAAAAAGGAAAAAGGTCGTGTCCGACCCCTACACTATGTCTTCTTCCCAGCGTGGAGCTAAGGACTGCCACTAGGGCGTGGGTGGGAGCCCCGTCTGAGGGCCCGTAGGCAACACACAGGAGACTCTGAGGCGTGTATAGCCCCAACTCATTATTATGTGAGAGTGTTACGGGCGGAGACCTTCACGGGCACGGAGCCTTGATTACGGACAGAACCTCCTGAGGTGTTCGATGTTCTAGGAATTCTGGATAGGTATCCCATCCTGCGTCTCCAGGCGCACAGCACCGGGCCTAGAGACACGGGCGATTCTGAACGGGCACTCCCACATGGGCGAGAGCTTGTGTAACCCTTCCCGGGAGAGGACCCGCCTCAGGACCAAGTCACCAACTTCAAGTGTTCTTGCGCGGACGCCGCGGCAGTGGTACCGCCGTAGCGCCTACTGATAACGTGCCGCCCTGAGGGCAGCTCGGCGGCGGCCCTCCTTGCCGAGCACGGGGTCCATCTGCCAGGCGGCATCCTGGCAATCCTCATTGAAGGCCAAGACCCGTGGGGAGCGATGCTTGACCTCGTGAGGGAGGACCGCCTCCGCCCCATAGACGAGAAAGAAAGGTGTTTCCCTCATGGGTTCGATGGCAGTGCTTCGGATTGACCACAGCACGGACTGGAGCTCGTCGATCCAGCCCCTGCCGCAAGCCTCTAGCTTCTTCTTAAAGCTGCGGGTCTTGAGGCCACGCAAGACTTCCGCGTTGGCGCGCTCGGCCTGACCGTTGCTTCTAGGGTGAGCCACCGAAGCAAAGCAGATCTGTGTTCCAAGGTTAGCACAATATGACCTGAAGAGATTTCTTGTGAACTGCGAACAGTTATCCGTGATGATGCGGCTGGGGACCCCGAATCGCCTCACAAGGCCCTGGATGAACTTGACAGCCGACCCAGCTGGGATCGCGCGAACAGGCTCCACCTCTGCCCACTTGGTGAATTTGTCGATGGCGACGCACAGGAAGCGGTAGCCCCCCGTTGCCCGGGGAAATGGACACAGGATGTCCAATCCCCAGACCACGAAGGGCCAGGAGAGCAAGATCATCTGGAGGCCCTGTGCCGGTTGGTGGATCTGCTTGGCGTGAAACCGGCACACCTTGCAAGCCCGCACAAGCTCCGTGGCATCGTTGAGCGTCGTGGGCCAGTAGAAGCTGTTGCGGAAGGCCTTGCCTACGAGGGTGCGGGACGACGAGTGATGACCGCAGTCCCCACCGTGAATGTCAGCCAACAGCTCGCGCCCTTGCTTCCTCGAGATGCATTTTAGCGAGACGTCATTAGGGCGCCTCCTGTAGAGTTCACCGTCTTGGATGTAGTAAGCTGAGGCCTGTCGGACCACACGCTCTGTGTCTTCTTCCTTGTCCGGCAGGGTGTCGTGTTGCAGGTACATCTTGAGTTCTTGTGTCCAGCAACCCTCCTCAGGCTCCGCGGCGAGCAGCAGGCGGGCTCCAGAGGGTGGTCCGTAGGGCGGGGCGCCGTCCGGAGGCGCCGCAGGTAACCCGTGCTGAGGGGATGCCGGCTCACGGGCTGGCGGTGCTGCCGACGGCTTGAGTAGTCGCTCCTCGAAGACGCCCGGCCTCTGAGGCTCTCGCCTGAAGGCTCGTTTGGCGATGTCATCCGCTTCCTTGTGCCTCTCGGTACGTGCTGCACCTCCAGCCCTTGGAGTCGCTTCTCCATCTTGCGCACCTCCTCCAGATATGCCTCCATGTGCTCATCCTTGGGCTTGTATTTCTTGTTGGAAAAGTCGACGAGGAGTTGCGAATCACCCCTGACTGAGACGCTTGACCCCCAGCGCAGCGGCGGCCTTGAGCCCATCAATTAGGCCCTCGTACTCTGCGATGTTGTTGGAGACCTTCTTGCCTTGTTGGAAGCAAAGCTGCACAGCATAGTACACATTATCTTGAGTGGGAGATACTAACACAGCGCCAGCCCCCGCACCAAGGCGTGAGAAGGCGCCGTCGAAGTATACCACCCATCCGTCTGGGGCTTCATCGCCGGGGGCCAGCGAGCGGTCCTTGCTAGCCCCCCAATCTAGCGCGTCAGTCCACTCCGCCACAAAGTATGCCAGAGCCGCTCCCTTGATCACTCGCGTGGTGCTGAACTCCAACTGGAATGCTTGAAGCTCGATGTTCCACTCGGCGACCCTCCCGACGACATTCGGGCCCCGCAGTACCTTCTCGAGAGGATATGACGAAACAACCTTGATAGGATGGCCTTGGAAGTAGTGGCGCAGTTTCCTGGAGGCGACAAGAAGCACCAGGAGCAGCTTCTAAGGCATCGGGTAGTGTGAGCGCGCGTCGCATAGTATGGTGCTGACGAAGTACACCGGGTGCTCCACGAGGGTCGGCACAGCAGGGTCCATGGGCGCTTCAGGAACCTTGGGTGCCTCTTGCTGAGTGGCAGGGCCGTCAGTGCCCGTGGTCGAATCTACCTCTGGGGCTGCGTCAGGGGGTGGTGCGGGCCCTGAAGATGCTGAGCCGCCCGGTGGCCTTGGGCTTCGGGGCCTATCCTTGCGCTCCACGACTAGTGCCGCGCTGGCGGAGTGAGGCGTTGCGGCGAGGTAGAGAGTCATGGGCTCCAGGGGTCACGGCGCTACCATAACCAGTGAGCTGGTGAGGTATTCCTTGAGGTCCCAGAAGGCGGCATCAGCCTCCGGAGTCCACTCAAAGGGCCCCTTCTTCTTCATGAGCTTGAAGAACAGGAGGGCGCGTTCCCCAAGCTTAGAGATGAAGCGCCCCAGGGACGTTACACACCCCGCGAGCTTCTGCATCTCCTTCAGGTTCATGGGCGGCTTCATTCTTTTGATGGCCTTGATCTTCTCCAGATTAGCTTCAATGCCCCGATGCAAAACCAGGAACCTTAGCAACTTGCCAGAGGGTACACCGAACACGCACTTCTCCGGGTTGAGGTACAGCTTCACCTTGTGCAGGTTGGCAAACGTTTCTTCCAGGTCCTGGACGAGAGTCCTGGTCTCCCTGGTTTTAACCACGATGTCGTCGACGTAGGCCTCCGCATTCCTCCCGAGCTGAGGGCCGAGGGTGATGTGCATCAGGCGCTGGAAGGTGGCGCACGTGTTCCTCAGCCCAAAGGGCATGCAAGTGTAACAATAGACCCCGCATGGGGTCAGGAACGCTGTCTTCTCCACGTCTTCCACCGCCATCTTGATTTGGTGGTAGCCCGAGAAGGCGTTGAGGAAGCAGAGCAGGTCACACTCAGCCGTTGATCCACGATTTGGTCGATGCACGGAAGAGGGAATGGGTCCTGAGGGCAAAACTTGTTGAGGCTCGTGAAGTCAACGCACATGCGCTCCTTGCCTCCTTTCTTCGGGACTATGACGGGGTTGGCCAGCCATTATGGGTGCCGTACTTCCCGTACAACACCTGCTTCCTCTAGCTTCCTCACCTCCTAAACGATAAAGGCCTGCTTCTCCGGGGCTTGTCTGCACACTTTTTGCTTGATAGGGCGCGCATTGGGGCACACCGTGAGGTGATGCTCGATGACGTGCCTAGGCACCTCGACCAAGTCTGCGGCTTTCCAAGCGAACATGACCTTGTTGTCCCTGAGGAAGCTGACCAGCGTTGCCTCTTGCTCAGGATCCATGCCCGTGCCGATGGTGAAGGTGGCTCCTGAGCCTTCTTCATCAGCGGGCACCTGCTTCGTCTCGGCGGGGTCCTGAGAGAAGAGCTGCTTCTTTTTGGTAGGTGCGGCCTCCGGCGCCTTCGGAGCCCCCATTGCTCCTGGGTGAGCTACGGCAGCAGCCCTATAAGCACGCCTGAGGACCTGAAGGGCGGCCTTGGGGTCCCCTTTGACGGTGATGACGCCGTTGCTCCCAGGTATTTTGACGGTGTTGTAGCCCGGGTGAGTCGCCGCCATGAACTTCGCCAAGGCCGGGAAACCGAGGACGGCGTTGTAGGGCAGGTGGATGGGCGCAACGTCGTCGATGAGCTCAGTCCAGTAGTTATCCCGTTTGCCAAAGGTGACCGGGAGGCGGATATGGCCGAGCGGAACGGCCGAGCCCGCGACCCCTGAGAAGGGCTTGGTGGGGAGGAGCTGCATGTAGGACACATGCAGATGACCGAAGGCCTCGAGGGAGAGGATGTTGAGCCCGGCGCCGCCATCGATGAGGGTCCTCGTCACGGCCACCCCGCAGATAGTGGGCGTGCACACCGTGGGGAGAACGCTCGTGCCGGCCGCTTCTATGGCGAGGTTGCTAGGGCCGAAGGTGATGGTGTGCCCCTGCGCACTCTGTGCCCACGAGACCTCCTGCGGCTGGGCAGCGGCCCCGACCTGTCGAAAGTGCGACTTGACGTGTCGAGCCGACGCTGGCGCTTGGTACCCTCCAAGGATGCAGGCGACCCCGCGGCAGGGCAGCTCCCCGCCGGCAACGCTCCGCAGCCCGCCACCACGGGCCGTCTGAGCGCCGAGCTCTCCCATGGGTGGCCAGTGCCGGGGTAGCCGTCGTGCCATTAAGAGCGTCGCCGGCGTGTCCACGGGGAGCGGGAGTGGCGGAGCAGGCCGTTCTCCGGTGGCCAGGTCGGCGAGAACGTCGTCGGGGAAGGAGGCGGAGTGCCCATGGGTGGCACGGTCCGCTGACGCCGCTTGGTCGACGGGGAGAGTGCCAGCCCCCACGCGGATGTGGCGGGCCGCGGCCATCGTGGCGGCGCGGAACAGGAGAGGGGAGGCGAGGTCGTCGAAGAGGCGAGATTTCGACACGCCCCCTACCTGGCGTGCCAAATGTCGGATTCAGGGCTCCGTAAAACCCAAGAAGTTCGAACACAGGGGCGTGAGCGAAGATCTCTCCCACTCACGTCTACCTAGCGTCTCGCCCTCGCCCAGTGAAGAGATTCAAGCAAACAACAACTGAAGCACGCAAGAGTTTACCCAGTTTCAGGCCACCGTGTGGTGTAAAACCCTACTTCCTGCTTTGTGGATTGGCCTCAGGAGGGCTGGAATATGAACTAGTACAGTGGTTCATGAGCTCAGGAGGTGATCTCAAGAGGGTCAGGAGGCAGGTGCTCTTGCTCCTTTGCGTGGTGGCAGAGTTTATGGATCTGCCTCTCTCCCTTCATAGCTGGAATCCTAGCTACTTATATAGGCGGCCAGGGTCCTCTTCCCCCAAAATGCTTAGGCGGGAAGGGATCCCACAACGGCCATTTTTGAGTGGGAACACAAGGACGTTCCTACCCTGACAAAAGCAGTCTTCGCCTGCAAAAGGATCAGGCGGTGACGCGGTGGTGTGCTCGGTGGTGACATCCTCCCTGTCGTCCTTGCGGTCTTCGGTCCTGTTGCACCAATGGGGAAACCTTTGTCCCGCTCCTCGGAAACCTGCGCCTGCGCTGCCTCCTTTGCACCGAAATGGCAACTGCGTCGCTGATGGGCACTGGCACCCGCTGGCGGGGTGCGTCACTGCTAACGTCACTGCCTCCTCCTGAGGCAGACTTGGCCTTGGATTCTCCGCCCCTCCGGAGCGCCTTTCCGAGGCCGCTCCTGAGGGAGTATTGACGTCGTTCTCCTTGCGAGGCTTAGCCCCATCGCGAGGGTCTTGGGCAGCTGGTCGATCAGCTGGGCCGTACCAGGCCGTAGTAGGAGCGCGTCGCGGCCCGCAGACAAGCAAGTCTGGGTACCCTGGTTCCCTGGACGCCGACACGTCCCCCGTCTCTAGGCGCACGGCGCTAGGCCTGGAGACGTGGGTGATCTTGAACAGGGCCTCCCACATGGGTGAAAGCTTGTGCAACCCTTCCCTGGAGAGGACTCGCCTTAGGACGAGGTCGCCCACCTCAAGCGTCCTGGAGCAGATGTTGCGATAGTGGTACCACCGCAATGCCTGCTGGTACCTTGCTGCTCGGAGTGCGGCATTCCTCTCCCAGCACGAGGTCCATCCCTCGCATGGTGTCCTGCTGCATTTCATCAAATGCTAGGACCCGCGCGGAGTGGTGCCTGACCTCATGAGGGAGAACCGCTTCTGCTCCGTAGACGAGGAAAAACGGGGTCTCGCCTATAGGCTTTGTGGCGGTGGTGCGGATGGACCTCAACACGGACTGGAGCTCATCATGCCAGCTCCTTTTGCAAGCCTTGAGCCTCTTCTTGAAGGTTCTGGTCTTGAGGGCTCTTAAAACCTCCGCGTTGGCACGCTCGGCCTAGCCGTTGCTCATGGGGTGTGCCACCGAGGCGTAGCAAATCTGTGTTCCAAGCTTAGCGCAATATGTCTTGAAAAGGTTGCTAGTGAACTGTGAGCCGTTGTCGATGATGATGCGGTTGGGTACCTTGAACCGGCTTACGAGCCCATTGATGAACTTGACTGCAGATCCGGCTGGGATGGTTCGGACGGCTTCCACCTCCGCCACTTGGTGAACTTGTTGATGGCGATGTAGAGGTAGCGGTAGCCCCCAGGCACTCGAGGGAATGGGCCTAGGATGTCCAACCCCCAGACCGAAAAGGGCCAGGAGAGCGGGATAGTTTGGAGGCCCTGAGCCGACTGGTGGATCTGCTTGGCATGGAATTGGCAAGCCTCGCAGGACTTCACCAGCTCGGCAGCATCGTTGAGCACCGTGGGCCAGTAGAAACCAATGCAGAACGCCTTGCCAACCAAGGTGCGTGATGATGAGTGATGCCCGCAGTCTCTGGCATGGATGTTAGATAGCAGCTCGCTCCCTTGCTTCCTGGAGATGCATCGTAAAGAAACATCATTTGGCCGTCTCCTGTAAAGCTCACCGTCTTGAATGCAATACGTCGTAGCCTGTCGGGCTACACATTCTGCATCCTCCTCCTTCTCTAGCAGCGCTCCTTGCACCAGGTATGCCTTGAGCTCCTCGGTCCAGCATCCCTCCTGAGGCTCGAGCATCTGGAGCGAGCGAGCTCCTGAGGTCGGGCCGCAGGCGGGGGCTCTCAAGGTCGGTGGTTGGGGGAGTTCCTCCTGAGGCGTCGCTGGCCCCTCTTGCGGGGGTGATGCCAAAGGCTTGAAGAGCCGCTCCTCAAAGACGCCTGGCTCCTGGGGCAGGCGCCTGGATGCCCTTTTGGCGATGTCGTCGGCTTCCTTGTTGGTTCCACGTGGCACGTGCTGCAGCTCCAGGCCTGAGAACTGCTTCTCTATTTTGCGTACCTCCGCGAGCTATGCCTCGATATGCTCGTCCTTTGGATCATATACCTTGTTGGAGAAGTTTAAGAGGAGCTGCGAGTCGCCCCTGATGACGAGGTGCTTCACTCCCAGGGCCACCGCAGCCTTAAGACCAGCAATGAGGCCCTCGTATTCCACGATGTTGTTGAAGACATTATCGCCTGGCTGAAAGCAGAGTTGCAGAGCGTAGTAAAGCTTGTCCTCAGTGGGCGAGATGAGCACAGCTCCAGCCCCCGCGCCCTGGCGTGCGAACGCGTCGTCGAAGTACATGACCCAGCCGTCCAGTGCTTCACTTCCCGACGAGAGGGATCGGTCCTCACCTGCTTCGAGCTCTGGGGCGTCGGTCCATTCTGCCACGAAGTCAGCGAGTGCGGCTCCTTTAATGACTCTGGTCGTGCTGAATTCCAACTGTAACGCCTACAGCTCGATATTCCACTCAGCAACTCTTCCCGCAGCATTGGGGCTCCTGAGTACCCTCTCCAGCGGGTAAGCCAAGACGACTTTGATGGGATGGCCTTGGAAGTAGTGGTGCAGCTTGCGCGAAGCGACGAGGAGCGCAAGCAGAAGCTTTTGCGGCATGGGATAGCATGCCCGAGCATCACGAAGGACCGTGCTAACAAACTACACCGGGTTCTCGACGGGGGTGAAGCCCGAGCTCTCCTGGGGCTGTGGCGCCTGGTTGGGTAAGGGAGCCTCAGGAGCTTGGTCGTCGGACGGACATCTATGCTTTCAGGGACGCCGTCTTGCGAGGCCCGGTCGCGGGCTGGCCCTGCCGGAGCCTCGGGAGCATCACCCCGGGGCTGTGGGGTCTTGTCTTGGAGCTCCTCCCGGACTGCCACTAATGTTGCGCTGGCGGAATGCGGTGTAGCGACCAGATATAGCACCAGAGGCTCTTGAGGTTTGGGTGCTACCATCACCGGTGGGCTGGTGAGGTATCTCTTGAGATCTTCGAATGTCGCATCAGCCTCAGGGGTCCAATCAAATGGGCCTTTCCTTTTCATCAATTTGAAGAAGGGGAGGGCTCGCTCCCCCAGCTTGGAGATGAAACGCCCGAGTGACGTCACACAGCCGGCTAGCTTCTACATCTCTTTGAGGGTCTTCAACAGACTCATTTTTTCAATGGCCTTGACCTTCTCGGGGTTGGCCTCGATCCCTCTGTGCGACACCAAGAAGCCCAACAGCTTACCTGATGGGACACCGAACAAACACTTTTCTAGGTTGAGCAGCAGGTCTACCTTGCGCAGGCTGGCAAAGGTCTCTTCCAAATCCTCGATGAGGGTCTTGGCCTCCTGGGACTTTACTACGATGTCATCAACGTAGGCCTCAGCGTTTCTCCCTAGCTGCTCTCCTAGAGGGATATCCATCAACCACTGGAAGGTTGCTCCTGCATTCCGCAACCCGAATGGCATACAAGTGTAGCAGTATACCCCGCACGGGTTGAGGAAGGCAGTCTTCTCAACGTCTTGCACCGCCATCTTGATTTGATGGTAGCTCGAAAAGGCATCCAGGAAGCACAGTAGGTCACACTCGGTGGTGGAGTCGACAATCTGGTCGATGCGGGGCAGCGGAAATGGGTCTTGCCGGTAGGCCTTGTTGAGGTTGGTGAAGTCGACACACATGCACTCTTTTCCACCTTTCTTGGGCACAACAACGGGGTTCGCCGGCCACTCCGGGTACCATACCTCGCGGATGACACCTGCTGCTTCCAGTTTGCGAGTTTCTTGTACGATGAAGGACTGCTTATCTGTAGCCTGGCGCCGGGCCTTCTGCTTCACGGGGCGCACGTTGGGGCATACGTTCAGGTGGTGCTCAATCACCCCCCTCGGGACTCCTGCCAGGTCCTTGGGTTCCCACGTGAACACCTCCTTGTTATCACACAGGAATCCGACCAGCGCCTTTTCTTGAGCCGGGGGAAGGCCAACGCCTATGGTGAAGGTGGCGCCTGACGCCCCGTCTTTGTCCACCAGTACCTGCTTCGTCTCGGCCCGGTCTTGCGAGAAAATATGTTTCGTCTTCACTGGTGCAGCCCCCTTGGCTCCTGGGGCGGCCTCCTCGGCCGGACGTGCCGCCGCAGCACACCCTCTGTGCTTCACCGATGAGGTACTGGATCATGATTTTCCAGAAGGGTTTAAACCCGTGAACATCGAAGCGTACGATGGTACGAAGGATCATGCCGTCTGGATAGAAGACTTTATTCTTCACATCCACATGGCTCGAGGAGATGATCTCCACGCCATTAAATATCTACCCCTCAAGCTGAAAGGACCAGCTCAGCACTGGCTAAACAGCCTCCCAGAGAACTCCATTGGGAGTTGGGAAGAACTTGAGGATGCTTTCCGGGCCAATTTTCAAGGGACCTATGTACGGTCCCCGGACGTTGACAATCTAAGTCACATTATACAACAACCCGAGGAGTCAGCCCGCAAGCTCTGGAATCAGTTTCTCACTAAGAAGAACCAAATTGTCGATTGTCCAGACGCCGAAGCCTTAGCGGCCTTCGAGCAAAGTGTCCGGGATGAATGGCTAGCCAGACACCTTGGACAGGAAAAGCCGAGGACAATGGCAGCTCTAACTACACTCATGACCCGCTTTTGCGCGGGTGAGGATAGCTGGTTAGCTCGTAGCAGTACGAGCGATCCTGGAACATCTGAAGCCAGGGACGGCAATGGAAAGCCACGACGTAACAAAAACAAACGTCAAAATAATCCTGGAAGCCCAGATGATACAACGGTAACGCCGGATTCAGCGGCTCCAGACCCAGTCAACGGAAGAAGCCATTTAAAGGCAATAAAGATGGTCCATCTAGCCTGGACAAGATATTAGATAGGCCCTGCTAAATCCATGGCACCCCAAATAAACATGCAAACCATACCAACCGTAATTGTTGGGTCTTCAAGCAGGCCGGCAAGCTAAACGTCGAACACAAGGGGAAAGGACCTCAGAGCAAAGAAGAGGGTGAACCTCGCCAGCCGAACACAGGGGGACAGAAGAAATTTCCACCGGAGATCAAAACAATGAACATGATATATGCCACTCATATCCCAAAGATGGAGCGCAAGCGCGCACTCCGAGATGTCTACGCCGTTGAGCCTGTCGCCCCCAAATTCAACCCATGGTCGGCCTATCCGATCACTTTTGATTGCAGGATCATTCGACTAGTATTTGTCATGGGGGTTCGGCTGCCCTAGTGCTCGACCCAATAATCGATGGATGCCATCTAACCCGAGTCCTTATGGATGGCGGCAGCAGTCTCAATCTGATATATCAGGACACTGTCCGCAAGATGGGGATCGACCCATCAAGAATCAAGCCAAGCAACACGACCTTTAAAGGAGTGATACCGGGCGTGGAAGCCCGCTGCACGGGCTCTTTAACATTGGAGGTCGTATTTGGCTCTCCTGATAACTTTCGAAGCGAGGAATTAATCTTCGACATAGCTCCGTTCCGAAGTGGCTATCGCGCTCTACTCGGGAGAACGGCCTTCGCCCGCTTTAATGCACTCCCGCATTATGCCTATTTAAAGCTTAAAATGCCTGGACCACGTGGCGTTATCACGGTCAATGGAAACATGGAGCGGTCACTCCGTACGGAGGAGAACACTGCGGCCTTAGCAGCCGAAGTCCAAAATGGCATATTCAAGCGGATAATCTATCAATAACAAACATAACTAAATGTGTCCAGCACACGCCTCAGTGCGACAGCTCAGATGAACCTGAGCAAGATTGACAGCTACGCCCCCGTCGACTGCCCCATAAGGTGATAGCATATGTGCCTCGAGTACATAATTATGCCTTAAAAATCCTTGGGCGATGATCAGGGGCGCCTGCATATAGTCCATAGTTCGGCTAGACCCTATTCGTACTCTAAACTTATCTTTTTTAGGTTCATTCAATGAGCCAGACTTGTTATGGCCACACTGGATTGATTTTTTTCTTTTCCTTTTCTTTTTTTTCAGATGGCCATCATACTCCCACCTTCAAGGACACATTACAGAGGAGGGAACGGCACAAACGTGCAGCAGGGACCCGCACTAAGGTTTCTTTTTAGATTAAGACCTTGTGTAAACCTTTTTTCTCTTTCTTGTTATATACCTTTTTGGCATGTAAAATGTCCAAAGAGGTTTTCGGCATTGTTTGTAAGTTTGTAGCTCGCCGTCCCATAAAGGGATATTAATAGAGCACTTTGATTCGCATTATGTTCGAAGTTTTATTCACTCACCATAAATGTTCTCTTCCCACAACAGATTTCCATATGGGCCTTGTCAATAAGGGTCTATTACCAGGGGCTGTATTCAGCCCAGTATATGTTGAAAAGACCGAACACCTATAGGGAGTGTTCGGCGTCCTGGATGTTTTCCTTATATGCATCAGTTCTGAATCATGTCTTGGGTCAATAGTTGGGTTGCCCGGCTCCTGTGTTTACCCCTACGTTCCCGATTGTTCGGCTAGGGTGTAAAGGGAGAACTACTGTGATTGTACTTCTGGCTCGTCCGGTCAAGTACCTCGGTAGAGAAAGCCGAAAACTGACCGTCATGATAGGCGAGAACCTGGTCCGCAATCCGGTGACTTAGTTTTATACTACGATCGATAGAGATCTACCCCGTGTTATACGAAGGGTTGGTTTTTTCGCTCAGCCAGGTGCAATTCGATACCTTAAGTAAGGAATATCATATCCGCACCAGGGGCTAGTACCTAGCCCCACATGTCAAAACTCCTACGACTAAGTGAAAGCAATAACGCCGCATAGTCTGATTGCCTGGTTCGCTCCGCATACACCTCCTACACGGACCAAGACGTTGGATAAAGAGTGTATATGCATATGACTGAACACCCCAGTATTATGTACATGGGGGCTGAAGCCGACGACTGGAGATTTAGATAAACAGTCACACAGGAGGTAAAAGACGCTGATATTATAAATAGCATAAAAGTTATATACATCGGATTCATAAGCATAAGTCTTTACATCCGGATACAATTACTCGAAGATAATATCCTTCGAGCACTGGCCTTCTACAAGGCAGGGATCGTCGATGACGTCCATGAAGTACTTCTCCGGCTTGCGGTGCTCCTTGCCGGCGGGTGGACCAGTAGTGGCAATACGCCCCGCATTCATCTTTGCCCAGTGCACTTTGACACGAGCGAAGGCCATCCGAGCACCTTCTATGCAGGCCGAACGCGTCAATGCATCAACCCCCGGACTCGCCTCGACGAGCCGCTTTACCAATCCGAAGTAGCTACTTGGGATTGGATCAGCAGGCCATAGCCAGACTATTAAGTCCTTCATGGCTGAGCCCGCCATGTTGTGCAGCTCGACCAGCTGCTTCATCTGGTCGTTGAGGGGCACTGGATGTTTTGGCGCATAGAACTGCGACCAGAACAACTTCTCCATGTTGTTCCCCTCCTGGGCTCGGAAGTATTGGGCGGCATCTGCGCTGCTCCTCGGAAGATCAGCAAACATGCCTGAAGAACTCCATAACCGTGTCAGCCCAATGTACTTCTGCCCTCCGAAGATGCTCTGTAAGAGAAATGTCTTACCAGATGCTATCTGTCGGGCCTGCTCGATTTCTTGACGGGCGCTGCGTGACTAGCCTTGCGCATCCTCGGCAGTCTTCACTACCGCAGCAAGCTCGAATGCTTGTTCCGAAGTTTTCTTCTCCAATGCCTCGCATTTTACAATGGCATCGTTGAGTTCAACCTCGACTTCAGACAACCGAGCCCGGTGCTTCTCGCACTCAGCCTTTTCGGCCTCCAAATTGGCAGCCGCTTTGTCAGCGGCTACCTTGTTCGCCTCGGCCTCTTTCTTGTTGTCAGGACCCTGATCCTAAGTCACACCGATCTAGCTGTAACACGTCATATCACTTTGCGGCCTCACGCACGGTAACCCCACGGGTGCCACCTTACCTGGCCCGGGACCGTTTGCGCATTTTGGCTCACATATATGACAGTGTCGCTAGCATCCATATGACAGAGAACCCGGGCCGACATGGCTAGTTATAAACCAAAAGTGGCACTAGATTACAGAGACAGGCATCCATGACCCAGCAACGAACGTGTCGGTCATCAACGTATGAACCCAAGTCGTAGCAAGCTACATGGACTTAAAGGAACAACGCGTGACATTTCCCCTAAGGGGCAGACACAGGAACGAAGAAGGACACATGCCGGCCAGCCTACGTGTTCCGAGCAGTAGCAAGCTACCAAGGCTCATTGGAATCACTAGGAGGCATTTCCCTGTAAGGTAGGCTACCAAGGGAAAACAACTAGGTGTCGGATCCCACACATACCAAGCATTTCAATCATACACGCAATATGCTCAATATGTGCAAATACAACATTGCATCACAACAGAACTCTATGACTCAAAGTACTTTATTTAAGAGGCTCCAAGAGCCATACATAACATATCCATACAGGTAGGGGTCACATGACCCAACACTCAAGTCATACAGTCATACAAGCACAAGCGGAAGCTACATGTCTGAGTATAGACAACTTAGAAAATAAAACAGGCTTGGTGTAGCCTGACTATCTACAAGGCCCTTCACAAGCTCCAGATCTCCGTCTGGGTGTCAAGCTACTCGTCGACGTCAACGTCTATGTAGAACCCATCAGCAGTGGCAGGGTTCTCCTCTGCAACAGTTATTAAGCAAACATGAGTACAAAGGTACTCAGCAAGTCTTACCACAGAACCTATCATACATGCAACATTATCAAAGGGGGTGGTGGAGTTCATAGCAGAATGCCAGCTTTGACCTTGGCTAACCTATACTACAACTCTCAACAGATTGCAAGATGTTATTATGAACACGAGTCCTCTACTCACCACATCAATACACTACCGAGGATCCTCTTCCGTCATCCTACGGAAGGGCCATCCATGGCACTCACACTTATCTTGAGGCTTTTAGTAGTATCCATCAACTTGTCTATGAACTGTAAGAGCAACCAAGTAGTCCGTACCGCGAACAACGGCTATTCGAATAGATTGATAACCCTGCAGGGGCGTACCTCTTCACACACGCTTCCACCACTTAACGCCGTTTACTCGACGTGTACTCGGCAACCTTCAAGCGGAAGCCCAGCGAGGGTGTCGGCTACGACCTGACTAACTACTCAAGTCTCTCGTCCAGGTTTATCGCCTATTTGGGTTCCATCCGTGGGGAGATCCGGCCGGGGTGTCGCTCACGGCCCCAAACGATGTGTACAGGGTTCCCGAGTCACCAAACGGGCAACCGGTACACCGTGCCACGTACCTGTCGCATCACAACCCACCCCGAGGGTCAGCGTTGTGCACGACCTCCAGTAAGCTATAAACACCAGAAACTAGTTGCAACTCCTGGACAGAGATCAAGGGTAATTAATAAGCCGAGAGGGTCAATTAAGGATCCCAATGTGTGGTAGTAGCTGTAACTTGAACCACACATACAGATTTCGGGTCCTATGGACGATTCCAATGAAACAACCCACCATGTACTCCTACATGGCCTTTCATCGATACCTTTACCAAGCGTATTCCACACTTCCTTCTCTTTATCGGTATGATCATTTCACTCTGATCCATCACCCAGATGAACCGGACCAGACACAACTCTAAGCATAGCAGGCAACATAAGCAAATAGCATGGTGGATCACACATCACATGGCTCAATCAATTCCTACACATGCTAGTGGGTTTCAACTATTTACTGTGGCAATGACAGGTCATGCAAGGGGATAGGGTTCAACTACCGCAGCAAGTAGCAGTTCACACGCTGTTGCCTTAATGCGGTAAAAGAGAGCAGGAGCGAGAAGATTGGGTTTGTATCGGAATGATCAATGATTGCTTGCCTGACAAAGTAGTTGTCGGGTACTGCTCTTCAACTGGATACGCAGCAGTATCCTCGGGAGCAGGATCTAACACAGAGAATACCGGCGATACAATCATTAAACAAACAAATGCAACAATATGATGCATGCTGATGACATGGCAAGATGCATGTGTGTTGGGCTAATGCAACTACAACCAGAAGGGTTTGAGCTTATTTGAATCAAAGATTCAAATTGGCACTTTAACTATTATTTAAATAAGTGCATTATCATGTTTTAAGGTATACAGCAAGGTTAACTTGCTCAAACATGCATGAAACCAGTGCCATTGGAAAGATTGGATTTTTCTGATCATTTTTCATATATAAATCTTTTCCATCTGAGCTATGGTTGATTTTATATGATTTTTAGAAGTTTTGGGTATTTTCTGGAATTTCCTAAATTATTTTTAAACCTAAAAATCCCAGAAAATCCTTTACTGCGTCAGCATGACATCATGCTGACGTCAGTCAGTCAACAGGAGCTAGTCCAAGTCAAACATGACATGTGGGCCCTGCATGTCAGTGTCTCAGCTAATTAACTAAGTTAATTTGTGTTAAGCTAAAGACTAATTAGCTGTCAGTGGGGTCTGGGCCCACGGGTCAGTGACTAACTTAATTAACTAATTAAATTAACAGAAACTTATTTAAACTAACTAATTAGTAAAAGGGTGGCCCACACGTCAGCGACCCAGGGGTGGTCAACCCCTTGGTCAAACAGGTCAAACCCGCCGGCGAAGTGACGCCGGCGAGGCCGAATACGGCGGCGTGCTTCGGAAATCGTCTACGGGGAACGGCTCGAGCTGCGGCTAGGCGCGTTGGAAAGCTCTTGCCATTGCGCGTCGGATGGTGGCGGTCGCCGGACCTGGGGTGGCCGGAGACGACGGCAACAAGCTCGACGGCGGCGACCGGCGTCGGGCGTGTGTGGAGAAGTAGATACAGAGGCCTGGGCGTTGCGTGCGTAGTACCTATCGCATCTACGCGCTGCGGTGAGTGTGATGGACGGGTGCCAGTGACCAAATGGTCACCGGAGCGTCACCGGCGGCGAGCACGGCGGCGGTGAGTTACGGTGATCAACGGAGCGACGGCTACATGGTGCAAACGAGGCGGATAAGAGAGGGGAACGGCGTAGTGGCTCACTGCGGTGCTAACGAGCTCGACGGAGGGGTCGGGGACGCGCTGCAGCTTCTTATTCGACGGCGAGGTGCTCCGGCGATCCGAGGAAGGGGACGACGGTGTGGAGGCGTTGCAGGGCTTCCGACGGCTCGTGGCTCAGCGAGGAGGAAGAGGACGACGCGACGGATCTTCTGGACACACTCACGGGGCGAGGGGGTGGCTCTAAGTGCGGCTACGGCGAGTGGCGGCGACGGCGGCTCAGTGATGGAGGAGGAGAGAGCCAGGGGAGGGCGATGGAGACGAGGGGGAGAAGTGAGAGCGGTCGGGGCAGCTGCGTGTCGATTCATGGAGTCATCTAGGCCATCGGGGAGGCAGGCTAGCAGGGTGGAGGTGGCCGGACGCGTGCCGGCACGCGGCGGCCACGTGCGCGTCCTTTTGGCGCGAGGAGGAAGACGACAGAGGAGGGCTGGTGGGCTGGGCCTGGCCTGCAACAGTGCTGGGCCCAAGGTAAGTGCTTTCTCTTTCTTTCTTTTTCCTATTTCTTTTTCTGTTTCATTTCTTTTGCAGCTTTGTTCAATTATTTAAAATGCCAAAACATTTTTATAACTCATGAAACTTGTCATGCCCACTGTATATAATATGAACAGTAGGAAACATTATAGTTCATGATTATTTGAGCATTTAAAATATTTTAAAGTATTTAAATGCCCAAATACAAATACCATATGATTTAATCCAAAGCCCTTGAGTGTCCTAGAAAAATGTGCACCATTTTTGGCAGAGGTTTAAGACCAAGGCAGAAATGATGAACATTTTTGAAGGGCATTTTGGGTACATTGGAAAATATTTTAACAAACCCTAGTTGTTAGGAGAGGGGTGCTGGGGTTTCTGTTAATCCCATTTCAAGTTTCTTTGAAAGTAAACATGATGCACACTCTAGCTAGGTCCTAATGCAAGTGCTAACTAGGGATGTGACAACTCACCCCCACTTAAAAGAATCGCGTCCCGAGATTTGGGTTCCTCCGGAAAGAGGGTGGGGTACTCAAGTCGAAGACGATCCTCCCATTCCCAAGTAGCTTCACTCTCGGAATGATGTGACCATTGAACCTTGAGAAACTTGATATTGTGGCGTCGAGTGGTGCGCTCGGTTTGATCAAGAATACGAATGGGGTATTCTCGATATGTGAGATTGTCCTGGAGATCAAGCGTTTCGTGGTCCACTCCGCGGATAGAATCTGAGAAGCAACGTCTGAGTTGAGAAACGTGGAACACGTCATGAACTCTGGATAGGTGCGGAGGTAGTTCCAGTTGGTAGGCAACTTCTCCTCGTTTGGCAAGAATGCGAAAAGGACCGATATAACGAGGGGCCAATTTGCCTTTGATACCGAAGCGATGGGTTCCCTTAAGAGGAGTAACCCGAAGGTAAGCCTTATCGCCGACTTCAAAAGTCACAGCCTTATGATGACTATCGTATTGGCTCTTCTGGCAAGACTGGGCTGTTTTCAATTTCTCACGAATGATGCGAACTTGCTCTTCTGCTTCCTGGATCATATCCGGGCCAAAGAATTGTCTTTCCCCGGTTTCTGACCAGTTAAGAGGTGTTCGACACCTTCGTCCATATAGAACTTCGAAGGGAGCTTTACCCAAGCTGGCTTGATAACTATTGTTATAAGCAAATTCGGCAAATGGAAGACACTTTTCCCATTCCATACCGAAAGAGATGACAGAGGCTCGAAGCATGTCTTCCAGAATTTGATTGACTCGTTCCACTTGACCACTTGACTGGGGATGGAAGGCGGTACTGAAGGAGAGATGAGTTCCCATAGCATTCTGGAAACTTTCCCAAAATCGTGAAGTGAAAAGACTTCCACGGTCCGAGTTAATCTCCAACGGCACACCATGAAGTGATACTATTCGAGAGACATACAAGTCTGCTAGCTGGCTAGCGGTAATACTCTCGCGAACAGGCAGGAAATGAGCTACTTTAGAGAGGCGGTCGATAACGACGAAGATAGCATTATTCCCTTTCCTGGACCTGGGAAACCCGGTAATGAAATACATACCGACTTTGTCCCGTTTCCATTCAGGAATAGCTAAAGGTTGAAGGGTGCCAGCAGGCCGTTGATGCTCTGCTTTGACTCGACGACAAACGTCGCAGTTAGCAATGAATTGAGCGATTTCTCTCTTCATCCTAGTCCACCAGAATCTCTGACGTAGGTCCTGATACATTTTGGTACTACCGGGATGAATCGTGAGAGGAGATTCATGAGCCTCCTTAAGGATCATTTGTCGTAGTTGTTGTTTCTTGGGAATCACCAAGCGGTTCTCGAAGAAAACAACACCTCGATCATCCATAGAGAAACTTCTAGCAACTCCGCTAGCAATGTTCTCCTTGATCCGAGATATGCCTTTATCATACCGCTGGGCAACTATGATTTGATCCATAAGGGTAGGTTTTGCCACCAAGGTGGAAAGGAATCCTCGAGGAACAATGTGAAGGTTAAGCTTACGAAATTCCTCGTGGAGAAGTGGTTGACCTTGTTGTAACATCAAGTTGTTACAATAGGATTTACGACTTAGTGCATTAGCCATGACATTGGCCTTTCCAGGGGTATAAGTGATTCCTAAGTCGTAATCTGTGAGCAACTCAACCCAACGTCTTTGCCTGAGATTCAAATCCGGTTGGGTGAAGATATACTTCAAACTTTGGTGATCAGTGAAGATTTCACAGCGATTACCAAGGAGGTAATGTCGCCATGTTTTGAGTGCATGGACTACAGCTGCAAGCTCTAGATCATGAGTGGGATAGTTATCCTCATGTGGACGCAACTGTCGAGATGCGTATGCAATCACTTGATGATCTTGCATGAGTATGCAACCTAGTCCTTGTCGCGAGGTGTCGCAATAGATTATAAAGTCCTTGGAAAAGTCTGGTGGTACCAGTACAGGTGCAGATGTCAGGCGTCTCTTCAGTTCCTGAAAACTGGAATCGCATTGTGGGGTCCACTCAAACTTTTTATCTTTCTTGAGGAGTCCAGTTAGAGGTTTAGCAACCTTGGAGAAGTTCTCGACGAAACGTCGGCAATAGCTCGCTAAGCCAAGAAAACTCCTAACTTGCTTGACCCATTCAGGGGGAGTCCAATCAAGAACGGCTTGAACTCGCTCGGGATTGACAGCAATACCCTTGCCAGAGATCACATGACCTAGATAGGTTACTTCTGGCAACCAAAATTCACATTTCGAGAATTTGGCATAAAGGCGGTGCTCTCGAAGTTTCGTCAATACCAACCTTAAATGCTCGGCATGATCTTCCTTGTTCTTGGAATAGATGAGTATATCATCGAGGTATACCACGACGAATTTATCCAAGTACTCCATGAATATAGAGTTCATTAACCGAGAAAAGGTAGCTGGGGCATTGGTTAATCCGAAGGACATGACGGTGTACTCATATTGGCCATAACGAGTAACAAAAGCCGTTTTAGGAATGTCCCCGTTCTTGATTTTGATTTGATGGTAACCCCATCTTAGAGAAGACTGAGGATCCAGCGAGCTGATCATACAGGTCGTTGATCCTGGGAAGCAGATAGTTGTTCTTTATGGTGACTAGATTGACTGGTCGGTAATCTACAACTATCCGCTCCGTTCCATCCTTCTTCTTGACGAAGAGGACGGGGCAAGCCCAGGGGGAAGAACTAGGACGGATGAAACCTTTTTGCAAGGACTCATCGAGTTGTTTCTTTAGCTCAGCTAATTCTAGTGGTGCCATCTTATAAGGTCTCCTAGAGCTTGGGACAGTTCCAGGGATAAGATCTATCACGAACTCGACATCTCTGTCAGGTGGAATTCCTGGCAGTTCTTCTGGAAAAACATCCGGGAAGTCACGGACTACCGGGATATCTTCGAGTTCTGGTAGAGGGCTGGCATTAAGAGAGTAGAGCTGACGCTCAGCCATTCGGGTCAAGACATTGACTCTCTTGCCGGATGGGTGTGTAAGTTGAACGGTCCTAGTATAGCAATCAATCTTGGCGTAATGAGTTGTCATCCAATCCATACCCAAGATGATGTTTATGTCCGAGGACTTGAGAGCGATTAGAGATGCTAGGAAAACAAGTCTATCGACAAGGATTTCATTTCCATGGCTTACCCTAGAGGTTTGCCACTTTGAACCAGGAGTTTGAATAACCATGGAAGTAGGCATGTCACAAAAAGTCATGTTGTGCAATCGAGCATAGCTCTCAGATATGAAGGAATGGGATGCTCCAGTATCGAAAAGAACAGATGTCGGATGGTAGTTGACGAGAAGCGTACCAAGGACGACGTTAGGATCCTCATAAGCTTCCTCAGCAGAGACATAGTTGACATGACCACGTGCAGTGGGGATTGGCTTGACATAATTCACCTTGCCAATTGGCTTGCCACGGCCAACGGTTTTTCCTGGCTGGTTCTGGGGACAATCACGCATGTAGTGTCCCGGTTCTCCACACTTGAAGCATGTCACAGTGGTAGTGCGTGGAGCAAAGTTGGAAGGTGGTCCTCCATAGGTCTTGGCAGGTGCATGCTGTTGAGTTTGGCGAGGCGCCTCATAGGATGGCCTCGGTATGTACTTGGGTGGCAGAGCAGTGTTAGGAACCCACACACGGCGCTTGTGAGAGCCAGAGCCGGACGAGGAACCAAAGTCTCGAGCATGCTTGCGTGTGGCCTCGAAGTCGGTCTGGCCTGTTTCAGCACTGATAGCCTTGTTTACCAACTTCTGGAAGGAAGTGCACTCGTGCAGACGTAGATCTCGGCGGAGTTCAGGGCTGAGTCCCTTGCGGAACCTCGCCTGCTTCTTGGCATCGGTGGATACTTCCTGAGGTGCATAGCGTGCCAAGTTGCCAAACTCGCGACTATAGTCATCCACAGTTAAACGGCCCTGGGTGAAGTTGCAGAATTCCTCCCGCTTGCGATCCATGAGACCTTCCGGAATGTGATGTTCACGGAATGCCTCGCTGAACTCAACCCAGGTAGTGACTTGGCCAGCAGGACGCATAGCTTCAAAGTTTTCCCACCAAAGACTGGCAGGGCCCTCAAGATGGTAGGCGGCGTAGATAACCTTGTCAGCTTCGGCCACACGGGTAGAGTGTAGCTTGTGGGTGATACTACGTAGCCAGTCATCCGCATCCAGAGGTTCAGTGGAGTGATGGAACTTCGGTGGACACATCTTGATAAAGTCATTAATTGACACCACGTCATTCCTCTGACGGAACCCAGTGTTCTGCTCTATGCGTTCCAGCAGACGGTTGGTCTCTCTCTTGTTCCGTTCTGCCTCGAGCATAACTTCCGCCAAAGAGGGTGGCTGGGGCATATTTCCATCTCTAGCCCCACTAGCCTCACCCTGCTCCTGAGCAGCAGGAGTGTTGCGAGTGTTGACCATCCTAGGAAAACAAAACAACGGTTTAGACAAGGATGGCAAAATTTTGACATAGAAGTGCAGAATGTAATGGATGACACGGAATGCAAAGATGTTCATCCGTACGACATGGTAATATAGGAACTGCTATATATACACCAGTGGTCATACACACCATACAAAGTTTAGTACAAGCCAAGGCTAAAGTACAACTGCGATGAAAGACGATACATCCCATCAGAGGCATTCCAAGCTCCTATACATTATTTAACTACACCTCCGGAACTCAGTACACACTAAGTCATATTCCACAAGACGCGCAGGACTGTGGGAATACAACTACTACAATACTACTACAACCACGGCCTAGCTCAGACACTCGCGTAGTAATCCTCGTAAAGATTACCACCGTAGCCTGGAAGTGGAACAGATGGATCTTGAAACTCGCGAGCACTCGAAGGCTGTGGACCATAGGGACATGGATGTGGTCTCGGTCCCGATGCTGGTGGTAACCGACGCCCACGTGGAGGTGTAATACCCCCCACGTCACGCCAATCCATGCGATCAGGCAGACGAGTCCGCACGGGGTACAAATCCCGCATGTCCAGATATCCGGCGTGCACAGCAGGTGCAAGCCGTGTCAAAGTAGTCCAGTGGGCAGCTCGAGTGTTATACAGCTCCATTCGGAGGGCACGGACCTCACGGTCCCTATCCTCCAACATCTGAACAGTAGTCTGAAGCAGTGGCTCTTCATGAGCAGCATCAGTATACAGACCAGTGTAGTAGCCTTCTTCTCCGGGAAGTGAGGCTGGCATGTAACAGAACTCAGTGTTCAGCAACAAGGCATGCCTAGCTCGGAGAATGGTCATCATCGAATAGGCGGCATCCTGCACTGCCATCTCGATGGTAATCCCGAGTCCATAAGACCAATGGATGGGGTCGTTAGCTCCAGGATATGAGGGGTATATCCGGACTGTGCAGAAATACTGACTCTGATTGAAATCCCGGTACTGTTCCTCCACAGTGTATTCAGGATACCAGCGATAACCGGTCTCAGTCAGCACACGGACTAGCATGGCCGTGTGACCGGGCACATTAATGCACCGAGTCAAACGAACCACTTGGTGAGGGATGCGGCCAGACATCTAAAACACGAAATTATGCAAAGGCATTAGTGTTTCTGGAAGAAATCGGGCAGCATAACAACTGTAAATGCTCAAACAAAGATTTGAGACATCATACAAATGATAGCATAGCCACTCAACAATTCCATATCAAGGTTCCGGGTTCAACAATCATCATACTCAAAGGATAGAAACTGAACTGAGGCTTGAGACCAACAATCCTAAGAGTCTACGGATTAGTAACACGTGAACCTAGTAAGGATAAGAGGCCTAGTCCTAAATCCTCGTACAAAGAATAGACGGACTCAGATCAGAAGGGCATAAGGTAAAGGAGTAAAAAGAGCCTTACGTTCCCTTCCACAATCAATTCCCCTACATATAACTAAGAATTTTTCTAGACTCAACATCGACCAGTTTGGCTTGAGAAACCTACAGGCAGTCCAGCTCTGATGCCAACACTGTCAGGACCCCGATCCTAAGTCACACCGATCTAGCTGTAACACGTCATATCACTTTGCGGCCTCACGCACGGTAACCCCACGGGTGCCACCTTACCTGGCCCGGGACCGTTTGCGCATTTTGGCTCACGTATATGACAGTGTCGCTAGCATCCATATGACAGAGAACCCGGGCCGACATGGCTAGTTATAAACCAAAAGTGGCACTAGATTACAGAGACAGGCATCCATGACCCAGCAACGAACGTGTCGGTCATCAACGTATGAACCCAAGTCGTAGCAAGCTACATGGACTTAAAGGAACAACGCGTGACATTTCCCCTAAGGGACAGACACAGGAACGAAGAAGGACACATGCCGGCCAGCCTACGTGTTCCGAGCAGTAGCAAGCTACCAAGGCTCATTGGAATCACTAGGAGGCATTTCCCTGTAAGGTAGGCTACCAAGGGAAAACAACTAGGTGTCGGATCCCACACATACCAAGCATTTCAATCATACACGCAATATGCTCAATATGTGCAAATACAACATTGCATCACAACAGAACTCTATGACTCAAAGTACTTTATTTAAGAGGCTCCAAGAGCCATACATAACATATCCATACAGGTAGGGGTCACATGACCCAACACTCAAGTCATACAGTCATACAAGCACAAGCGGAAGCTACATGTCTGAGTACAGACAACTTAGAAAATAAAACAGGCTTGGTGTAGCCTGACTATCTACAAGGCCCTTCACAAGCTACAGATCTCCGTCTGGGTGTCAAGCTACTCGTCGACGTCAACGTCTATGTAGAACCCATCAGCAGGGGCAGGGTTCTCCTCTGCAACAGTTATTAAGCAAACATGAGTACAAAGGTACTCAGCAAGTCTTACCACAGAACCTATCATACATGCAACATTATCAAAGGGGGTGGTGGAGTTCATAGCAGAATGCCAGCTTTGACCTTGGCTAACCTATACTACAACTCTCAACAGATTGCAAGATGTTATTACGAACACGAGTCCTCTACTCACCACATCAATACACTACCGAGGATCCTCTTCCGTCATCCTACGGAAGGGCCATCCACGGCACTCACACTTATCTTGAGGCTTTTAGTAGTATCCATCAACTTGTCTATGAACTGTAAGAGCAACCAAGTAGTCCGTCCCGCGAACAACGGCTATTCGAATAGATTGATAACCCTGCAGGGGTGTACCTCTTCACACACGCTTCCACCACTTAACGCCGTTTACTCGACGTGTACTCGGCAACCTTCAAGCGGAAGCCCAGCGAGGGTGTCGGCCACGACCTGACTAACTACTCAAGTCTCTCGTCCAGGTTTATCGCCTATTTGGGTTCCATCCGTGGGGAGATCCGGCCGGGGTGTCGCTCACGGCCCCAAACGATGTGTACAGGGTTCCCGAGTCACCAAACGGGCAACCGGTACACCGTGCCACGTACCTGTCGCATCACAACCCACCCCGAGGGTCAGCGTTGTGCACGACCTCCAGTAAGCTATAAACACCAGAAACTAGTTGCAACTCCTGGACAGAGATCAAGGGTAATTAATAAGCCGAGAGGGTCAATTAAGGATCCCAATGTGTGGTAGTAGCTGTAACTTGAACCACACATACAAATCTAGGGTCCTATGGACGATTCCAATGAAACAACCCACCATGTACTCCTACATGGCCTTTCATCGATACCTTTACCAAGCGTATTCCACACTTCCTTCTCTTTATCGGTATGATCATTTCACTCTGATCCATCACCCAGATGAACCAGACCAGACACAACTCTAAGCATAGCAGGCAACATAAGCAAATAGCATGGTGGATCACACATCACATGGCTCAATCAATTCCTACACATGCTAGTGGGTTTCAACTATTTACTGTGGCAATGACAGGTCATGCAAGGGGATAGGGTTCAACTACCGCAGCAAGTAGCAGTTCACACATTGCTGCCTTAATGCAGTAAAAGAGAGCAGGAACGAGAAGATTGGGTTTGTATCGGAATGATCGATGATTGCTTGCCTGACAAAGTAGTTGTCGGGTACTGCTCTTCAACTGGATACGCAGCAGTATCCTCGGGAGCAGGACCTAACACAGAGAATACCGGCAATACAATCATTAAACAAACAAATGCAACAATATGATGCATGCTCATGACATGGCAAGATGCATGTGTGTCGGGCTAATGCAACTATAACCAGAAGGGTTTGAGCTTATTTGAATCAAAGATTCAAATTGGCACTCCAACTATTATTTAAATAAGTGCATTATCATGGTTTAAGGTGTACAGCAAGGTTAACTTGCTCAAACATGCATGAAACCAGTGCCATTGGAAAGATTGGATTTTTCTGATCATTTTTCATATATAAATCTTATCCATCTGAGCTATGGTTGATTTTATATGATTTTTAGAAGTTTTGGGTATTTTCTGGAATTTCCTGAATTATTTTTAAACCTAAAAATCCCAGAAAATTCTTTACTGCGTCAGCATGACATCATGCTGACGTCAGTCAGTCAACAGGAGCTAGTCCAAGTCAAACATGACATGTGGGCCCTGCATGTCAGTGTCTCAGCTAATTAACTAAGTTAATTTGTGTTAAGCTAAAGACTAATTAGCTGTCAGTGGGGTCTGGGCCCACGGGTCAGTGACTAACTTAATTAACTAATTAAATTAATAGAAACTTATTTAAACTAACTAATTAGTAAAAGGGTGGCCCACACGTCAGCGACCCAGGGGTGGTCAACCCCCTGGTCAAACAGGTCAAACCCGCCGGCGAAGTGACGCCTGCGAGGCCAAATACGGCGGCGTGCTTCGGGAATCGTCTACGGGGCACGGCTCGAGCTGCGGCTAGGCGCGTTGGAAAGCTCTTGCCATTGCGCGTCGGATGGTGGTGGTCGCCGGACCTGGGGTGGCCGGAGACGACGGCAACAAGCTCGACGGCGGCGACCGGCGTCGGGCGTGTGTGGAGAAGCAGCTACAGAGGCCTGGGCGTTGCGTGCGTAGTACCTATCGCATCTACGCGCTGCGGTGAGTGTGATGGACGGGTGCCAGTGACCAAATGGTCACCGGAGCGTCACCGGCGGCGAGCACGGCGGTGGTGAGTTACGTGATCAACGGAGCGACGGCTACATGGTGCAAACGAGGCGGAGAAGAGAGGGGAACGGCGTAGTGGCTCACTGCGGTGCTAACGAGCTCGATGGAGGGGTCGGGGACGCACTGCAGCTTCTTATTCGACGGCGAGGTGCTCCGGTGATCCGAGGAAGGGGACGACGGCGTGGAGGCGTTGCAGGGCTTCCGGCGGCTCATGGCTCAGCGAGGAGGAAGAGGACGATGCGGCGGATCTTCTGGACACACTCACGGGGCGAGGGGGTGGCTCTAAGTGCGGCTACGGCGAGCGGCAGCGACGGCGGCTCGGTGATGGAGGAGGAGAGAGCCAGGGGAGGGCGATGGAGACGAGGGGGAGAAGTGAGAGCGGTCGGGGCAGCTGCGTGTCGATTCATGGAGTCATCCAGGCCATCGGGGAGGCAGGCTAGCAGGGTGGAGGTGGCCGGACGCGTGCCGGCGCGCGGCGGCCACGCGCGTGTCCTTCTGGCGCGAGGAGGAAGACGACAGAGGAGGGCTGGTGGGCTGGGCCTGGCCTGCAACAGTGCTGGGCCCAAGGTAAGTGCTTTCTCTTTCTTTCTTTTTCCTATTTCTTTTTCTGTTTCATTTCTTTTGCAGCTTTGTTCAATTATTTAAAATGCCAAAACATTTTTATAACTCATGAAACTTGTCATGCCCACTGTATATAATATGAACAGTAGGAAACATTATAGTTCATGATTATTTGAGCATTTAAAATATTTTAAAGTATTTAAATGCCCAAATACAAATACCATATGATTTAATCCAAAGCCCTTGAGTGTCCTAGAAAAATGTGCACCATTTTTGGCAGAGGTTTAAGACCAAGGCAGAAATGACGAACATTTTTGAAGGGCATTTTGGGTACATTGGAAAATATTTTAACAAACCCTAGTTGTTAGGAGAGGGGTGCTGGGGTTTCTGTTAATCCCATTTCAAGTTTCTTTGAAAGTAAACATGATGCACACTCTAGCTAGGTCCTAATGCAAGTGCTAACTAGGGATGTGACACTTGTCCTTGGCAACCACGCCCTTGAGGGCCTCGAGCTCAGTGGCGCCAACTGTGTAATACATAATACAATAACAGAGTTTATAAAACATACTAAATCAATATTAAATTAGTCTTTTCGACATCTTAAAATCCGCATACCTTGCGTTTCATCCAAACGCTGATTGACGCGGTCGAGGTCCGCGTTGGCCAGCATGAGCTTCCGGTTTAGTTCGGCAACCTCTGCGTCTCGCGCAGTTGCTGCAACTAGTGAAGCATGCACAATAGTTCAACTCCGTAAGTATGATATATTATGGATACTTCGTCCGATTCTCTTCAGAATCACACAAAGCATCAGGGGTTACTGGCTATATATGTGTATTTAAAACAAATAAAGTTCATAAAAAGCATTACATTGCTTACCTCAAAGCCTGTTAGCAGGCTGTTGAAGGCTTCATCCAGTCTGCTTTTAATGGACTGAATCTTCTTCGCCACCGCACCAATCACGGTGCAGTGCTCCTCTACGATGGAGGCACCTTGCAGTGCTCCTCTATGGTGGAGGCACCTTGCAGTGCTCCCTCCATAGAGTACGGCGCCTCCGGATTAACTTCGGGCGCCGCAGTTTCCACCCCGCTTGGGGGGTTTGGTCTTTGGACCCCAGAGCCGCATTAGGCTCCGGATCAGTGTTCGGGAGGGCCCTGGATTGTTCGCCCCCCCCCCTTCGGTCTCCATGGGGGTTGCTTCCCCATGGTCCGCAGCGACCGAGGTATTACCC
Organism: Secale cereale; assembly: GCA_902687465.1. Lineage (NCBI taxonomy): Eukaryota > Viridiplantae > Streptophyta > Magnoliopsida > Poales > Poaceae > Secale > Secale cereale. The sequence goes on along the minus strand of LR738711.1, from coordinate 269,799,931 downwards.
CCGGTCGCCCCGTCACCTGCCCCGCCCTCGTCTCCTTGGCCAGAGGACACCCACTGGGAAGACACTTTGGTGTCCCCGCCGATCACGGGCGATGGAGCCCAGACTGGTGGGTCACTCTCCATCTCTCCAGGTGCTAGAGAGTTCCCCTCCGATGAGGAGGCGTCGGGGTGTCCTCCGGGAGGGTTGTAGGTCAGCAGGAGAGAAATACTAAGTAAGTATCAAAAATACTGAATAAACAAAGGTGCGGCCGTCAATCCGGACAAACTTACGATTCGGGCAGGGGGTTTCTCCCTGGGCTTCACCATGAAGCTATGTTCATACGAATCCGAATTAGCCGCGAGGTTCATCTTCCTCCGGGGTGTGGCTATGCCTGCGTCGGTAGGGGCTGCCCTCTTCTTCCCCCTGCCTTGCGCAGGGGCTCTTCCTCCTCTTCTTCCTCCTCTTCTTCATCATCCTCCACCTCTTCGGAGGAGAGGATGTTGATCTCCTCGGACTTCTTGTCCGCAGGGCGGGGGCTGTCTCCGACCCCCTTGCTCTTCTTCTTGGGCTTCTTGACCGGCGCCTTGTATGGTGCCGGGACCAGCATCGCTATCATCTGAGGCGATTCTGGGTCTTCGGGCAAAGGCGTCGGGCACTTGATCTGGGTCGCCTTCTTCGTCCAGCCATGTGACTCTTGAAGAGATGCTTCCAAATCTCTTTGTGCGTAAAGCCGAAGAGGTGCTTCAGAGGCTTATCCCCGGCCGGATCGAACTCCCATAGGGAGGAGTCCCGGCTTTGGCAGGGAAGGACTACCCGGGCCAGCATTACCTGGACCACGGACGAGAGCTGATGCCCCTTAGAAATCACGCCGGATACATGGATCACGAGAGTCGTCACTTCACTATGAGACCCCCAGTCCAGACCCTTTTTGGTCCAGGAGGTCAGCCTCTCTGGGGGTCCGGATCTGAAAGCACGTGCCGCCGCCCACTTGGCGCCATGGGGTTCGGTGATGTAAAACCACTCCTGCTACCAGACCTTGTTCGTCTCTACAAATGACCCTTTGGGCCAAGTCGCATTCGGGAGCTTGCTAATCATAGCGCCCCCGCACTCCGCGTGCTACCCATCCACCACCTTTGGCTTCATGTTGAAGGTTTTGAGCCATAGGATTGAGTTCGGGGCTAGATAATGGAAATATAGCCCATAGAAGAACAACAACCCCCGAACAAAGGGGTGGAGTGGAAACCCTAGCCCCCTAAAAAAATGCGCAGTAAACACTACTCTCTCACCCGCCTCTGGGACGGGAATCACCGGACCCTTGGCGGGGACTCGGTGCGCGATATCGGCGGCGTGATAGCCCGCGCTCCTGAGATCCTCCACGGCTTTTCAGTCACCGTGGAGGCCTCCCACTTGCCTCTGGCGCCGGATCCAGCCATTGCTAGAACGGAATGGGTGGTTGAGGGACAAAAAGTGGTGGGCGCAAGAGATGAGGATGCAGGGGCTAGGGAAGTAGGAGAGCTCAAGCTTGAGGAAAGCATTGGGCTGATGAAAGGGATTGGTATCCTTTTATACTGCTGTGAATACAGAACGTCCCCCCACTTTAGCCATAAACCTCACCGGTTCCCAAAGCGGTCGTGCGTAATGCGCGGCGTGGGTGCTCACGTCATATTGATAAGGATCCCACAATAAGCGGGCACGATCTCTATTCTGATGGGACGCGTCAATGATGATATGCCTCGAAACGCGGAACCAGGACCAAATAAAATGGTTCGATATGTTAGTGGGATGGGCGCGACGCTTCACCCAAAAGTTGCCAGTAAAGACATGCTATTCATTTTCTTTTAAGAGCCTTGCCTTCGAGGCTAAGGGTTGTACTAACCTTGCAAAGCCGAACACAATACACCTTTTTGCAGAAGATATATTCGGAAGAAGGAACCCGCCTTGCAATGCCGAAGACAATACGGAAGCCGAACTCATCGTCATTGAAGACAGGTTCAGGGGCTACTGAGGGAGTCCTGGATCGACGGGTCATCATGTGGCCGGATAACTCCTAGTGGGCCCGACTGGTGGGCCATGAAGTTCATAGTCGAAGATCATCTCTTATATCTGTATAGGACTCGTGTATTCATGTAATGGCAAGTTTTAGGTTCGGGTGTAATCTTTCCTTCTTCTGCAAGATGGTATGTACAAACCCTAGGCCCCGCTGGTGTGTATATAAATCGGAGGGTTTAGTCCGTAGAGGCTAATAGAGAAACACAAATCCTCATAGGCTAGACTCTAGGGTTTAGCCAATACGATCTCAAGGTAGATCAAATCTTGTATTCATATTCATCCATATTAACATAGCAGGAAGTAGGGTTTTACCTCGATCGAGAGGGCCTGGACATGGGTAAACATCGTGTCCCCAGCCTCCTGTTACCATCAATCCTCAGTCGCATAGTTCGGGACCCCCTACCCGAGATCCGCCGGTTTTGACACCGACAGCGAGTTTGAGGGCCGCCAGAGCCTCCTTGGTGTCTCCCGCCACGGTGAGAAGGCTGCTGCTCCCCGGCATCTTCATGAGGTTGTAGGCCGGATGGGTCGTGGCCATGAACTGAGCCAGGGAAGGATACCCGAGGATGGCGTTGCACGGGAGGCCGATACGAGCGACGTCAAAGTCGATCAGCTCGGTACGGTAGTTGTCGCGGGTGCCGAAGGTGACCGGGAGGCGGATCTGCCCTAGAGGGTTGGCAGAACCGCCTCCGACTCCAGAGAAGGGCTTGGTGGGGCGTAGCCGCTCAAGCGGCACATGGAGCAGGCTAAAAGCTTCTACTAAGAGCACGTTGAGGCCAGCCCCACCGTCGATGAGGGTCTTGGTGACTGCCACGTTGCAGATGGTGGGTGTGCAAAGCATCGGGAGAGCGCATGAGCCTGCGGCGGAAGCGGGGTGGTCACCTAAGTCGAAGGTGAGGTCAGTCTTGGGTGCCGCCCATCCGGGAGGGCCCCCCGGTGCACAGAGGCGGCGCCGATCTAGCGGAAGAACTGCTTAATGTGGCGGTCTGAGGGCGACGCTTGAGAGCCACCGAGGAGGTCCGCGATGACATGGGGCGCCGACGCCCTGAAGCGCACGGTGAAGAGGCCACGTAGCTCCTCCTAGGATGCCACAGATGACTCTGGCAAGCTGAGAAACCAGGCACGCAAAACACCGGTGAGCGCCATGAGGAGCCAGTTGACCATGACCTTGTTGTCGCCGCCGGCCGCCGAAACGGCCTCCTCGTAGGCCTGAAGGAAGACGGCCAGATCTGTCGCCCCGTCGTAATGGGGTGGCAGCTCCGGCCTAAACCTGAGTGGCCGCTGCACCTATCGTAAGGCGGGGGCGAAGGCTCGGTGGCCCGCTATGCCACCGCACGCGCCCACCGAGCCGGTCGAAGAAGAGGCGCCCGCCATGAAAGCCTGGCAGATGGAGAGCGGGGTGGACGGACAGGTGAAACTTCGGCGCACCCCCTACCTGACGCACCAAATGAAGGATCTTGGGTTTCGGCAAAACCCTTGAGGTTTGAACACTGGGGTGCGCACGAAGATCTTTTCTTATTGCTCTAGCTCGCTCTCGCACTGATTCCTAGGCCTAGCTCGACGAACTCGAAGAACAAGGGACACAAGGGTTTATACTGGTTCGGGCCACCGTTGTGGTGTAATACCCTAATACAGTGTGGTGTGGTGGATTGCCTTGTAGGCTGAGAATGAACTAGTACATGGGGAGAACAGCCTTCTGAGAAGAGGTGCTCTTGTGCTTGGAGAGCTTGTGGATGTGTGTGTGGTCTCGATGATCCGATCCCCTTTCTATGGTGGTGGCTAGTCCTATTTATAGAGGCCCAGGTCCTCTTCCCAAATATTGAGCGGGAAGGGATCCCACAATGACCAAGTTTGAAGGGGGGCAACTAGTACAAGTTATCCTGACAAAAGGTGGTCTTTGCCTGCCAAAGGCTCTGGTGGTGACGGCGTCGTGGGCTCCGCGATGACCTTCGCTCTGCCGTCCTGCTGGTCTTGGTCTTGTTGCAGCGATATGGAAACCTTTGCCTGATGCCTCGGGACTCCTCATCTACGCTTGCCCCTTTAGCACCAATGAGGAAACTGGCATCCTGCGCCCGCTGGCGCCCTCCTGGCCTTGGTCGTCATGGCTCACGTCACGGGAACCTCACGACGTGCCCCTTGCCTTGATATCTCCGCTCCTCGGGAGCTAGCCTAGTGAGGCCGCCCTAGGGGAGGTCTCGCGTCGTTGCCTCGCGAGGCTTGGCCCCTCGCGAGGGTCTTGAGTGGTTACTGATGAGGTTGGGTCGTACCAGGCCGCTGGATGAGCCACACCCTGGGCTGCAGGCAGACTAGTCTGGGTACCCCCGTTCCGAGGACGCCGACAGAGGCCATGGCCACCGACTCATCATCTTCACTATCATCATCTTCCTCATTGTACTATTCTTGTGCCACCAACCCCTTGGGAGGAGTCTTCGTGGTGAAGTTGTTCTTGCTTGGGAAAGACTTGGCCTTGTCTTTTCGGATAAGCTTGCCACCATTGTCTTCCCTCTTCTTGTGAGGACAATCCACAACAAAGCAACTCACATTGCCACAATTGTAGCACGTCCTCACACGTTGCTTTCCCTTGGAGCCACTTGAGTTGTTCTTGTTGAAGTTGGGCCTGAGTTCTTCTTGTTGCCCCAAAATTGTCGTGAAGCAAGAGCCATGTACTCATGATAGGCATATTTGGTATCTTCGGGACAACACTCCTCTTCTTCCCTTCACCCTCTTCTTCCACACAAGCCTTGGCCTTTAAAGAAAGATTGGGCTTCTTTGATCGTTGAGACCGCAACACCGCATTGTCGGCGGTCTTGTCCAAGATCCTCATAGCAACAAACTCGTCCAACACTTCACTTGAGGACAAGGTGTGGAAGTCCGGCCTTTGACGGATGACAGAGGACATGGCCTTGTGGTAAGGCAGCATTGCCTTGAGAAACTTGTACTTGATCCAATTGTCGTTCGTATCCTTGCTCCCATGATCTCGGAGTGAGACCATGAGAGTGGTTAATCTTTGATAAAGTTCATGAGGTTCTTCATCTTTTATCATGGCAAACTCATCGGCCTCATCTTGCACCACTTCATAGTTTGAGTGTTGAATGCTTGCGCTTCCCTTGTACAAGGAAACCACATGCTCCCATGCTTCCTTTTCCACGGAGAAGGGTCCGAGATGAGCAATATCTTCGGGAGGAATTGCTTCTTGGAGAATGAAGAGAACGGACTCGTTGAATTGATGATTCACGACTTCTCTAGGAGTGAGGTTGCTTGGATCATGTGGGTAGAAACCTTGCTTAATAATTCTCCAAAGATTACTAGAACTACGATTTAAATGATGTTTAAAGAGATAAACCCACGTGGCTAAATCAACCTTTTTCAGAAACTTCGGGGGAGGACCAACATGATTTAGATGCGTGGAGGGAATGGGTCCTCCATAAGGGAAGGTTCAACATGGGCAAAGATGCCACTCCCATTCTTAGGCACCGGAACTTGATCACTACTAGCTTCTCCCTTATCGGGAAGAGCATATGTCACCCTGTTAGTGGGATGAGCCACTTCCAAAGGTGCGGTGGATAATTTAAGCCCATCAAGAAATTCTTTGAACATGCCTTTGACCTCAGTTGTCATAGAGGTTTTCAATGTGTCCAAAGCCGCATTGAACTCCTCACAAGAGACCGAGGGCCCCCCATCGACAGTAGACGAGGATGGGTTCACACCGGAGTGCTCCTCCGCCTCGACTATGGTGTCACCCATACTCTTTGGACGGTAAAGTCCTTAAAAAGAGACAAGGCTCTGATACCAATTGAAAGGATCGATATGGTTGACTAGAGGGGGGTGAATAGGCAACTAACAATTTTTAGCTTTTCTTTACCAAATTAAACTTAGCATCAAAAATAGGTTGACAATAAGCACACAAGCAAGCAAGGGATACAACACAATAAAAGCTTGCACAAGTAAAGGTAAGAGATAACCAAGAGTAGAACCGGTGGAGATGAGAATGTGTTACCGAAGTTCCTTCCCTTTGAGAGGAAGTACGTCTCTATTAGAGCGGTGTGGAGGCACAATGCTCCCTAAGATGCCACTAAGGCCACCGAATTCTCCTCACGCCCTCACACAATGCGAGATGGTGTGATTCCACTATTGGTGCCCTGGAAGGCGGCGACCGAATCTTTACAAACAAGGTTGGGGCTATCTCCACAACTTAATTAGAGGCTCCCAACGACACCACAAAGCTTCACCACAATGGAATATGGCTTCGAGGTGACCTCAACCGTCTAGGGTGCTCAAACACCCAAGAGTAACATGATCTGCAAGGGATTAGTGAGGGGAATTCGGGCGAAAATGGGTCCTTCTCAACCAATCCCTAGAAAATCAACAAGTTTCATTGGCTAGGGAGAGAGCTCGGGCGAAAATGGAGCTTTGAGCAACAATGGAGCTTAGGGAGGGAAGAGGTGGTATTCTTGGGGAAGAAGATCCCCTTTATATAGTGGGGGAAAAGATCCAACCATTACCCACTAGCTTAGCCCGCGACAAGCGGTACTACAGCACTGAGTCGCGGTACTACCGCAACAGGTCGCGGTACTACTACAGGCATGTGCGGTACTACCGCTAGTGCGGCAGTGACCAGACGAGGCCCTGTTGCACTAGGTAGCGACCGGTAGAACCGCCAGAGCGGTCTAACGCGCGTGTTGGTGTCCTGGGAACCAGGGTACACAGACTTTCCTGTCTGCGGGCCGCGACGCGCTCCTTCAAGCGGCCTGGTACGGCCCAGCTGATCGACCAGCTGCTCAAGACCCTCGCGAGGTGCCAGGCCTCGCGAGGAGAACGACGCCAAGACCTCCTCGGGAGCGGCCTCGGCAAGGCGTTCCGGAGGGGCGGAGAATCCAAGGCCAAGCCTGCCTCAGGAGGAGGTAGTGATGTCGGCAGTGACGCACCACGCCAGCGGGTGCCAGCGTCCGTGAGCGGCACAGTTGCCATTTCGGTGCAAAGGAGACAGTGCAGTCATTGGTTCCCAAGGAGCAGGGCAAAGGTTTCCTCTTTGGTGCAACAAGACCGAAGACCGCAAGGACGATAAGGAGGATGTCACCGTTGAGCCCACCACCGTGTCACTGCCTGATCCTTTTGTAGGCGAAGATTGCTTTTGTTAGGGTAGGAACGTCCTTGTGTTCCCGCTCAAAAATGGCCATTGTGGAATCCCTTCCCGCCTAAACATTTCGGGGGAAGAGGATCGTGGCCGCCTATATAAGTAGCTAGAACCTCCACTGCAAGGAGGAGGGGAATCATCGACTCACACACTTGACCACTGCACAAGGAGCAAGAACACTAGCCTCCTGACCCTCCTGAGATCGCCTCCTGAGCTCAGGAACCCTTGTACCAGTTAATATTCTAGCTCGCCCGGAGCCAATCCACCAAAGCAGGAAGTAGGGTCTTACAGCACACGGTGGCCCAAACCTAAATAAACTCTTGTGTGTTTGTTCGTTGTTTGCTTGAATCTTTCCACCGAGACGAGAGCGAGGCGCTAGGTAGACGTGAGTGGGAGATATCTTCATTCACGCCCCTGTGTTCGAACTTAACGGGTTCTGCGGAGCCCTGAATCCGACATTTGGCGTGCTAGGTAGGGGCGTGTCAAAATCTTGCCTCTCCGACGACCTCGTCGCGTTCTCGCTGCTCCACGGCCATGGTGGACACACACCGAGCTCGCGCCGCACGCCGCGCTGCGAACGTCGCTCAGACGGCGCCCGTGGGCAACGGCGCACCGCTCCAACCCAACTCGCCGGTCACCAACACCACCACCGAACTGGCTGTCCATGAGCAGCAGGACTCCTCGCTGCTGCTGACCGTGCGAGTGTGACGGGACGGCCGCACGGCAACACCTTTACCCTCGCCGGCCACGGCGTCGTCCTCGCTGGTCCGCCGCAGGCAGGTCTACCAGCGGCCTGCGCTACTGATGGCGCGGGAGCTCTTCCGCTACCGCCCGGCAGATGATCTCTACGACGAGTGGCTCCATCGCATCACCGAGCTCGTTAACGCAGCTGGGGAAGCGCCTGCACCAACGCACTCCTTGTTGGAAATATGCCCTAGAGGCAATAATAAAAGGATTATTATTATATTTCCTTGTTCATGATAATTGTCTGTTATTCATGCTTGAATTGTATTGTACGGAAACAGCGATACATGTGTGAATATATAGACCACAATGAGTCCCTGGTAAGCCTCTAGTTACCAGCTCGTTGATCAACAGATGGTCACGGTTTCCTGATCATAGACATGGGATGTCAGTGATAACGAGATCACATCATTAGGAGAATGATGTGATGGACAAGACCCAATCCTGAGCATAGCACGAGATCGTATAGTTTGTAATGCATAAGCTTTTTGGTGTCAAGTATTTATTCCTTAGACCATGAGGTTGTACAACTCCCGGATGCCGTAGGAATACTTTGGGTGTGCCAAACATGACAACGTAACTGGGTGGCTATAAAGGTACGCATCGGGTATCTCCGAAAGTGTCTGTTGAGTTGGTACGAACCGAGACTGGGATATTGTCACTCCGTATGACGGAGAGGTTCCTCTGGGCCCACTCGGTAAGACATCATCATAATCAGCTCAAAGTGACTAAGGAGTTAGTCACGGGATGATGGATTACGGAACGAGTAAAGAGACTTGCCATGACGAGATTGAACAAGGTATCGGGCATACCGACGATCGAATCTCGGGCAAGTACCGTACCGATGGACAAAGGGAATAACATACGGGATTGAGTGAATCCTTGACACAGTGGTTCATCCAATGAAGATCATCGAGGAACATGTGGGAACCAACATGGGTATCCAGATCCCGCTGTTGGTTATTGACCGGAGAGTGGTCTCGGTCATGTCTACGTGTCTCCCGAACCCGTAGGGTCTACACACTTCAGGTTCGGTGACGCTAGGGTCGTAGAGATACATGCACGTGGAAACCCGAAAGTTGTTCGGAGTCCCATATGAGATCCCGGACGTGACGAGGAGTTCCGGAATGGTCCGGAGGTAAAGAATGATATATAGGAAGTCTAGTTTCGGCCATCGGGTGAACTTCGGGGGTCACCGGGAGTGTCCCGGGACCACCAGAGGGGTCCCGGGGGTCCACCGGGTGGGGCCACCCATCCCGGTGGGGCCCCTAGGCCGCAAGGGGAAGGGGGCCAGTCCCTGGTGGGCTGGCGCACCCAACTAGGCCCCGCCCTCATGCGCCTAGGGTTGAAACCCTAGGGGAGGGGGGCGCCCCCTTGCCTTGGGGGGCAAGGTTGCCTCCCTGGCCGCCGCCCCACCCTGCAGATGGGATCTGCAGGGCTTGGCGCACCCCCCTGGCCCCCTATATATATGTGGTGGGGGAGAGGGCAGACGCACCCAAGTCTCTGGCGCCTCTCCCCCTCCCGTCACACCTCCATCTCCTTCCGCAGGGCGCCGGCGAAGCCCTGCAGGATTTCCCGCTGCATCCACCACCACGCCGTCGTGCTGCTGGATCTCCGACGACCTCTCCTCCCCCCTTGCTGGATCAAGAAGGAGGTGACGTTGCTGTACCGGACGTGTGTTGAACACGGAGGTGCCGTCCGTTCGGCGCTAGATCATCGGTGACGAAGAACGCGAAGAGTACAACTACTTCATCCACGCTTCTTCCAAAGCTTCCGCTCGCGATCTACAAAATGGTATGTAGATGCACTCTAATATGCTCGTTGCTAGATGTCTCCTTAGTTGGATCTTGGTGAAAGCGTAGAAATTTTTTGAATTCTGCTATGTTCCCCAACAGTGGCATCTGAGCTAGGTCTTTTGCGTAGCATCTTGCACGAGTAGAACACAAAGTAGTTGTGGGCGTTGAGTTTGCTCAATTTTCTTACCGTTACTAGTCTAATCTTGATTCGGCGGTATTGCGGGATGAAGCGGCCTGGACTGACCTTACACGTACGCTTACGTGAGACTGGTTCCACCGACAGACATGCACTAGATGCATAAGGTGGCCGGCGGGTGTCTGTCTCTCCTACTTTAGTCGGATCGGATTCGATGAACAGGGTCCTTATGAAGGGTAAATAGAAATTGACAAATCACGTTGTGGTTTTGGCGTAGGTAAGAAATGTTCTTGCTAGAAAACCTATAGAAGCCACGTAAAAACTTGCAACAACAATTAGAGGTCGTCTAACTTGTTTTTGCAGCATGTGCTATGTGATATGGTATGGCCAAGAAGATGTGATGAATGATATATGTGATGTATGAGATTGATCATGTTCTTGTAATAGGGAATCACGACTTGCATGTCGATGAATTTGACAACCGGCAGGAGCCATAGGAGTTGTCTTAATTATTGTATGACCTACGTGTCACTGAATAACGCCATGTAATTACTTTACTTCATTGCTAAACGTTAGCCATAGTAGTAGAAGTAATAGTTGGCGTGACGACTTCATGAAGACACGATGATGGAGATCATGATGATGGAGATCATGGTGTCGAGCCAGTGACAAAGATGATCATGGTGCCCCGAAGATGGAGATCGAAGGAGCAAGATGATATTGGCCATATCATGTCACTTTAATTGATTGCATGTGATGTTTATCATGTTTATGCATCTTGTTTACTTAGAACGATGGTAGTAAATAAGATGATCTCTCACTAAAATTTCAAGAATTGTGTTCCTCCTAACTGTGCGTCGTTGCTAAGGATCGTTGTTCCGAAGCACCACGTGATGATCGGGTGTGATAGGTCCTAACGTTCGCATACAACGGGTGTAAGCCAGATTTACACAAGCAATACACTTAGGGTTCACTTGACGAGCCTAGCATGTACAGACATGGCCTCGGAACACGGAAGACCGAAAGGTCGAACATGAGTCGTATAGAAGATACGATCAACATAAAAGATGTTCACCGTTGATGACTAGTCCGTCTCACGTGATGATCGGACACGGGCTAGTCGATTCGGATCATGTATCACTTAGATGACTAGAGAGATGTCATTCTGAGTGGGAGTTCATTAAAATTTGATTAGATGAACTTAATTATCATGAACTTAGTCTAAGAATCTTTACAATATGTCTTGTAGATCAAATGGCCCACGCTCAAGTTTCCCTCAACTTCAACGCGTTCCTAGAGAAAACCAAGCTGAAAGACGATGGTAGCAACTATACGGATTGGGTCCGTAACCTAAGGATTATCCTCATAGCCGCCAAGAGATCATATGTCCTTGAAGCACCGCTAGGTGATGCACCCGTTCTCCCGGCGACCCAAGACGTTATGAACGCCTGGCAGTCGCGTTGTGCTGATTACTCCCTGGTTCAGTGCGGCATGCTTTACAGCTTAGAGTCGGGGCTCCAAAAGCGTTTTGAGAACCACGGAGCATATGAGATGTTCCAAGAGCTGAAAATGGTTTTCCAAGCTCATGCCCGAGTCGAGAGATATGACGTCTCCGACGCATTCTACAACTGTAAGATGGAGGAAAACAGTTCTGTCAGTGAGCACATCCTCAAGATTTCTGGACTGCACAACCGCTTGTCTCAGTTGGGAATGAATCTCCCAGATGAAGCGGTCGTTGACAGAATCCTCCAGTCGCTCCCACCTAGCTTCAAGAGTTTTGTGTTAAACTTCAATATGCAGGGGATGGAGAGGTGCATTCCTGAGGTGTATTCAATGCTGAAATCAGCGGAGGTGGATATCAAGAAAGAACATCAAGTGTTGATGGTCAATAAAACCACTAAGTTCAAGAAAGCAAGGGTAAAAAGAACTTCAAGAAGGACGGCAAAGGAGTTGTCGTGCCCGGTAAGCCAGTTGCCGGGAAGAAGCCAAAGAATGGACCCAAGCCTGAAACTGAGTGTTTTCATTGCAAGGGAACGGGGCACTGGAAGCGGAACTGCCCCAAATACTTAGCAGACAAGAAGGCCGGCAACGTCAAAGGTATATGTGATATACATGTTATTGATGTGTACCTTACCAGCGCCCGTAGTAGCTCCTGGGTATTTGATACCGATGCAGTTGCTCATATTTGTAACTCTAAGCGGGAGCTGCGGAATAAGCGGAGACTGGCGAAGGATGAGGTGACGATGCGCGTCGGGAATGGTTCCAAGGTCGATGTGATCGCCGTTCTACCTCTACATCTACCCTCGGGATTAGTTTTAAACCTTAATAATTGTTATTTAGTACCAGCTTTGAGCATGAACATTGTATCTGGATCTCGTCTTATGCGAGATGGCTACTCATTTAAATCGGAGAATAATGGTTGTTCTATTTATTTGAGAGAGATGTTTTATGGTCATGCCCCGCTGGTCAATGGTTTATTTTTGATGAATCTCGAACGTGATGATACACATATTCATAGTGTAGATGCCAAAATATGTAAAGTTGATAATAATAGTCCCACATACTTGTGGCATTGCCGCCTTGGTCATATTGGTGTCAAACGTATGAAGAAGCTCCATTCAGATGGACTTCTAGAGTCTCTTGATTATGAATCTTTTGACACGTGCGAACCATGCCTTTTGGGCAAGATGACCAAGACTCCGCTCTCCGGAACAATGGAGCGAGCAACCAACTTGTTGGAAATCATACATACCGATGTGTGCGGTCCAATGGGTGTTGAGGCTCGCGGAGGCTATCGTTATGTTCTCACCCTCATAGATGACTTGAGTAGATATGGGTATATCTACTTGATGAAACACAAGTCTGAGACCTTTGAAAAGTTCAAGGAATTTCAGAATGAGGTTGAGAATCAGCGTGACAGAAAAATAAAATTCTTGCGATCAGATCGTGGGGGTGAATATTTAAGTCATGAATTTGGCACGCACCTTAGGAACTGTGGAATTGTTTCAAAATTGACACCGCCCGGAACACCTCAACGTAACGGTGTGTCCGAACGTCGAAATCGTACTCTGTTGGACATGGTGCGATCTATGATGTCCCTCACCGATTTACCGCTATCTTTTTGGGGTTATGCTTTAGAGACTGCCGCATTCACTTTAAATAGGGCTCCGTCGAAATCCGTTGAGACGACACCGTATGAACTTTGGTTTGGGAAGAAACCGAAGCTGTCATTTCTAAAAGTTTGGGGTTGCGATGCTTATGTCAAGAAACTTCAACCTGAAAAGCTCGAACCCAAATCGGAAAAATGCGTCTTCATAGGATACCCAAAGGAAACGATTGGGTACACCTTCTACCACAGATCCGAAGGCAAAGTCTTTGTTGCCAAGAATGGATCCTTTCTGGAGAAAGAGTTTCTCTCGAAAGAAGTGAGTGGGAGGAAAGTAGAACTTGATGAGGTGACAGTCACCCCTCCTGATCCGGAAAGTAGCGCAGCGCAGGAAATTGTTCCTGAGGTGCCTACACCGACAAGGGAGGAAGTTGATGATAATGATCATGAAGAAACAGATCAAGTTACTACTGAACTTCGAAGGTCCACAAGGGCACGTTCCGCACCAGAGTGGTACGGCAACCCTGTCATGGAAATCATGTTGTTAGACAACGGTGAACCTTCGAACTATGAAGAAGCGATGGCGGGCCCGGATTCCAATAAATGGCTTGGAGCCATGAAATCCGAGATAGAATCCATGTATGAAAACAAAGTATGGACTTTGGTGGACTTGCCTGATGATAGGCACGCCATAGAAAATAAATGGATATTTAAGAAGAAGACAGACGCGGATGGTAATGTGACCATCTATAAGGCTCGGCTTGTCGCTAAGGGTTATCGACAAGTTCAAGGGATTGACTACGACGAAACTTTCTCTCCCGTAGCGATGCTGAAGTCAGTCAGAATCATGTTAGCTATTGCCGCATTCTATGATTATGAGATATGGCAAATGGACGTCAAAACGGCATTCCTTAATGGCTTCCTCAAGGAAGAGTTGTATATGATGCAGCCGGAAGGTTTTGTCGATCCAGAGAACGCTAACAAGGTATGCAAGCTCCAGCGCTCAATTTACGGGCTGGTGCAAGCATCTCGGAGTTGGAATACTCGCTTTAATGATGTGATCAAAGCGTTTGGCTTTATACAGACTTATGGAGAAGCCTGTATTTACAAGAAAGTGAGTGGGAGCTCTGTGGCATTTCTCATATTATATGTGGATGACATATTGCTGATGGGAAAATATATAGAATTCTTGGAAAATGTAAAGGCCTACTTGAATAAGAGTTTTTCAATGAAGGACCTTGGAGAAGCAGCTTACATATTAGGCATCAAAATCTATAGAGATAGATCAAGATGCCTCATTGGTCTTTCACAAAGCACATACCTTGACAAGATATTGAAAAAGTTCAATATGGATCAGTCCAAGAAGGGGTTCTTGCCTGTTTTGCAAGGCATGAGACTGAGCAAGGCTCAGTCGCCGACCACGGCAGAAGATAGAGAAAAGATGAGAGGCATTCCCTATGCCTCGGCCATAGGTTCTATCATGTATGCCATGCTGTGTACCAAACCTGATGTGAACCTTGCCATAATTTTGGTAGGGAGGTACCAAAGTGATCCCGGTATGGAACACTGGACAGTGGTCAAGAACATCTTGAAGTACCTGAAAAGGACTAAGGATATGTTTCTCGTTTATGGAGGTGACGAAGAGCTCGTCATAAAGGGTTACGTCGATGCTAGCTTCGACACAGATCTGGATGACTCGAAGTCACAAACCGGATACGTGTATATTTTGAATGGAGGGGTAGTCAGTTGGTGCAGTTGCAAACAAAGCGTCGTGGCGGCATCTACATGTGAAGCGGAGTACATAGCTACTTCTGAAGCAGCGCAGGAAGGAGTCTGGATGAAGGAGTTCATCACCGACCTAGGAGTCATTCCAAGCGCGTCAAGCCCGATGACTCTCTTCTGTGACAACACTGGTGCTATTGCCATTACCAAAGAGCACAGGTTTCACAAGAAGACCAAGCACATCAAGCGCCGTTTCAACTCCATCCGGAATTATGTTCAAGATGGAGACATAGATATTTGTAAAGTGCATACGGATCTGAATGTCGCAGACCCGTTGACTAAACCCCTTCCACGGGCAAAACATGATCAACACCAGAACTCTATGGGTGTTCGATTCATCACAATGTAACTAGATTATCGACTCTAGTGCAAGTGGGAGACTGTTGGAAATATGCCCTAGAGGCAATAATAAAAGGATTATTATTATATTTCCTTATTCATGATAATTGTCTGTTATTCATGCTTGAATTGTATTGTACGGAAACAGCGATACATGTGTGAAAATATATAGACCACAATGAGTCCCTGGTAAGCCTCTAGTTACCAGCTCGTTGATCAACAGATGGTCACGGTTTCCTGATCATGGACATCGGATGTCAGTGATAATGAGATCACATCATTAGGAGAATGATGTGGTGGACAAGACCCAATCCTGAGCATAGCACGAGATCGTATAGTTCATAATGCATAAGCTTTTCGGTGTCAAGTATTTATTCCTTAGACCATGAGGTTGTACAACTCCCAGATGCCGTAGGAATACTTTGGGTGTGCCAAACGTCACAACGTAACTGGGTGGCTATAAAGGTATGCATCGGGTATCTCCGAAAGTGTCTGTTGAGTTGGTACGAACCGAGACTGGGATATTGTCACTCCGTATGACGGAGAGGTTCCTCTGGGCCCACTCGGTAAGACATCATCATAATCAGCTCAAAGTGACTAAGGAGTTAGTCACGGGATGATGGATTACGGAACGAGTAAAGAGACTTGCCATGACGAGATTGAACAAGGTATCGGGCATACCGACGATCGAATCTCGGGGAAGTACCGTACCGATGGACAAAGGGAATAACATACGGGATTGAGTGAATCCTTGACACAGTGGTTCATCCGATGAAGATCATCGAGGAACACACGGGAACCAACATGGGTATCCAGATCCCGTTGTTGGTTATTGACCGGAGAGTGGTCTCGGTCATGTCTACGTGTCTCCCGAACCTGTAGGGTCTACACACTTAAGGTTCGGTGATGCTAGGGTCGTAGAGATACATGCACGTGGAAACCCGAAAGTTGTTCGGAGTCCCGGATGAGATCCCGGATGTGACGAGGAGTTCCGGAATGGTCCGGAGGTAAAGAATGATATATAGGAAGTCCAGTTTCGGCCATCGGGTGAACTTCGGGGGTCATCGGGAGTGTCCCGGGACCACCGGAGGGGTCCCGGGGGTCCACCGGGTGGGGCCACCCATCCCGGTGGGGCCCCTAGGCCGCAAGGGGAAGGGGGCCAGCCCCTGGTGGGCTGGCGCACCCAACTGGGCCCCGCCCTCATGCGCCTAGGGTTGAAACCCTAGGGGAGGGGGGGCGCCCCTTGCCTTGGGGGGCAAGGTTGCCTCCCTGGCCGCCGCCCCACCCTGCAGATGGGATCTGCAGGGCTTGGCGCACCCCCTGGCCCCCTATATATATGTGGGGGGGAGAGGGCAGCCGCACCCAAGTCTCTGGCGCCTCTCCCCCTCCCGTCACACCTCCATCTCCTTCCGCAGGGCGCCGGCGAAGCCCTGCAGGATTTCCCGCTGCATCCACCACCACGCCGTCGTGCTGCTGGATCTCCGACGACCTCTCGTCCCCCCTTGCTGGATCAAGAAGGAGGCGACGTTGCTGTACCGGACGTGTGTTGAACGCGGAGGTGCCGTCCGTTCGGCGCTAGATCATCGGTGACGAAGAACGCGAAGAGTACGACTACTTCATCCACGCTTCTTCCAAAGCTTCCGCTCGCGATCTATAAAACGGTATGTAGATGCACTCTAATATGCTCGTTGCTAGATGTCTCCTTAGTTGGATCTTGGTGAAAGCGTAGAAATTTTTTGAATTCTGCTACGTTCCCCAACACTCCTCACGTCCTCCGTCGCCCCCGGCGGCGAACGAGGGCCGTGGGGTCCCGGCTCCGCCTTCCCTCCATCCCGTCGGCCAGGAGGGCCGGCGCGAGGCCCCTCGACGTGAACAACCCCGCAGAGCCCACGCCCACGACGAGGAGAGTTGCCAGGTGATCCCACACCCACATGCAGGGGCTCGTGGCCCCCCTGGCCCACAACGCCCAAACCGCGTGCCACATGAGGTGGTGGCACCAGCACCTCAAGAACTAGCATCACAGGTGCAGGGGCGCCTGTGATCATGAGCGGGTGTGGCGCCCTAGCTCCCGAGCTACGGCGCCTCGTCTGGCCCGGCAAGTTCAAGCCGGACCTGCCTCCGCGCTACGACGGCACCATCGACCCCATGGAGTTCCTCCAACTCTACGAGCTGAGCATCGAGGCGTCCAACGGCACTGAGCAGGTCATGGCAAACTGGTTCCCCATGGCTCTGAAGGACGGCGCGCACTCCTGGCTCCTGAACCTCCCGGTGGGATCCATCTCCTGCGGAGAGCTTTGCGAGCGCTTCGTCGCTAACTTCCAAGGCACCCGCGACCGAGCCCCGACAGCTGCTAACCTGCTCGCGTGAGGCAGCAGCCGGGAGAAACCCTGCAAAAGTACATCCAACGCTTCAACGCCATGCGCCTCCGTATCCCCAGGGTCTCGGACGAGGCCATCATCTCCGCATTCTCCGATGGCGTCCGCGATGTCAGGATGAGGGAAGAGCTTGCCATCCACGAAGACCTATGCACAGCCCTCGAGATGTTCAAGCTCGTGACAAAGTATGCCAGGGCGGAGGAAGGCCGCCTCTCCCTTCAGGAGCTGCCTGAGGTGGAGGCAGTCGAAGCACAAGGGACCCGCCGTGCTGGCTGCTGAACCAGAAATGAAGCGTGGCTGCGGCTACGATGACCTCCCCAGGGACAACCGATCGTACTGCGTCTTCCACAACGTCCACAGCCACAACACCAACGACTATCAGGAGCTCAGGGCGATGCGCGGCGGGTGCGGCAGGCAGCACCCTGAGTGCGACAACCGCGGCTACGGCTGTGGAGGAGGCCGAGGAGGAGGACGTTGGGACGGCAGGAACTCGCGCCAAGGGTGGCGTGAGCAACCTCGTGAAGACCACTGGCAGGAGCAGCCTCGTGACGCCCCCTGGCGCGACCAGCCTCGTGAGGGTCGCCCTCAGGGCCACGGAGGCCTGCCTCCGCTGCCACCACCGCCCAGGAGGATTGACAACGACCACCAGGGAGACGAGGCAGGGGGCTTCCAGGAGCCGCGTGCAGTCGCGTGCATTCTGGGAGGAGCCCATGCCCCGGCTTCTCACCGCATCTTCAAGCAGTTCGCCCGTGAGGTGAAGGCGGTGCTTCCCAGGCCTGACACCGCGCGCAACCTCAGGTGGACCAAACAAGTCATCGCTTTCGACCCCAAAGACCAGCTCAAGTGCACTGCGGCCCCAGGCGCACTCCTGATGCTCTGCACCCCGACCATCAGCAACGTCCTCGTGACCAAGACCCTCATCGACGGTGGAGCAGGGCTCAACGTCCTCTCCATCCAGACCTTCGAGACACTCTAGGTTCCCTACGATCAGCTCCACCCCACCAAGCCATTCTATGGAGTCACAGATGGCTCCACGCTCCCGATGGGGCAAGTCCGCCTCCCCGTCACCTTTGGCGACTGCGACAACTACCACACCGAGCTCATCGACTTCGACGTCGCCAACATCCACCTCCCGTACAACGCCATCCTGGGGTATCCTGCCCTTGCCAAGTTCATGGCAGCGACCCATCACAGCTACAACGTCCTCAAGATGCTCGGGAGCGGCGGAGTCATCACGATTGCCTCCGACGAGAAGGAAGTGGTACGTTCCCTGGAGCGTGCCTACCAGACCGCGGCAGTTGAACACCCCGATGAGGATGAAGCCGTCCTCGCCCTACAGACCGCCCCCAAGAAGAAGAAGAACCTACCCGTCGACAGACCTCAGGACGCGGGGGCTCCCGACGACCTGGCCTCAGGACTCGCGCCTGCTGACGAGGCGCCTTCCACCCTTGCATAGGGAGGCGCGCTCAACGCCCCTCTTGTGACGGGCTCGGGGCTCTCCTCTGGAGTGTTCCTGAGCTAACCCTTGCCCCGAGGGAGGTGTTCGAGCACCACTTACAAGCGTATCTTGATGCGCGTTTTTGTGAGCCCGGCGCGAGCCGTCCAGCGTTGGGGGCTCAGGACTTCATCGACCAAGTTACAGAGGAACTTCAGTATGCCAGACTCATCGGCGGTGGGCATAACCGCACAATCCTAAGTCCACCTACTCGCAGCCCAAGCGACTGCTTCCGTGTCTGCGTCGACATCGCGGGTCTCAACTGAGCCGCTTCTCAGGAGCCCTTCTGGCCGACGGCAGTCGGCCGGAGGAGGCCCCCCCCCCTGCAGCTACGTCTGCACGCTCTTCGGCTTCCGCAACGCAGCTGCCACGTTCCAGCATCTCGCGCAGCAGGCCTTGGGGGCTCGGGAGGCTCAGTGGCAGGCGGTCCGGACGGAGCGGGAGCCGGACCCGCGCGACCACTGAGAGCCTCAGGAGCCCCTGTGCCTCAGGAGCCCGACGATCCTCGGGAGCGACCCGCACAGCTCGCGTCTTCAGCTACCCCAACTCTCCTTCGACAAGTATTAGGTGACATTTCAGGTATCCAAACGAGGGCGCCTCTCGGGCTGCATTATCCTCGGGCCGCTAGGGGCTGTTCCCCCGCGGTTGTCTCCCTTTTTGCATGATCAAGGCCAGATATTTCTTTCCATTCGCATTATATATATGCTTGGCGTCCTCACCGCCACTAAGGTCATGAGCCCTTGTGAGCCCACTCGTGACAGCCCCATGATTAAGGACTGGCACGATGTTTGCGCTTGGGTCCGTCCCTGCAGCGTCGATAAACCCAAGGGCTGAGCTCTGCCTAGCGAGCCATTTCCGTGACGGCACCTCCCATGGTCCTTGGTGCCTTGTTCTCGCATGGGCTAATCGTGGATGGGTAAGTAGGGGCCCGTGGTAGGTGCCTCGCTCACGCGGGAACCGCGCGCCGGCTATTTTTCCTTTGGATCGTGGCATGAGAAGACTGGGCACGGCGTCTGTGCTCGGGTCCGTCCCTGCAGCATCAACAACTCCAGTGGCTGAGCTCTGTCTCGCGGGTTAACCCCGTGACGTCACCTCCTGGGGTTGCTGGTGCTGCGGCCTTCTCATGCAATATCCCCTGCACATGCACTCGGCGCAGGTCAACACAACATCTCTCTTTTCACATTTTGCAGAAGAAGACTCAGGCGCAACCCGCCTCAGGGTAGGGTCTCGTGAGTGATGCGTATGCTCACGAGAACTTCCTCAGAGTCGTTCAGCTCGTCCTGAGGAGGGCCCATATACACCTTGGCTGTCCTACCGTGCTAGCCACGCGTCAGGACGGGCCTGTACACGCCTCGGAGTCTCTCTCGGTGGGAGGCTCCCTCCCACGGTCCAGTAGAAGTACCAAACTCCGCGTTGGCAGATCCAACCGAGGAGCGGTTAGGCCCACGAACCAATGGAAACACCAAGCTCCGCGCTGGCCGATACGACCGAGGCGCGGTTATGCCCACACTCCGTGCAAGTGTGGTAGCTCTATGCTCCGCGCTAGTTATAAACAACTGAGGGTGGCCCCCAGTGGTCGCACCAACCTCAGGGAGCTTTTCAGCTCACAACGCTCACAGCTTCTCCTTGGATGGGTGTCACGAGGGGACTAGGCACGGGGGCTATGCTCAGGTCACGCCTGGCAGACGCCACCCTACCAGGTGCCCAGACACCTGGCCTTCTCGTGCCCCCATCCCAGGCGAAGGCTCGTGGGCAAGGTATGGTGCTTGTTCTCCTTCATGAAGAGTGGTTCGTACATCAAGGGGGACCCCTGGGCATCACGACCCAGGGGCCTAACTGGCCACGTAGCCCCTCATCCCTTGAGCCTAGTTATGATGATAACCCCGGTCCTCCGGAGGGCTCAATGGCGATCGAGGTATGCGCGGGGTTGGGCCCTACCGACGCAGAACGAAAACGGGATCGCTTGAACGTCAAGGGGGACCCTTGGGCATCGCGACCCAAGGGCCTCTGTGACGCCCGAAGACCGACGTCCCAGAAGATTCCAGAGATTCCAGATGTTCCGGGTTCTCCCGTGTGTTTCTTTTGTGCTTGTGTTATTTATTTTTGTATTGCATCTTGTCATCATGCCATCATGTCATATTTATTTTGCATCTCAACTTAAATAAATTGTGTGGATCTTCGGTCCATTTAAATCGAGGGAAGAGTGTCTTCTCTTTATAACATATCCTCCTAATATTAGGGAGCTATATTAAATTATTCCATTTGTTGGAATTCACCATAACACACTTGCAAATATTCCCCATGCCTTTTTCACTCCAAGTTTCACCCCTTTCCTTGTCTATAATTCTTTTTCCCATTTATCGAGGTTCCTCCAAAAATTCGAACATTTTTGGACACTTCAAAAATCAAGTCTTAGTTCAAACCCATTTGAATTAAATTCAAATATGTTTGAATTATATCTCGATCTTGTCTTTTATATTTTTCTCGGACCGTGCTCATTTTTATGAGCCCGGGAAAAATAATGATCCCTTGTGCAACTTTTTCCCTAACCCTCCCTCTTTCCTCCTTCCTTTTCTTTTTCTTCCTTGTTGTTTCTGTTTTTTTTGGGAAACAACTGAAAGAAGAAGAGCAGCCGGCCGCCCTGCCTTCCCACGCCCAGGCCTCCTTTGGCCCATCTGGCCTCCAGGCCCGCAGCCTCTCTCCCTCTCTCCCAAACCCTAGCCGCACCTACCCCGTCCCCTCATTCGCATCTCAGCCGCCGCAACATCTCACCCCTCGCTGCCCGATCCCCTTTTCCCCTTCGTCCCGTCCCACTCCTTCGATCTCCCCTCTCCCTCGAGCCCCCGCTTCCTCCCTCGACCAGTTGCGCCCTTCTCCTACCGCGCCTGGCACATCGCCAAGGCCGAGCCTCGACCGCGCCCTCCTCTCCAGTACTGAGCGCGTGTCCCTCCGGTCTCCTCCTCGCCTCAGCTCCCTCCTCCGCCTCTTCCTCGCCAGGAGCGGCCAGAAACAGCCGCGCCACCAGGGCCGTCGGCCGCCTCGCCCGAGCTGGACCTCCAGCCGTGTCCCTCAGCCTCATCGTCCGACGCCGCCCTCCCGTCGCCATGGCCCGCGCCATCTCCTGCGCGCCCGCCATGGAGCCGCACCCTCCGTCCCCAAGGCCATCGCCGCCAGGGCCTCCTCTGCCAACCGCGCCTGTGCCATCTTCTTCACCTCCAGATGCGAGCTCCACCTCCCATGGCGTGCTTCTGTCTACTCCACCTCGTCGACCTCCTCAGTTCACGGGTTCTGCTGTCGAGCGTTGTTCTGCCCTTGCTCCGTCGTGGCCATGGAGCTTCTGCCTGAGCCGTCTCCTCTGGACAGCTATGCTGCTGCCGCCGCTGCTTTGACCACCGCTATTCTGGCTCGTTTCCATCGAGCAGCCCGAGGGCTTGTCCAAGCCAAGTGCCTCCCGGATCGCCAAGCTCCATCTCAGATGTTTTTTCTCCAAGTACCTCGACGACCCCTGGTTTCGCCAAGACCGCAAGCTCATCTACGGGTCGAGACCGACGCCAAGTACCCCTTCGAGTCGCCGACGACCTTCAAGTTCGACTACACGGCGTCAAATGACATGTACAACTACGTTGCCGAGACCACGACCGCGACAAGTACCATGACGACCCGAACATCTACGGGGAAACGAGCTCGTGAACAACTACCGTCGCCGAGACCCCAAGTACCTCTACCGACGACTTGAACGACTACGAACGGAATGACTACCTTCGGTGAAGAAACGAGTACCACGACGTCGATGCCCATCAAGTACCACTACGTACCGCCAAGTACCTCGACGTCCGATGTCAAGTTCGGCTACTCGGAGACGCAACAAGTTCCACGACATGACAAGTACCTCGACCCCGTGAACAACTACTTCCCTCTACGAACGTGTTCCCCGACTCGCGAGAACGACTACTTCCACTACGTCCCTCGACGACTCGAACCCCTCCGAGAACGAACGTTCCGAAGGTATAACCCCGAGATGATGACCCGTGTGATGCTTGCTTTTGTGTATGAAATGTTTTCCCTTGTTTGCACCGTGTCCGTTGTGCCCTCTTTTGTCGCCGACCTGTGGGAACCCGGAAACCGGGAGCACCCCATCATCTTGCATGTCTCGTTCACGCCACCTTTCTTTTGCACCGGACTCTCAACGAGTTGCCGGAACCGAGATGTTGTCGTTGCATCATTTTCGGATCATTGCCGTGGCACCCTTTCGTTCCACCACGGTGACAAATACTCCTTATATACTTCATATCCCTTCATGTTAACCTTTAATTAATAAATTGCATAAAACTTGATCATGTCATCCGCATCATGTTAACAACATTAAAATGTGTGATTGTTGTTTGCTTCAAATTGCTAAACATGCTCATGGGGATTTTCCGGATTTGTTGTTGTTATTTTCCGGCCTAATTTAAAATGCCTAAATAGTGTAGTTTTATTATGCTTCACCTCTTGCTATGTTAACAAAACATTTAATCTTGTCTTGTAAATAACGAGAGTTAATTAAATAATTAAAATGTGGTGTTTCGTCAATATGCAACTCGTTGCATATTGAGCTCCACTTAACTTGTAGTGTTGTTTGTGCACTTTGCCATGCCATGCATAATTAAATCGGACATGCATCATACTTGGATGTGCATCGTATGCCATGTTTATGCTTGTGTGTTTACCGTGTTGTTTTCTTCTTTCCGGTTGCTTCTCTTGTTAGCTTCGATTTCGTTCCGGAGTTGTGAGGATTCGCTCGACTATGTTGCTCCGTTCGACTACTTCATGGTCCCGTTCTTCTTCCTTGCGGAATCCCAGGCAAGATGATCATACCCTTGGATACCTTTACTACCATTGTCATGCTTAGTTGTCTCGATGCTATCGTTACATGTCGCGCTACCCATCTTTTATGTCAGCCTCTCCTTGTTGCCATGAAACCTCTAACCTTTTGACACCTTCCTAGCAAAACCACTGTTTGGCTATGTTACCCGCTTGCTCAGCCCCTCTTATAGCGTTGTTAGTTGCAGGTGAAGATGAAGATCGTTCCAGGAGGGAACTTGTAGTTGTTATATCACAATATCTATAATTAATATAAACACACCTATATACTGGGCATGGGTGGAAGGCTTGGCCTTTTGCTCCGTGTTTTGTTCCACTCATGCCACCTTAGGCGCCGATAAACCGGCATTATGTTCCTTGATTTTGCGTTCCTTACACGATGGGTGGATGGGGACCCCTTGACAGTTCGACTTTGAATAAAACTCCTCCAGCAAGGCCCAACATTGGTTTTAATTTGCCTCATAATAACAACTTAATTAATTAATTAAATTTGCATAGAGGGTCGCACCCTCGGGTTCTTAATTCTACATAGCAGGGGGGGCCAGTGCTGATGGTGTTGGTCCCAAATAGAGTCGTGTGCGGCGTCCCCCCCCCCCTTGGAAACTTGGGGTTTGGCTGCTGTACGCTGTGCTCATCTGGTCGTGGCCTGAGACGAGATACGCGCGGCTACTATCAGGGTGTCGGCACGCCGGGAGGTCTTGCTGGACTTGTTTTACCATTGTCGAAATGACTTGTGCACCGAGATGCCGAGCCTGATCGGATTTCCCTAAGACAAGGGGTGATGATATTATATTTATCACTTCAGCTAATCGTGAGAGCTTGTGATGGGCTAAGTTGGGACACCCCTGCAGGGTTATGATCTTTCGAAAGCCGTGCCCGCGGTTATGTGGCAGATTGGAATTTGTTAATGTCCGGTTGTAGAAAACTTGACAGAGGATCCGAAGTAAAACACACAACTGTGTGAGTAACCGTGACTGTCTCTTTTCACTTTGAGAAGAGAACACGGTGGGGTTATGTTTGACTCATATGTAGTTTAGGATCTTTAGCGATCACTACTAGTTTGCGACCGTTTGCGTAGATGCTCATCTTATTCTTGTACTCGTAAGTTAGCCACCATATTATGCTTAGCCGCTGCTGCAACCTCACCACTTTACCTCTTCCTACCCACAAAGCTTTGCTAGTCTTGTTGCCCATGGTTATGGGATTGTTGAGTCCTCGTGGCTCACAGTTACTACAACACTAGATGCAGGTTCAGCCGAGAATGAAGCAGAAGCTGGTTCAGAGCTTCACTGGGAGCTCGATGAAGAGAGTGGTCGTATGTTTGTGACGTTTTGACGATCAGTAGTGGTTTCTACTAGGATTCGATCTTGACCGGTGGCTTTATGTTGATTTGGTATCTTTCTTTTGGATCTTCACCCGTAGTCGGGTTGTGATGTTTTGAATGATGTTTTGCTTATGTAATGTATTGTGTGAAGTGGCGAGTGTAAGCCAACTATCTCCTTTTGCAATTTAATCCCTCTTTTACATGAGTCGTGCAAAGATACCAAACTTGAGATCATTCCAGAATGGGCTTATACCTTTAAGTCGTGCCTCGACACGTAGGAGGTATAGTCCCATCCTGGGCATTACAGCCTCACTGGCCACGTAGCCCCTCATCCCTTGAGTCTAGTTACTACGGTAACCCTGGTGTCCGGAGGGCTCGGCAACGAGTCTAGTTACTACGGTAACCCCGGTCATCCAGAGGGCTCAGCGGCGGTCGAGGTATGCGCGGGGTTGGGCCCTGCCGACGCAAAGCACCTAAAGCAAACATGAAAGAAAGCAAGCATGGCATCATCTAGCTATTACAATAACATCAAGTTTTTTCAAAATTCAACCAAGTTCTTACGCCTCCCCGAGGCACTCGCACTTCTCTCACTAAACAGGACGGATCAAGCATCGCCAAGCACAGCATCACCGGTCTACATCTTTTTAGGTTGCGATGGTGGTAGCCCGGAGAAACGTTTCCACCGACCATGTGGCTTATGTTCCAAGGCATCGGGAGCGATCATTGCCGCCTCCTCACGAAGGCGCTCGGACGCCAAACCTTGCCTCAAGGGAGGGGCGACAGGAATCAAGCACCATCTGACCTCAGGAATCGCTAAAGATAAATTTTCAACGCCGCACCCGCTTGCATACATACACCACCACTTACTATAGTTACAAAGCCCTTCCCGATGGACCAGTGGGCAGCTGCCTGGACGCCAAGAGGGACCTCCTGAGCATTGCGCCTCGGGGGCTCTTACCGGATCCTAGACCCCTCGCCTCCTGGCCTTGGCCACGGTGCCGCGACTTGGCATACCAGCACAGGCCGAGGCTGGTTTCGGGACTGGGTCTTGCAGGCGTAGGGCCTTAAGCTGCCGCATGAACGAAAGAAAGGGGAAACCGTGCTCTAACAAGGGAATCGTGCAGGACATAAGTTTATAACGCTAGATAGTAACAAAAGTATTACGAGAATTTACATGTCCTTGTGAAGCCCTCCATGATGTCCCGCAGGAACTAAGCTAAGGAAGACGCTCCCAAGGAACTCGGCTTGGACTCCTTCAACAACGGCGACGCCGGAAGGACACCGTTTCCCTCCGACGATAGGGGAGGCGGCTTGGTGGCTCGTAGCTCTCGTCAGAGCCCGAGGCCGTCTCAGGGGTAGCATAACTGCTAACAGGAGAGTTGGAGACATAGCCAACAGCGAGCGCTTCGCTGCCCTGACGACACGGGGAATGGTCACCGGCGAGCCCATACCCTGCGCCACACGGCAGTCGGAGGCCGTCCGCCCCGAAGACTTTGAAGGTCATCGCACCCGTCGTGTCCAGCGCGAAGTGAAGAATGTGCCTCCCGGTGGGGGCGCAGACGCGGCGCACCATACCCCAGCCCCAGGTCATGAAGACCTGGCCGGAAGAAACCACCTCCACATCGGCATGCGAAGGAGGAAGGCGACACCCTTCGTGCCTCAACTCCATCGTCACCCGGCCCCGAGACGGGAGCACCTCCCTCGGGAACGGAGGAAGAAGGATCCGAGAATGCGGAGGGGCCCCCGCCCACACGATGAACTCGCGGGCATCATCCTCCGAATGGGACGGTAGCAGGGTGCGGGGAGACGCCCGTCTTTCCGGGCGACTGGCGGCGCCACCCCTATCATCGCCCCCGCTCAATCTGCCTGCCGTTGAGATGTGCAAGGGAAGCGGAAATCCTAGTGGAGCCCGCGTGCACCATGTGCGAGCGTCCGCCGACCTCACGAACGCACCCGGAGAATCACGGCGCCTCTTCTTCGAGGGGAGCCGTTCGGGCTCCACCGTCGGGCTCTTCCCTTTCTCCGCGGCCGAGAACCTGCGAATCGGCGCCGTGGAGCCCTGGGAGCAATGGAAACGTGGGGATCGGCCTGCAACGGTCAAGTGAGAGGCGTGGAGCCTCACACCCGTTGTTTATAAGCCAAAAACCAATCGGCGGCCACTCGCGCACAGCCATAATGGCCCCGCTGCCCGCGCCAAGGAGTTGTCAAGTCACACGGTTGCCAAGATTGCGTGGGAAGTGGAGTCGCTCGCGTCCCATCCAACCGTCACGCGCCAGCCTGGCCCGCAGCCTTTTTGGGGCCCGCGGCGCTTTGTCCTCGACTAAGGCTTTGCCCCGAAGCCAACTCCACGCACGCCTTGGGCCCGGGGGCTACTGTCGGCGTCCTGGGAACTAGGGTACCCAGACTTTCCTGTCTGCGGGCCGCGACACGCTCCTTCAAGTGGCCTGGTACGGCCCAGTTGATCGACCAGCTGCTCAAGACCCTCGCGAGGGGCCAGGCCTCGCGAGGAGAACGACGCCAAGACCCCCTCGGGAGCGGCCTCGGCAAGGCGTTCCGGAGGGGCGGAGAATCCAAGGCCAAGCCTGCCTCAGGAGAAGGCAGTGATGTCAGCAGTGACGCACCACGCTAGCGGGTGCCAGCGTCCGCCAGCGGCACAGTTGCCATTTCGGTGCAAAGGAGATAGCGCAACCGTTGGTTCCCAACGAGTGGGGCAAAGGTTTCCTCGTTGGTGCAACAAGACCGAAGACCGCAAGGACGATAAGGAGGATGTCACCGTTGAGCCCACCACCGTGTCACCGCCTGATCCTTTTGCAGGCGAAGACTGCTTTTGTCAGGGTAGGAACGTCCTTGTGTTCCCGCTCAAAAATGGCCGTTGTGGAATCCCTTCCCGCCTAAACATTTCGGTGGAAGAGGACCGTGGCCGCCTATATAAGTAGCTAGAACCTCCACTACAAGGAGGAAGGGAATCATCGACTCACACACTTGACCACCGCACAAGGAGCAAGAACACTAGCCTCCTGACCCTCCTGAGCTCGCCTCCTGAGCTCAGGAACCCTTGTACCCGTTCATATTCTAACTCTTGTGTGTTTGTTCGTTCTTTGCTTGAATCTTTCCACCAAGACAAGAGCGAGGTGCTAGGTAGACGTGAGTGGGAGAGATCTTCGTTCACGCCCCTGTGTTCGAACTTAACGGGTTTTGCGGAGCCCTGAATCCGATAGCGCACCCTTGCGGTACTACCGCAAGGCAGGGCCCAACTGGACTGGAAGGCGGCACGGACGAAATAAATTACGTCTGTGGCTACTTCCGCAGAGCAAAGGACTGTGCAAAAGTCCGGCATGGTACTACCGCTCACGAGGAACGATACTACCGCGTAGGGGCGGAAGTAAAAAATTACTTCCGCGCCTACTACCGTGTGCGCTAGCGTCTGGGCTGGAGGTAGCGGTAGTACCGCTCGCAAGGTGCGGTACTACCGCGTGACGGAGCGGTACTGCCGCAGGCCCCTGTGGTACTAGTGCTCCAGAGAGTAGTACTACCGCATGCCCCAGACACTATAGCATTAGACAACCTTCGTGCAGAGACACGGATAACACGGATGGTGTAAGGGCATCTCTTGCCTGAGGTTTTGGTGATGATGACAATCCGTGTTTGGTCTAATCGTGTGTCATTATTACTCAGGTTGATAACTTGTGGCACAAGACGGTTAGACTTTCTCTCTTTAAGGAAAAGATCGAAGACGGAGTTTCCGATGCCTTTCTGTTTCTTTTGGTCATAGGAAATTCGTACTATTAAGAGGGAACCCATATCGGAAGGTAATTGGTGAATCAAGTCACGCACACATATTCTTTGCACCCACCATATTGCCTCCGTTCGTGGAGAGAGAGGATCCATGTCATTTCTCCTTATTGTAGATTTCTCCACAGCGGTAGTTCCACCCTATTGGGCGGTTGTACCGGTGGCCGGTAGTTCCAGTCAAACCACCGCCCCAAGTACCGCTCAGGGGTGATACCCTCTGTACTGGGTGCGGTGGTAGACCGGTGGTGGCCCGGAAGTACCGGTAAGACCGGTACTACCGGTGTTCCGAGCGGTAGTACCGCTCTGACTGCCACCACGCGGAAACTATCTGCCAGGCGGTAGTTCCGGCCCAACCACCGTCCCAACTACCGCCCCTGGTTGAAACCTTCTGGTTTCCAAGCGGTAGTTGACCGGAGGTTGGGCGGTAGTTCCGGTTTTCTCCGGAAGACCGGTACTACCGGGCAAGCCACCGGAAGTACCGCTTTAGTGGCACGGGCGCAGGTTTCTTCACTCACCGGTACTACCGGTTGGAGCAACGGAACTACCGGTCCTATGGAAATCTGCACATAACGGTTGGATTTGTGGTGACCCTATTTAAGGACCCCCTTCTCCCACCTCCACCTTATCTCTTACCTCTCTCTCTCTCCACCATTAATGCCATTGAAGCTTTCTTGCCCGATCTCTCTCCCTAGCCAACCAAACTTTTTGATTTGCTAGGGATTGAAGGAGGAGACCTAGATCTACACTTCCACCAAAGGAAACTTGATTCCCCCATACTTTCTTGTGTGGATTTTGTTACTCTTGGGTGTTTGAGCACTCTAGACGGAAGAGGTCACTTCGGAGCCACAATCCATTGTGGTGAAGCTCCGGGGTTTCGTTGGGAGCCTCCAATTAAGTTGTGGAGAGAGCCCCAACCTTGTTTGTAAAGGTCTGGTTGCCACCTTCAAGGGCACCACTAGTGGATTCACGGCACCTTGCATTGTGTAGGGGCGTGAGGAGAATACGATGGCCCTAGTGGCTTCTTGGGGAGCATTGTGCCTCCACACCGCTCCAACGGAGACGTACTTCCCCTCAAAGGGAAGGAACTTCGATATCACATCCTTGTCTTCACCGTCTCCACTTGTGGTTATTTCTTACCTTTACTTGTGCAAGCTTTACTTGTTCAATTCCTATAGCTTGCTTGTGTTGTTGTTTTCCTTTCCTTCCATTAGTTGTCATCATAATAGAATATCTAGACAACTTACTTTGACGCTTAATTTAAAGTGGTTAAGAAAAGCTAAAAATTGTTAGTTGCCTATTCACCCCCCCCCCCCTCTAGTCAACCATATCGATCCTTTCAGATGGTGCTCCATTAAAGCGAAGGAAAGGTGGTGCAAAGGAACAAATGTGTACATGATGATTCCACCCTAACCTTTCGGAAGCTGACCCCCTCTTAATACTACGGCTTTCCTACGACTCAAATCCACCGAAAAGAAACGTAGAGAAACGTCGTCTTTGATAGGTCCCGAGGGGCAACGAATTGTTGTGCCTAGACATGAGAAATCTGAAATGCTCAATTGCAACTACTCCGCACTCATCTCTCTTCGACTCACCAAACGAGAACATCACCGCCAAGTGCCTCATGGCTAAGGCCACCAACAAGGTAATCCAAAACATCAATACTACTATCTCTTCCACTGTTCAAGATATCTTCCGATATGCCGATAAATCTGCCGATTTATCGCTTACCGCTGTCTGACCGATAAGATAAATCGGCCAATAAATCAGTCGATATGGTGATAAATCGGCCGATATGCCGATAAACTGTCCGATTTACCCCTTATCATGGGTCGACCGATAAGTTCCCGATAAGCGATATCCCCAACATTGATCTCTTCTAATCCCTCATTGACCAATTGTATTGATGAGGGTGAGGGTGTTAAGGAGGGAGAAAATGAATTTGAGTTGTTCATGAAAAATCTCAAGGGCAAACCCAAGAAGCATTTTGTTGCTCTCTTGGAACAACTCGGTGAGGCCAATGACACGATCGAGGCTCACGAGGAAACCATTACTAAAATGGAAGGACATAGTCGAGACTATGCCGATGAGATATCAGATCTCTCTAACGCCCTAGAGGAAGAGCGTGGTCTTCGTTTGGCTCTTGAGGAGTCACACAACGATGGTCATGCTAAATTAAAGAAAGATCTTGATCATGCTTTAGTTGTCTCTCGCGTCCTTAACTCCGAGAAGGCAAAACTTGAGGTTGATCATGCTAAACTCAAAGAGGAGTTTGACATACTTGACAAGGCTCACAAGGCCTTGAAAGGAATGCATGCTACTCTCAAGGAGTCTCATGATCAACTCCAAGTTTCGCTAACCAAGGAAAAGGCTATCTTTCCTCGCATGGTTTTAATTGATAATGCAAATGCTACTAACCCATGTTGCGAGCATGTGCATCTTGTTGAAGAGAATGCCGAGTTGAAGAAGCAACTTGAGAAAGGCCTTGTGACTTGCATACAAGGTGAGAAGAACCTCAACGCCCTTTTGAGCAATCAAAAGGAAGTTGTGGCAAAGGAAGGAATTGGGTTTGTTCCTAAGCCCAAGAAGAAGAAGAATGACAAGACCAAGCAACCACTCCCTCTCCGACAATCCTTTGTGAAAGAAGAAGAGGGCACGTCAACCAAGAAGAAAAGTGGTGGTGTCAAGAAAAACTCCACCATACCATCAAACATGGCCGGCGATTTTAATCCTTCATATGTTTTATGCCGTGCCAGTGATGGCCATGTGTTTGCTAAATTTGTTGGTTCTTCTTATGAGTACATTGAATGGTCCATTTGGGTTCCTAAGACCCTTGTTACTAACCTCAAAGGACCCATTACCAAATGGGTACCTAAATCCAAGCATTGATCTATTGTAGGAGTTTGCTTCCGGTGGGGGATCATGGTTGCTCGATAGCGGAGCCACAAATCATATGACCGGAAGCAAAGACTTGGTGGTGGACGTGCATCTCGGTTCATCTATGGCCACCAACGTCGAATGGGGTGATGCTTCATCTTCTAAGGTATTGGGACTTGGCAAGGTTGTTGTCTCTCATGATCTCACGATCGAGAAAGTCATGCTTGTTGAGTCCCTTGCATATAATTTACTTTCTGTTCGCCAACTTGCACTCATGGGCTTTGCTACATTCTTTGATATTGATTATGTGGCCCTCTTGTGGAGCAAGACTCTTAAAGTAGCCTATGTTGGGCATGTCGAGAATGGTCTTTATGTGGTTAACTTCTCGGAGCAACCCACTAAGGTCGCGACATGCCTAATGGCTAAAGTTGATGTGGGATGGTGAAAGCACATTTGCTCCCTGGGTGGTTTTGGTAATTAATGACAACATACTTTGTGGTTGGACTAATGCTTTTATCAAGTATGTTTCAGGAAATTCAATCACATTGGCTATGGCAATGACTGAAGAAGTGGACCCCTCAAAATGCTAAGGCAAGCATTGGCAAAATCTCAAGACTCCATTTTTGGTTTAGTGATCCAAGATCACATTGAGTCCATAGGAAAAGCCAATACTATTAAAAGGGGATGAGGTTGTGTTGATGATCTGGTTGCTCAAGTGCTTAGTGATATATCTCCTTCAACTATCAGCAACTTTCACTACAATACACACTCATAAGTAATCTCAGACCAACCGATATTCCAAACTCAGTCACACCGAGATGAACCACCTCAGCCATAAGCCAAACCCTAGAAAAATCGGATATTCCGAGTTTGCAATCGGTTTCACCGAAACATGGGCTGCCAAGCTTCTGTAACCTTCTGTCATCATATCGGAATAACCGAGATTATATTTTCGGTCCCACCGAAACTGGCAAGCTCCTGTCTTTGCTCAAATCGGAATAACCGAGATGGTATTTTCGGTCCCACCGAAAACCCCAACGTTCACATTATTTGAACTTTCGGTCTGACCGAGTTGTCCACTTCGGTCTCACCGAGATTGCTCAATTATGTGTGTAACGGTTGGATTTTTGTGTGGAGGCTATATATACCCCTCCACCCCCTCTTCATTCATGGAGAGAGCCATCAGAAAGAACTACCACTCCTACCTTACACTTTCTGAAA
The DNA here is from genome assembly GCA_902687465.1 of Secale cereale. Taxonomy (NCBI): domain Eukaryota; kingdom Viridiplantae; phylum Streptophyta; class Magnoliopsida; order Poales; family Poaceae; genus Secale; species Secale cereale. Next base: position 269,766,922 of record LR738711.1, on the reverse strand, counting down.
AGAGAACTACATATCCTTGTGTTGAGATCAAGTTGCTCCACTCCTACCATATGAAACTTGATCTCTAACCTTCCCAAGTTGCTTTCCACTCAATCCTTTCTTCCACCACAGCCAAATCAGTGAGGAGAGTTGAGTGTTGGGGAGATTATCATTTGAAGCACAAGAGCAAGGAGTTCATCATCATCTACAACATCTATTACCTTTTGGAGGGTGGTGCCTCCTAGATTGGTTAGGTGTCGCTTGGGAGCCTCCGTCATCGAGATGTGGAGTTGAACCAAGAAGTTTGTAAGGGCAAGGAGATCGCCTACTTCGTGAAGATCTACCCCGAGTAAGGCTAGCCCTCCGTGGGCGTAGGCCATGATGGAATAGACAAGGTTGCTTCTTCGTGGACCCTTCGTGGGTGGAGCCCTCCGTGGACTCGCGCAGCCGTTACCCTTCGTGGGTTGAAGTCTCCATCAACGTGGATGTACGATAGCACCACCTATCGGAACCACGGGAAAAATCATCGCGTCTCCAAATTTCGTTTGATCTTCTCCACCTCTCTTTACTACATGTGCAATTTACTTTCCGCTGCCCATACTCTAGAATTGCATGTGTAGTGTGCTACTTGACTTGTGTGTTATGCAAAATCTGCCAAAATCTGTCCTTGATAAAAGACAGAATTTCTATCTTGTCGAGTAGTCTAATCACCCCCCCTCTAGACACTCTCACCTTCTTCGATCTCTCAATTGGTATCAGAGCTTTGGTCTCCATTGCTTTGGTTTACACACCATTGGAGGAAGATGGACGTGTCTACGTTTGGGAGTGTTAGCCATAGAGTGCCTATTCTTAATGGAGAGTCATATAACTCATGGAGGTCTGAAATGCTTATTATCTTTAAGAAGTACAATTTGTGCAAATATGTTGAGACCCCCTATGTGCCTTCTTTTGATCCCTTGCACCCTACCATGGATGAAGAGCTTGATTTGCTACGTAACCTTAGGACTGTAAATCTTATCATTAGAGGGTTATCCGATGACTTGCTTAAGTTTGTTACAAACTTTGAGTGCGCCTATGCTATGTGGAAATTCTTGGAAGAACTTTATCTGGACTACTCTATGAGAGGTCTTGATGAAATTCTACACAAGACTATTGAGTTTGATAAGATGCGCCCCAATGATCCCAACTTTGATAAATGCTTCTTTGAGCTTCGTGATCTTATGAAAAAGAAGGGTGATCCCGGTCTTATCAATGTTTTAATTAGAAATGCTCTTGCATTACATTCCGAAGATTATTGTCACATTGACAAAACTAATGCAAGCGGTTATCAAATTGACCTAGGTGTTGATGATGAACAATCTATGGGTCAATATGATGATGAGCATGAGCATGATGATGATTACTCCGACTCAGACACCGAGCTAGACAAGATCATGAAGAGTCTCAATCTTATGGAAAATCTGAGAGACTACATGTCCGGCGGAAAAGAGTGGATTCTTGATAGTGGATGCACCGACCACATGACCGGAGACAAAGACATGTTTCGAGAGCTTGCAAAGAACGATGGTCCACGCAAGTATGTGACTTTTGGAGACAACTCCAAGGGTAAGGTACTTGGCCTTGGTAAGGTGGCCATATCTCATGATAGCTCTATTCAAAATGTCATGCTTGTAGAATCTCTTGGATACAATTTACTTTCCGTGTCTAGATTAGCTGACTTTGGATTCAATGTGCTATTCACCAAAGTAGATTGCCAAGTCTTTCGTCGTGACAATCAAAACATGGCATTTACCGGTATCCGTAGAGGTGATCTATATATTGTTGATTTCACTAAGAGAGCCCAACCTAGAGCTTGTTTCATTGCTAAATCCTCTAAAGGTTGGTTATGGCATAGAAGGCTTGGACATGTTGGTATGCGTAATCTAGACAAGCTGATCAAAGGTGATCATATTCTTGGTGTTAAAGATGTTTTCTTTGACAAAGATAGACTTTGTAGTGCTTGTCAAGCAGGAAAACAAGTAGGTGGAAGTCATCCCGTGAAAAACATCATGACCACAAGAAGACCGCTTGAGCTTCTTCATATGGATCTCTTCGGTCCCAATGCTTACAAAAGCCTTGGTGGTAACTCCTTTGGTCTAGTTATAATTGATGATTATTCCAGATTTACGTGGGTATTTTTCCTTGATGACAAATCGCAGGTTCAGAGAATCTTCAAAACCTTTGCCAAAAAGGCCCAAAATCAATTTGAAGTGAAGATCAAGAAAGTTCGGAGTGACAATGGAACGGAGTTCAAGAACGCCAATGTAGACTCCTTTCTCGATGAGGAAGGGATTCTACATGAGTTCTCGGCTACGTACACTCCTCAACAAAATGGAGTTGTTGAGAGGAAGAACCGAACGCTCATAGAGATGGCGAGAACGATGCTTGATGAATACAAGACACCGAAGCATTTTTGGGGAGAAGCGGTCGAGACAGCTTGTCATGCTATCAACAGGCTTTATCTTCATAAGCTCCTCGGCAAGACATCATATGAGCTCCTCACCGGTAACAAACCCCAAGTGGGATACTTTCGTGTCTTTGGTTCAAAATGCTATATTCTTGATAAGCATCGTCGGTCTAAATTTGCTCCTAAATCTCATGAAGGCTTTCTCCTTGGTTATGGATCAAACTCCCACACCTACCGTGTCTACAACAATTTCACCCGAAAGGTTGAAGAGACGGTAGATGTGAAGTTTGATGAATCTAACGGCTCGCAAGTAGAGCAAATGCCTATTGATGTAGGAGACAAGGACCCATCGGAAGCTATCCAAGATTTATCTATTGGAAAGATCCGTCCCATGGAAGTGAAGGAGAGTACCTCATCTACATATGTGGAGCCACCTACCTCACGGTGAGATGAACCTCAAGGCAACATGGAGGCCTCCACAAGTGGAACTCACCAAGATGAGGAAGTGCAACAAGAAGATCCACCACAACCTCCTTCTCCACCGCCTCAAGACAACACCAACAACAATGAAGAAGAAGAAGAGGAAGATGAAGATGATGAGGAAGCTCAGCCACAACCTCAACAAAAGCTATCCCGAGTCCGAGCAAGAGTCAAGAAAAATCATCCCGTGGAACAAATGATGAACGACATCAACTCCGGAAGAATTACTCGCTCTAAAACTCGCTTAGCTAACTTTTGTGAGCATTACTCATTTATCTCTAGTATTGAACCTATGAAGGTAGAAGAAGCACTTGAAGACCCGGACTGGGTGAACGCTATGCACGAAGAACTACACAACTTCGAGAGGAACAAGGTATGGACTTTGGTAGAGAAGCCCAAGGATGATCAAAACATCATTGGAACCAAATGGGTGTTTCGGAACAAGCAAGATGAAGATGGACAAGTCATCCGCAACAAGGCTCGTCTCGTAGCTCAAGGTTACACACAAGTCGAAGGTATGGACTATGGTGAGACCTATGCCCCCATTGCTAGACTTGAGTCCATTCGCATTCTTCTTGCCTATGCCAATCACCATGATATTACTCTCTATCAAATGGACATCAAAAGTGCTTTCCTAAATGGTGAAATTGAGGAGGAAGTATTTGTGAAACAACCTCCCGGATTTGTGAATCCCAAAAAGCCTAATCATGTTTACAAGTTGCACAAAGCTCTTTATGGTCTTAAACAAGCTCCTAGAGCTTGGTACAAATGTTTGACTAGTTTTCTTCTTGAAAAAGGCTTTGAGATTGGAAAGATAGACTCAACGCTGTTCACGAAAAGGGTTAATGGTGAACTATTTGTGTGCCAAATATATGTTGATGATATTATCTTTGGTTCAACTAACCCTCATTTTAGCAAGAAGTTTGGACAGCTCATGTCAGAGAAGTATGAGATGTCCATGATGAGTGAACTCAAATTCTTCCTTGGGTTGCAAATCAAGCAATCTAAGGAAGGTACCTTTGTCTCACAAACAAAGTACACCAAGGATCTCTTCAAGAAGTTCAACATGCAAGAAAGCAAAGGTATGAGTACCCCCATGCCTACAAGTGGACATAATGACTTGACAAAAGATGGAGAACCCGTTGATCAAAGGGTTTACCGATCCATGATTGGTTCTCTACTATATCTTTGTGCTTCTCGTCCTGACATAATGTTGAGTGTATGCATGTGTGCGCGATATCAAGCAGCCCCTAAAGAATGTCATCTTAAAGCTGTTAAAAGGATAGTGAGATATTTGATACACACACCAAACTTTGGCATTTGGTATCCTAAGAGGGCCTCTTTCGACCTTGTTGGCTATTCCGATTCAGACTATGCTGGTGACAAGGTTGATAGAAAGTCAACTTCGGGTACGTGTCAATTCCTTGGTCGATCCCTTGTATCTTGGTCCTCCAAGAAACATAATTCGGTATCATTATCCACTGCCGAAGCGGAATATATTGCTGCTGGTTCGTGTTGTGCTCAATTGCTATGGATGACACAAACGCTTAAGGATTATGGGATACATGTGAGACATGTTCCCTTGCTTTGTGACAATGAGAGTGCGATTAAAATTGGACACAATCCAGTGCAACACTCTCGAACAAAGCATATTGAAGTTCGTCACCATTTTATTCGTGATCATATTGCCAAGGGTGACATTAATCTTAAGCATGTTCGTACTGACAAACAACTTGCTGATATCTTTACAAAACCTCTTGATGAGAAGGTGTTTTGCCGCTTAAGGAGTGAGTTGAACATCATTGATGCTTCAAACTTGGAGTGATAACTCCATTGATGCATGCAAGGCATGAGCCCACTTGACTAATCCTTGATATTTCTCTTATGATGATGATCATATGTCTTGGACACATTTGCCTCATTGCATTGCATCTAACTCCTTGCAGGTACTTGGATGATCTATATTCCACAAGATTACCACACACTCAAATCATGAGTAATCTTGTCATTTGACCAAGTATCTAGCCCTTTGGGATGTTGAGTTCAAGGAACAAAATTCTACATATCCTTTTTGACATCTTATGCATCTAGTATTTCACTCTTGTCATCTTGGATATCCTTGAGTATTTCCTTGCTTGCCTAACCCATGTAGGAAGATGAACTACACAAGTAGAAATGGCGCTCCAACTTCACATTCAATGAGCACCTACATCAAGTTTACCTACATGAGCAAAGCAACAACAAGCCCAAGGTATGTTCTTCACATCTTTAAGGAGCTTTGCTCAAAGTCATGAGTACAAGCAGCTTCATAAGATGTGATCACATCGAATGCTTAATCGAAAAATGGCAACCCCATTTTTGAGCTTAAATGATGAGTATGACCTATGATCAAATGTCCTCATTTGACTCCTAAGTCAATATACTCAAACATAGGTGACCTTGTCGCCGACCTTTATCTAGATGAAGTACATATGTTTTGGAGTCTTTCTATTTTCTCTTATGTTCTCTCATTGAGTTTTCTTCACATTAAACAAAAAAAAACTTCATCTAGGAATCTTTTTCATTTCTATTCTAATGTCTTTTTGAATATCCTTCTGGCTCTGATCAATTCCCCGAAAATCTTTCATAAATTCATTGCAAATCCTTTGAAACATTCCTCGCAAAGTGAGTTGAATTATTTCTGTATTTCCTTGGAATTAAACTCGGCGTCACCGATTTAAATTTTTCGGTTTAACCGAAAAGGATCCACCCTAAGTCCCTGACTTTCGGACCCACCGATCCATCTAATTCGGTGTCACCGATTTATCTCTTCCAGGATATCATCTTCTGCAGCTCCACTCAATGATTCCCTATGCATGTTCCTATTTGCCCTGTTGTGATTCTTAAGGATCCCACTTCTTTCTTTCCATCTTCCCTGACCTTCCTAGTTTGCTGTCCTTTTCGGCACTTGATGTCAAAGGGGGAGAAGACTTAGGGGGAGAATAGAAGACTTAGGGGGAGAAGAAAAGCAATCTTATCTTAAGGGGGAGAGAATCACATCAAAGCTTTGCCGTGTTTTACATTGGACATCACAATTGAATTCATTCTCATCTGGCATCATTCTCTTGATTTTGCTCTTTCCATCAAACTCAAAGGGAGAGGAATCTTCACAATTGATATCTTATGGAAAGCAAAATCTCTCAGAGTTCATTGAAAATCTTTTAGTTTCGGAGACATGTTTGCTGATTCAAGCTTGTGCTCAATATGAGACACTCTTTATACATGTCATCCCTGGCTTGGTACTCTTGATGTTCTTGCAGTTGGTTGAAGAAATACTCTTGTGTTATCTAACCTTGTTTCCCAAGTTTATCTCTTCAGGTACAATGCCAAGGAACCTCAAGGTAAGTATATGCACTTTGCAGAATGTGCATGATGGTAACTTGCTTGTGAATACTTGTTTGCAAGAAATCACCATGCACATATGCATTATCACTCACTTCCTTTCATCTGCTCTGATGCATATAGCCAAGCTGCATGTAGCACATCTTGCTTATCTCTCTTGTGTGCTTGTGGTAGTCCAAAACCATAATCTATGAAAATCTTGCACACTTGTAGGGGGAGCCTGTGTACTACATGCTTGTCAAAGCTTTCATGATAATTCTGTCTCTCTTTCAATAAGCTTTGATGTCCTGTTTAGTGTGATTTTAGTGTGTTGCCATCAATTACCAAAAAGGGGGAGATTGAAAGCACATTTGCTCCCTGGGTGGTTTTGGTAATTAATGACAACATACTTTGTGGTTGGACTAATGCTTTTATCAAGTATGTTTCAGGAAATTCAATCACATTGGCTATGGCAATGACTGAAGAAGTGGACCCCTCAAAATGCTAAGGCAAGCATTGGCAAAAGCTCAAGACTCCATTTTTGGTTTAGTGATCCAAGATCACATTGAGTCCATAGGAAAAGCCAATACTATTAAAAGGGGATGAGGTTGTGTTGATGATCTGGTTGCTCAAGTGCTTAGTGATATATCTCCTTCAACTATCAGCAACTTTCACTACAATACACACTCATAAGTAATCTCGGACCAACCGATATTCCAAACTCAGTCACACCGAGATGAACCACCTCAGCCATAAGCCAAACCCTAGAAAAATCGGATATTCCGAGTTTGCAATCGGTTTCACCGAAACATGGGCTGCCAAGCTTCTGTAACCTTCTGTCATCATATCGGAATAACCGAGATTATATTCTCGGTCCCACCGAAACTGGCAAGCTCCTGTCTTTGCTCAAATCGGAATAACCGAGATGGTATTTTCGGTCCCACCAAAAACCCCAACGTTCACATTATTTGAACTTTCGGTCTGACCGAGTTGTCCACTTCGGTCTCACCGAGATTGCTCAATTATGTGTGTAACGGTTGGATTTTTGTGTGGAGGCTATATATACCCCTCCACCCCCTCTTCATTCGTGGAGAGAGCCATCAGAAAGAACTACCACTCCTACCTTACACTTTCTGAGAAGAGAACTACCTATCCTTGTATTGAGATCAAGTTGCTCCACTCCTACCATATGAAACTTGATCTCTAACCTTCCCAAGTTGCTTTCCACTCAATCCTTTCTTCCACCACAGCCAAATCAGTGAGGAGAGTTGAGTGTTGGGGAGATTATTATCATTTGAAGCACAAGAGCAAGGAGTTCATCATCATCTACAACATCTATTACCTTTTGGAGGGTGGTGCCTCCTAGATTGGTTAGGTGTCGCTTGGGAGCCTCCGTCATCGAGATGTGGAGTTGAACCAAGAAGTTTGTAAGGGCAAGGAGATCGCCTACTTCGTGAAGATCTACCCCGAGTAAGGCTAGCCCTCCGTGGGCGTAGGCCATGATGGAATATACAAGGTTGCTTCTTCGTGGACCCTTCGTGGGTGGAGCCCTCCGTGGACTCGCGCAGCCGTTACCCTCCGTGGGTTGAAGTCTCCATCAACGTGGATGTACGATAGCACCACCTATCGGAACCACGGGAAAAATCATTGCGTCTCCAAATTGCATTTGATCTTCTCCACCTCTCTTTACTACATGTGCAATTTACTTTCCGCTGCTCATACTCTAGAATTGCATGTGTAGTGTGCTACTTGACTTGTGTGTTATGCAAAATCTGCCAAAATCTGTCCTTGATAAAAGACAGAATTTCTATCTTGTCGAGTAGTCTAATCACCCCCCCTCTAGACACTCTCACCTTCTTCGATCCCTCAGATGGCTTTGGCATCGCCGTTTGGCCCACGTCAATATGAGATCTTTGCAAAGTCTTCTCAAGGGGGGCCATGTCCGAGGACTAAAAAATGTTAGCTTTGCCAAAGATCGTGCTTGCAGGGCGTGCATTGAAGGAAAATTACATGAGAAGGCTCACCCTCCCACGACTATCATCTATTCAAAGAGACCCCTAGAGCTCCTCCACATGGACCTCTTTGGGCCTCCTACTTTTGATAGTCTTGGGGGTAGGAAGTATTGCTTGGTGATTGTGGATGATTACTCAAGATATACCTGGGTATACTTCTTCAAGAAGAAGAGTGAGACCCAACAAACCGTCATCAACTTTGCAAATGAAGCTCAACGACAACATGAAGCAAAGATTTTGATGATCAGAAGTGACAATGGCACCGAGTTCAAGAACTACACCTTGGATGAGTTTCTTGGTGATGAGGGGATCAAACATCAATATGCAGCCCCTTATACCCCTCAACAAAACGGTGTAGCGGAGAGAAAGAACCGAACTTTAATAGATGCTGCAAGAACCATGATGGCTGAATTCAATTCTCCATACAACTTTTGGGCCGAAGCCATCAACACCGCTTGCCATGCTTCAAATCGTCTCTATCTCCGCAAAGGCTTGAACAAAACTCCGTATGAGATTCTTACCGGTAACAAGCCCAATCTCAAGTACTTCCGGGTGTTCGGGTGTAAGTGTTTCATTCTCAAGAAAGGTGTTCGTTTGTCTAAATTTGAATCCAGAACTCATGAGGGCATATTTGTTGGTTATGCTACAAACTCTCATGCTTACCGTGTCCTCAACAAGTCCACTGGACTCATTGAGGAGACGAGTAACGTAGAGTTTGATGAAAATAACGGCTCCCAAGTGGAGCAAAGTGGTACTTGTGATGCAGGTGATGAAATTCCTCCTCAAGCCTTAAGAAGAATGGGTGTTGGATATATCCTACCCATTGAGGAACCCCTTGTGGCCGAAGGAGAAGGACAATGTTCCACTCATGTGGAACCATCACCAACCCAAGACCCACACGCTTCCGAAGAACAAATTGAAGGCCATCAACCTGATGAACAAGGCCAAGTGCAAGATCAATCTCAAGTTGGTGGAGAGCCACCAAATGATGCACAAGGCCAAGTTCTGTCCCCCGAGCAAGATCAAGGTCGAGAGGAAGCTCAAGAACAAGATCTAGCTCCTGATGACGCTCAAGATGATCAACTCAGTGCTCCTCAGTTAACACTTGAAGAGCAATTAGAGTGTCGTGCTGCAAAAGTTGCCTCCAGGCTTGCTTCCAACGAGCATCACATCGAGAACATTTTAGGAAGCATCAAAAGGGGGTAAGCACTCGTAGACAATTAGCAAACTATTGTGCTCATCAAGCTTTTGTCTCCTGTGTTGAACCTCAGAAGGTTTATGAGGCACTCGAAGACCCTGATTGGCTCAATGCCATGCATGAAGAACTCCATAACTTCGAGCGCAACAAGGTGTGGCGTCTCGTGCCAAGACCAAAGGAGAACCATAATGTCATTGGAACCAAATGGATCTTTAAGAACAAGCAAGATGCCCATGGCATTGTCATCCGCAACAAGGCTCGTCTGGTGGCTCAAGGCTACTCCCAAGTCGAGGGTACCGACTACGGTGAAACCTTTGCCCCCGTTGCTCGTCTTGAATCCATTCGTTTGTTGCTTGCCTATGCTTCCCATCATAACTTTAAATTGCAACAAATGGATGTGAAAAGTGCATTTCTTAATGGTCCCATTAATGAGTTGGTGTATGTTAAACAACCCCCGGTGTTCGAGGATCCTAAGTTCCCCAATCACGTGTACCAACTCGATAAGGCACTCTATGGCCTTAAACAGGCCCCACGTGCGTGGTATGAGCATACCGAGTTGTTACAAGATCGTGGGTTTGAAATTGGGAAAATTGACCCCACTCTTTTTACTAAGAAGGTCAAAGGGGAGTTGTTTGTATGCCAACTATATGTTGATGATATTATCTTTGGTTCTCCTATCAAGCTTTCAATGATGAGTTCGCCGCACTCATGACCACACATTTTGAGATGTCCATGATGGGAGAGTTGAAGTACTTCCTTGGATTTGAGATCAAACAAAGAAGAGAAGGCATCTTCATCAAGCAATCCAAGTATACTCAAGACATGCTCAAGAGGTTCAATCTAAGTGATGTCAAGCCGGCTACTACTCCTATGCCAACCAAATGCCAACTTGACATTGATCCCAATGGTAAAGCGGTGGATCAAAAGGTATATCGCTCTATGATCGGATCCTTGATTTACCTTTGTGCATCTAGACCGAATATTATGTTGAGTGTGGGAATTTGTGCACGGTTTCAAGCCTCACCTAAGGAGAGTCACTTTGTGGCTGTCAAGCGAATCTTTCGATATTTGGCTCATACCCCAAACTTTGGCTTATGGTACCCGAGAGGAGAAAATTTCAACCTTGTAGGTTTTTCTGATTCTGACTGGGCGGGAGACAAAGTGGATAGGAAGTCCACTTCGGGAGGGTGCCAATTTCTTGGTTGCTCTCTTGTTAGTTGGTCTTCCAAAAAGCAAAGTTGTGTATCTCTCTCGTCCACCGAAGCAGAGTATGTGGCTGCTGGCAGTTGTTGTGCCCAACTTTTATGGATGAGGCAAACTTTAAAGGATTACGGTGTCACTTGTGACAAAGTGCCTCTTTGGTGTGACAATGAAAGTGCCATCAAGATTTCTCTCAAACCGGTGCTACACTTCAAGACGAAGCATATTGAGATTCGATATCACTTCATCCGGGATCACATTCGGCAAGGAGAGATCGAGCTTCACTACGTCAACACTCATGATAACCTTGCAGACATCTTCACGAAGCCATTGGATGAAGCAAGATTTCGCGAGTTAAGGCATGAGCTAAATATCATTGATTTGAGCAATGTGGCTTGAGCACGTGCACACCCCACCATACTCATCATATTGGCTAGTCTAGGTGTAGGCATGGAAATAGGGGGAGTGGTGTTCTCTCAATGAACTCACCCTCCCCCCACTATGCATAAATTGATACGCTTTTCACATTCGTCATTTATGATGACACTTGTGTTTCAAAGACGAGTTATGGTTATGGGCCCAAGGATAATTCTTCGCGGTGCCATGCCAGTTGACTCTAACATTGGTGGCTCCGGCCACCGCCCTCCGTTTTCTTTCTGGTTGGCTTTTGGTCTTCGTGTTTTTCTCGTACTACAGTGACTTACTCCATCCCAAGCCATCCCATCCCAGCCATCTATTCCAAATGTACACAAGCTTGTTATCATGGAGTGAGTGGGCACACCCTGGCGGTACAACCGGTGGTTCGAGCGGTTCTACCGCTTAATCACTGGTTTTCAGCCCAGCGGTTGTACCGGTCTAGGGCAGGCGGTACTACCGCTGGTGCTCTGACCTGTACCCCCAGCCGGTGCTACCGGTGTTGCGTAGCGGAACTACCGCCTGGCACGGAAGTACCGCTCCACCACCTGGCAGCAGCCGGACCGGTACTACCGGTCCCCGAACCGATACTACCGGTGCTGATCTGGGCGGGTATATAAAGCACGGGTTGAGGGGGTTTCCTTCCTCACCCGTTCATTATTCCGCCCCAGCCGCCGGTTACTCCGCTCACTGCCCCATAGCGCCCTCCGGCTCTACAGATCCGTCGGCCCTTCCCTGGATCTGCTCCGTGGCGGCCGCTTCTCCTTCGATCTCCTCCCATGGATACCGGTATTGCCCTGCTTCTTCTTGGTTTTAGGGTTCTTGAATCCTCTTTCTAGGCAATGCGTGTAGTCCTTCATTTTTTGCTAAATGATTTGAGGGAGAGGTCTGTATAGTTTCCTATTCACTTGTGCGTAATTAGAATAGACACCGTGCATGTAGTTTTTGAGATCGGGTAGGTTCCTTCATCTTCGTAGATCCGTTCTCAGCGGTACTACCGGTCACTCGACCGGTACTACCGCTGGCCGGAACTACCGGTGCTCATCCCGGAACTACCGGTTGCTCTGAACTTATATGCATTGCCTCTATTCTTCGTACGTACTAGTGAATTATTCTTCCGCTCTTGTGTACATTCCTCTCATCTTTTCTGGGTTGCTATGTGTTCTCCGTGTGCGTTTGCAGGTGGCTCTAGCTCTCGCTCTGGTCAGTTCGCCAAAAGGAAGGCCCGTAGGGGCAAGAGGCCTGCCGATGATGAAGATGTTCCCGAGGTTGTGATCCCCTCCAAAACAACTCGCCAGGAAAAGTCAGTGGCAGCCAAGCAGCGTGCAGCGCTTCCGATGTACAAATGGAAGCTTTCTGACTGGGAGAAGTTTCGGTTTCAAGACCCCTACACCGCACCACCTCCTCCTCGTTGGAATAATCCTCGTTTCCGCAATGAGATGCAATTGAGGATTGTGGATGACATCTTTGAGCACCACAAGAACAAGTTCACCCGTATGTGGTCAATCGACCTTGCCAAGTGGAGAAGCAACCCTGCTTACTTTGGAGAGGCTCTGGAAGTCTGTGAGGAGTTTGATTTGGTCAAGCTTATGGAGTTGTGATGTGACTTTGATGTGGAACTAATTCATCAGTTCTATGCTACTGTCCACTTCGGTAGTGACGATCAGCGTCACATCTCTTTTATGTGCCGGGATGAATTCTTCCGTGTTCCCTGGAGTGCTTTCTGCAATGCTTTGGGCTATGAGGACACTGGCTTGGAAGGCCAAGGTGGGCTCCGTCCTCACGACCGAGCCCAACCCATGGATAAAGTGAAGCTTGCTCCTCTCTACATCCCTGGTCATGGCATAGTAGGTAAATCCAATGACCTCCTGCCTGTTTATGACATCCTTCACCGTGTGTTCCGGTGTGTGCTGCTGCCCAAGGTTGGGAACCAGGATGATATCTATGGCTATCTTGTGGATCTGCTTGTAGCAATGAAGACAAAGCGTGGCAAGGGCATTACTTTTGATGTTTCCAAATGGATGTGGGAGGAGATGTACAACTGTGTCTGGTACCGCAAGGTACCGATCTACGCTCCTTTTGTGATGCGTTTCCTTTACTCAGTGTGGGAAGTGAGGAGGCCTGGCGAGCCTCTCACTACTCCGGACAGGCTCACGGAGCATGAGGTCAAGGGGCTGAGACAAAAGAAGCATAAAACTCCTAGATTCCCTGCGGGCAATGAGGAGGACGTCTTTGCTACCTCAGATGACGATGACTTTGAGTTAGAGGCTGGGGCCAAGCCCTCCTGGGTGGAGAAACTTACTGCCAAGGTCAAGAAGACCTTCTGTCTGCAGGCTCACGTCCAGAAGAAACTCTACAAGGCCCATGTGAATGAAAAGATGGCGCGACGCCGGCAGATTCAGTTGATGAGGCACCTCAATGTGCCTGATGTGAAGAGCGGTTCCGAGAAGAGCATCACTCCTGAGGACAAGTGGTGCCTTGCCAACTGTCAGTGGTCATATGATGAGCCTACCACCTCCACCACTCGAGCGACTGTGGATGCAATGGAGACTGACGCTCAGATTGCTGAGGACGACGAGGACACTGAAGACTCTGACGATGGTGACTCGGATGCCTCTCTGGCGACTGGCGAGGAGCTGTACTGAGCCCTGGGGCGTTAGTCTCGCTCTTTTCCTTTTTGGTGCTTGATGCCAAAGGGGGAGAGTTGAGTATTGCTAGGTCACGGGAGTTGCATGGGAGTGTTTCTTCATGTTTGTGGTTATTTGTGCTTCTCTGTGAACTTCCATAGTTTCTATGCTCTTTGAACTTCGTTACCATGAACTCCAGTTGCATGGTGTAAGACATGTGCCAATATCTTATTTATCCATGCACTTTGCTTTCATATGATGTGTTGTTTTTCTGTTTTAATGTTAAGTCACTGGTTGGTTTATAAAACCTAGGGGGAGCATAGATCCTAGTGTCAGCACTTTTGCATTCCAAAAGCAAACTCTATTAAGTGCTCACATTCAGGGGGAGCTCTACCTTTATTCTATAAACTCCCGTGATCGTTTCGTGGTTGTCATCATTCACCAAAAAGGGGGAGATTGTAAGGGCATCTCTTGCCTGAGGTTTTGGTGATGATGACAATCCGTGTTTGGTCTAATCGTGTGTCATTATTACTCAGGTTGATAACTTGTGGCACAAGACGGTTAGACTTTCTCTCTTTAAGGAAAATATCGAAGACGAAGTTTCCGATGCCTTTCTGTTTCTTTTGGTCATAGGAAATCCGTACTATTAAGAGGGAACCCATATCGGAAGGTAATTGGTGAATCAAGTCACGCACACATATTCTTTGCACCCACCATATTGCCTCCGTTCGTGGAGAGAGAGGACCCATGTCATTTCTCCTTATTGTAGATTTCTCCACAGCGGTAGTTCCGCCCTATTGGGCGGTTGTACCAGTGGCCGGTAGTTTTGGTCAAACCACCGCCCCAAGTACCGCTCAGGGGTGATACCCTCTGTACTGGGTGCGGTGGTAGACCGGTGGTGGCCCGGAAGTACCGGTAAGACCGGTACTACCGGTGTTCCGAGCGGTAGTACCGCTCTGACTGCCACCACGCGGAAACTATCTGCCAGGCGGTAGTTCCGGCCCAACCACCGTCCCAACTACCGCCCCTGGTTGAAACCTTCTGGTTTCCAAGCGGTAGTTGACCGGAGGTTGGGCGGTAGTTCCGGTTTTCTCCGGAAGACCGGTACTACCGGGCAAGCCACTGGAAGTACCGCTTTAGTGGCACGGGCGCAGGTTTCTTCACTCACCGGTACTACCGGTTGGAGCAGCGGAACTACCGGTCCTATGGAAATCTGCACATAACGGTTGGATTTGTGGTGACCCTATTTAAGGACCCCCTTCTCCCACCTCCACCTTATCTCTTACCTCTCTCTCTCCACCATTAATGCCATTGAAGCTTTCTTGCCCGATCTCTCTCCCTAGCCAACCAAACTTGTTGATTTGCTAGGGATTGAAGGAGGAGACCTAGATCTACACTTCCACCAAAGGAAACTTGATTCCCCCATACTTTCTTGTGTGGATTTTGTTACTCTTGGGTGTTTGAGCACTCTAGACGGAAGAGGTCACTTCGGAGCCACAATCCATTGTGGTGAAGCTCCGGGGTTTCGTTGGGAGCCTCCAATTAAGTTGTGGAGAGAGCCCCAACCTTGTTTGTAAAGGTCCGGTTGCCACCTTCAAGGGCACCACTAGTGGATTCACGGCACCTTGCATTGTGTAGGGGCGTGAGGAGAATACGGTGGCCCTAGTGGCTTCTTGGGGAGCATTGTGCCTCCACACCGCTCCAACGGAGACGTACTTCCCCTCAAAGGGAAGGAACTTCGATATCACATCCTTGTCTTCACCGTCTCCACTTGTGGTTATTTCTTACCTTTACTTGTGCAAGCTTTACTTGTTCAATTCCTATAGCTTGCTTGTGTTGTTGTTTTCCTTTCCTTCCATTAGTTGTCATCATAATAGAATATCTAGACAACTTACTTTGACGCTTAATTTAAAGTGGTTAAGAAAAGCTAAAAATTGTTAGTTGCCTATTCACCCCCCCCCCTCTAGTCAACCATATCGATCCTTTCAGATGGTGCTCCATTAAAGCGAAGGAAAGGTGGTGCAAAGGAACAAATGTGTACATGATGATTCCACCCTAACCTTTCGGAAGCGGACCCCCTCTTAATACTACGGCTTTCCTACGACTCAAATCCACCGAAAAGAAACGTAGAGAAACGCCGTCTTTGATAGGTCCCGAGGGGCAACAAATTGTCTTGTGCCTAGACATGAGATATCTGAAATGCTCAATGCACACGATTAGTCTACAAGAGTACTGTCACCAATCACCAAAACAACATAGGGAGAAGTATGCCCTTACACCTAAGATATAGAGGAGTGAAAACTCCAACAGAGAAGAACAGGCATAACCTCCAACATCGAAAACATCATAGAAGATGCATGTGAACTCCGTTTTGGATGAACTCAAGCTTGAAGATGACCAAAAGCTCCAATCTCACAAGGAGAAAAACCAAACAAGAACCAGGAAAGATGATGCAACGATGCAATGGTTTGAGATCTCTATGAACGATGATCAAGCTACTCACTTGATAGACCCCTGGATAGTACGACAATCGATCCTATAACCCGGTCTCCCAACTACCACCATGAGACCGGCAAAATAGAGAACCTATCAAGGGCAAACCTTTGCCTTGCGCATAATCCACTTGAGCTAGATGATGAGGATCTTGTCCTCCTCAAGATGGACCACCTTTCTTGATTGCGCCCGCTCGGTGAAGACTAGTAGATTGCTCCCTCATACTCCACTATGGGAGAGCTACTCTTCGGCACATCTTCACAAGTCCATTGTCACCACAATGGACGGCAAGCTTCAAGCATGCTCTCTTTGTGATGCTCCACTTGAACTTGCACACTGTAATCTTGATGACGATCACCACTTGATGTCATCCTCCATGGTTTTGTATGAGATCTTCCTTTTTATGCAAACCCATGGAAGCATATCTAACCCCACGCAGAACTCTCACATAGACCATGGGTTAGTACACAAAGCGTAATGGATAATGCTTACCATACCATGGGATAACTTGATCCCTCTCGGTACATTTTCTACGCTTTGCGTGTTGATCAACATGATTCACTCTTTGACTTAGTCTTGATCAACCTTGAATCATGACTAAGCTTTAGATAATTCCTTGAATAGCACCTTGGTCAACACATAAACTCCTTGAAACCAACACATGGACTTCAAGAAATTCCCATGGACAAAACCTTCAAATGTAACTCAAGGCAACCATTAGTCCATAGAGATTGTCATCAATTACCAAAACCAAACATGGGGGCACCGCATGTTCTTTCAGCTTGCTACTACAATACTAAGTTTATTATCTTGTAATTATTTTTATTTTTATTCTCGCAAAGTACTTTTTGTTTTATTCTTGTTCTAGGTAAAGCAAACGTTAAGTATGTGTAGAGTTGTATCGGTGGTCATAGAACTTGAGGGATTATTTGTTCTACCTTTAACTCCTTGTTGTGGTCGACACTCTTACTTATAGAAAAAGGCTACAAATGATCCCCTACACTTGTGGGTCATCAGCATCTTAAGGGCATCTCCAACATCAACCCGCATATTTCCTTCCGCATTCGTCCGCGGGGAGGGGGGACTAGTCCGTGCATATGAATGTGGGAGGCTGCCATCCAACGCTGCCCGCATACATTCCAACCCGCATTTGAACTAATCGGACAACCTTCATGCATACTGGTCCATATTCATCAAAGTTCGAACAGAAAATAATACAAATCATCCATACATAGCATGCAAATTAGGTACAGTACAACAATATCTCAAATTAGATTAGATTAACCAGATGTCCAACAAATTTTTCATCAACGGATCATGCCCTCCACACATACTCCCTCTTCACCTTCATCCAATAGTGTGTGCGCGTAAATGGTTGTCCTTCTGTAATGTGGTACATCTCGGCAGCGCGTGCGGGCTACATAATATGTAGACCAACATTAAGTAAACGACTAAATCATCAAGTTGGGCAAGAGAAAGAAAAACTTACGATCTCGTCCTTTGCCGTGTGCAATGGCCACCTTGCCTCCAGCTGACGAACCATGTTAGAAATCTTGGGGGCACTGGTGTGGATAGCGTGCCAGCGATACGATAACGACCTCACATTGTGTTCTTGAATGATGTACAGGTCGTAGGGCGCAATGTGCTTTAGTGCGTGAAACGATCCATGCACTTGGTACAAGAAGGTCCTCCCTCTGCTCTTGCCTAGGAAATCCGCGGGTACGGCCAACCATATATCGCACGCCAACTCATCCTCCATGGTCGAGTAGTTCCCTATCCTTCGTACTATAAAGAAATGACGTAGTGTTCGAAAATAAGCTCAATGTCCTTTAACCAAACACTCGCTGAGTGTGGTGTCCGCTATAGAGGTCGTCGACGGGGAAGGGTGTGTACTTGGATACAAACGGCTTCAAGATGGACAACGTCACCGTAGAGGTGAGCAGACGCGTAGGTGTTGGTTGCAGATGTCCGCATTGCCTGTGTGACGGACAAAGACGTACAACAGTGGCGGTGGAGATGAAGGGTCCGGATGCAAAGCAAGAGGAAGAAGGGTAGTGGACGAAAAATAAGACCAGAAGGAGGATTGGGTGGGCCGGAGGTGTCGGAGTCCTACGTGTCTGATGTCTGGACTACTGCAAACACCCCCTTTGTACAATTTACGAGAAAAAAAAACGTCTGAACCCCTCAATGGACCGATTCACGTTCGTGTTGGATGACTTTCGCTGTCCGGATAGTGTCATGCGCACATGGTTTAAGGATCGGCCCTAACCTCATTGTCTTTTGCATTATTTCCGGCCTCCCAAATATGGCAAATCTTTACCATTGGCCTCGCCGAAGGAAATCAAAAGTCTACTGCGGTCGACCGCGTCGGGGTCTTGGAGATGCCCTTTGGATGCTCCGCGGCCGAATAGGCAAAGGAGCGCTCTGTACCCTGCTCTCCTAGGTTTTACTGATTCTCCTTATGGCGGCGGCGCTGCGGACGCCGGCGATTCGCAGTCGCCCCCTCGCCGCCTACACAGTTCTCCGGACCCGCAGTGGCTTCTCCACTAATCCACCACCCCCGCACACACCCGCCACTCTCAGCGCCGAGCTCCTCCGCCTTCTCTCCGCCGCCCCCGCCTGGACACACGACCTGGCCCGAGCCGTCTCCTCCACCCTCTCCGCCGCCCCTCCCCCCTCCCCCGATGTTGTCCTCTCCGTCCTCCGCTCCCTACACAACACCTCGCTCGCCGGCCCCTTCTTCCTCCTCGCCTCCTCCGCCTCCTCTCCCCACCCACTGCCCCCCGAAGCGTATAACACCGTCCTCCCAGTCCTCTCCCACGACCTAGCGGCTCTCGACAAGGTCCTGGAAGAGATGTCCCTCCTGGGCTACGGCCTTCCCAACCCTGCCTGCGCCACTCTAGTCGCCACCCTCGTCCGCTCCCGCCGCCTCGACGAAGCCTTCCATGCCATTGGCACCATGCGGCGGCTCAAGTTCAGGCCGGCGTTCTCTGCATACACCGTGCTGATTGGCGCTCTGTCTGAGGCGCGGCAGCCCGAGCGTGCGCTGGAACTGCTGCGGCAGATGCAAGAGGTCGGGTATGAGGTGGGTGTGCCTCTTTTCACGACGTTGGTTCGGACCCTGGCCCGTGAGGGAAGAGTGGAGGGCGCGTTGATGCTGGTGGATGAGGTGAAGGGGAGGTGCCTTGAGCCAGATATTGTGTTGTACAATGTGTGTATTGATTGTTTTGGAAAGGCTGGGAATGTGGACATGGCCTGGAAGTTCTTTCATGAGCTGAGAGCCCAGGGTCTGCGGCCAGATGATGTATCATACACAAGCATGATCTGGGTGCTTTGCAAGGCAGGGAGACTAGGTGAGGCAGAGGAGTTATTTGGGCAGATGGAGGTGGAAAGGGCTGTGCCTTGTGCTTATGCATATAATACTATGATCATGGGCTATGGGTCAGCTGACCGGTTTGATGATGCTTACAAGCTGCTTGAGCGGTTGAGGGAGAGGGGTTGTATTCCATCTGTTGTTTCATTTAATTCAATTATCACATGCCTCGGGAAGAAGAGGAAGGTTGATGAGGCACTGAGATTGCTTGATGTCATGAAGAAGGATGCTAAGCCAAATACCTCGACGTATAACATCATTATTGATATGTTGTGCATGGCTGGGAGGGTTAATGAAGCATATAAGATACGTGATGAGATGGAACTTGATGGTCTGTATCCAAACTTAATGACGGTTAACATAATGGTGGATAGGCTGTGCAAGGCAAAGCTGCTCGATGAGGCCCATACAATATTTGAAAGCGCGAGTCAGAGAGGCTGCAATCCTGATTCTGTGACGTACTGTTCCCTTATGGATGGCCTTGGGAAGAAGGGGAAGATTGATGAGGCCTATAGACTATTCGAGAAAATGTTGGATGCAGGCCACAATGGTAATCCTGTGTTATATACTTCCTTGATCAGGAATTGCTTTCTGCATGGAAGGAAAGAAGATGGGCACAAGATCTTCAAAGAGATGATCCGTCGAGGATGCCGGCCTGATCTCATCCTACTTAACACATATATGGATTGTGTTTTCAAAGCAGGTGAGATTGAAAAGGGAAGAGCAATTTTTGAGGACATCAAGAGTTATGGGTTTCTTCCTGATGTTCGAAGTTACTCCATTTTGATTCATGGTCTCACAAAAGCTGGCCAGGCTAGAGAAACGTCCAATATTTTTCGCGCAATGAGTCAGCAAGGTTTTGCACTTGATGCTCGAGCTTACAATGCTGTTATTGATGGGTTATGCAAATCTGGAAAGGTAGACAGGGCCTATGAAGTTCTCGAGGAGATGAAGCTAAAACATGTCTCTCCAACGGTTGCTACATATGGATCGATTATTGATGGTCTGGCCAAGATTGATAGGTTAGATGAGGCTTACATGCTTTCTGAGGAAGCAAAAACGAAGGGAATAGAATTGAATATTATTTTGTATAGTTCTCTCATAGATGGCTTTGGGAAGGCTGGCAGGATAGATGAAGCTTATTTAATTTTAGAAGAGATGCTGAAGAAGGGTCTGACTCCAAATGCTTATACATGGAATAGTCTCATGGATGCTTTAGTGAAAGCTGAAGAAATCAATGAGGCCCTTATTTGTTTCCAGTCAATGAAGGAAATGAAATGTCCACCAAATACCTATACATACAGCATTCTTATAAACGGCCTTTGCCGGGTACAGAAGTACAACAAGGCTTTTGTGTTCTGGCAAGAAATGCAGAAACAAG
This sequence comes from Secale cereale, assembly GCA_902687465.1. NCBI lineage: Eukaryota > Viridiplantae > Streptophyta > Magnoliopsida > Poales > Poaceae > Secale > Secale cereale. The sequence continues at coordinate 269,745,959 of LR738711.1, read as the reverse complement.
GTTTGATCCCAAACATTGTCACTTACACAACCATGATCTCCGGGCTTGCAAAGGGAGGGAACGTAACTGATGCTTACAACCTCTTTGTGGGTTTCAAAACCAATGGCGGAGTGCCTGACTCTGCATGTTTCAATGCTCTTATAGAGGGTATGAGCAATGCAAACAGAGCAATGGAGGCGTATCAGATATTTGAAGAAACTCGTCTAAGGGCATGTAGAGTCAATGTGACGACATGCGTCAGTCTTTTAGACGCTTTGAACAAGTCTGAATGTCTCGAGCAAGCTGCGGTCGTTGGTGCAGTTCTGAGTGAGATTTCCAAATCCCAGCATGCTTCTAGATCTTTGTAATATTCAGGATCTTGTATTGTGACATTTGTTGTTGCAGAATTTGCATCTCTGCTGTGACTGAGTTGGTCTGGCTGTACAGTTTGTGCTTCTTGCTCACTTGATATGGGAGTTTTTGTGGCTTATAATATATATTTTAAATGGCTGAAATTAAATGCATGCCTGCTGTGCTGCTGTTTGGAGAGAGGACATTCTTCTGCAGTTCCCTTGATTCTGGTAAGGTTCTGAATCTTCAAATTTATATCTGCTTCTAGAAAAGAAGAAAAATCCAGTCACAATGCCTAATCATATGTTGGAACGAAACCTCTTTTCAGGTAAGCTAATGATTTGAACCCTCCAAGTTATTGCATTAACTTATTTTGGAACATCATGTCAAACCTTAGCCATATGAACCACAATTAATGCAAAAAGTTTAGTTTGAATATTCCCCTCCTTACTGTTTTATTTTTAAACATTATTAGAATTTAGGAACAATCTTCAATATTTTGCCATTTGAAATGATGAAAGTTAGCCAATTCATAGTACGGTGTGCTCCTCTAGACTTCTCTTCATTGGTGGTCTTGTTGAAAATTCCTATGAAGTTCCTGTGAAATTCCTTCACTCCAAACAGGCACCAATCACATGATTGGAACAATGGAGTTGAGTTCATCATTAATGATAAAAATTTAAGTTTGGTAGCTTGCTGAGCAATGTTTTTGCCATCTTGATTTTATTTTACTGTATTAAGTTGATTTAGTTTGAATATTTATTATTTTGCCTCCTTGCTGTTCAAATGTTCAAAACATTTGAATTTAGAGACAATCTTCAGCATTTTGCCATTTGGAGTGTTGAAAGTTAGCCAGATCATAGTATGATACGCTCCTCTAGACTTCTTGTCGTTGGTGTTTTTGTTGGAAATTCCTGCATTTGAAACAGGCGCCAATCACATGATTTGAGGAATGGAGTTGAAATTTCATCATTGATGTTAAAAATTGAGTTTGTTAGCTTGCTGTCCAATGTTTTTGGTATCTCGATTTTTCTCCTGCTGTGTTAAGTTGAAGGTACAGTTGCTGCTTATATGTTAGGGCCTCTCAAACTATTGTTTCTGGCTTGTGAAATTTGTTAAGTTGAATGTGAGTTTGCCAATCACGCATTTCATGATGAAATTGGGTGAACTCTGCAAAGTTGCCGGTTCTTGGTGCTCAGGCACAACATTTTCACTCTGAAATTGAAACCCCTGATCAAAGATGCTGTCATCACGCTTATCCTCCACAATCATGTTGTGCATGATCACACAAGCAATCATCACCTCCCACAGCTTCTTGGTGCTCCATGTTCTAGCAGGGTGTCGAACGATAGCTCATCGAGATTGAAGCACACCAAAAGCACGCTCCATCTCCTCCCTAGCACTCTCTTGTGCTTGGGCAAATCTCCGCCTCATTGTCTTCACAAGAGTTGACCTCTGAGGATAGATAACATGCCTTCTGCAAGCCTTGCGAACACTGGAGAGCACTGTAGCACGTTGATGTCATTGTGAGAACCAGCCATGCCGAAAAAAGAGTGTTAAATCCAAAGATCTTGTGAAGCCACCGCTTCAATTATGACATTGCAAGCTTTCACACGCCCCTTGTATTACCCCTGACAGTTCTTCCACTTCCAGTGCATACAATCTATGCTACCAAGCATTCCCGGAAAGCCTCTATCTGCATTGATCGCCAACAATTGGGTTGTATCCGCAGCATTTGGCTCTCTCAGGTACTCAGGGCCAAACACTGCTACCACGGCCTTGTAGAACTTGTACAATGATGCGAGATATTTGGACTCACTCATGTGGACGCACTCATCCGCAAGATCACTAGGAATTCCGTATGCAAGCATACAAATAATCGTAGTGCATGTCCGATAAGAGGAGAAGCCAACCTTTCCGATGGCATTCTCCTTGCACTCAAAGTAATCATCATATGCTACCACTCCCTCCCGAATACAAATCATGTCTCGCCATCCGGAAGCGGCGTCGGAAAAGTTTGGGATTGAAGAGTGGGGACGTGCATTGGAAGTAATGGTGAAGAGTAGGCAATGGATGCTCTATCTATTGCGGTTCAATGCCGGAGCATAGCCCGGGATTGATCCCCTAAACCTCGGCCGCTGCCTAGCAATGTGGTCATTGATGACCAAAGCCGCAACCACGATCTCCTCATCATCCGACAATGAATCGTCCGATGAACAAATGAAGTTGTTGAAAAAATACTCATCCCCACTATCCATTGTACCTTGCGGGCAAAGCGACGAACACCTTGCGGTCTTGGCGGAGATGCGACCGTTGAAGAGCACCTAGGTTGTGGAGCGCGAGGAAGCAGGCTTGTCAAAGCGGATCCGAGCACGACAGGCGACTGAGAAGCGCGAGTCCGACGGTACTGGAGCAGTTGGGCAGTGCCTGCGGCCGTGGTTTCTAGTGGACAGGTGGCGGCGAGAAGAGGCACTAACGCCGGCAAGAACTGCCTCCGATGCGGCGGTGAGGTGGGACGACTGTGTGGATGCAGGCGACGGCCTGGGCAGTGTCCGAGTGGCCGGAAAGTGGGCGGCGGCAGCGAGGGTGGCGAGGGGTGTCGGGCATGAAGGGGAGGGGGAATTGCCTACGTGACACCGACGGGCAGGCCGGGG
>LR738711.1:269710653-269742922 GCA_902687465.1 Secale cereale | reverse complement strand
ACAAGGAGAGCGTCGCATGCGTACGCTTTGTGTCCGTGCGGACGCAAACCGTGCCCAAATTTGGGCTGCAAATGGGTCATGGGCGGATGAAAAACGGATGCCCGTCCGTTTGGGTCGCCGCGTTGGGATGCGACTTCTGTCCGTTTCGACCCAAACGGGACGCGCGCGGACCAAATGGGGTCGTGCGTTGGAGTTGGCCTTTAAAGCCTTTTGAGTTGGCCAGATCTGACAATTTTATTGGCAGAATAGGTGGTGCTCATTGCTGACTGTTTTTCATAATTTAATAAGTGCTTGGTTCTAGGTCTCATGGTATTGACATTCAGATTTTAGGCACAGTTGTTTGTCGGAACAAAATATTACTCCCTTTGAGGAATATGGTGTGTACATGAGTTTCATTACAATAGTCATTGAGTGAGCTACAAATTTAAAGCTTGTAGACATAACATGTCAGTATGTGTTTATAGTTTCAGTTCTTGCACATGGAGTTAGGGTATGTGAGGGCATTTGAGTTGATTTGCTATGATAAGACCCCTTACTTGAAAAGATGCTGCTTCTGTGAGTGGATGTGCCTATTTCTGTTACATATGAATAGATGGTTATGCCAGCGGCTTCTGTGAGAACTACGTATTTATTTAGCTCTGTCTAATTGTGCACGAAACAAGTACTCCCTCTGTAAACTAATATAAGAGCGTTTAGATAACTAAAGTAGTGATCTAAACGCTCTTATATTAGTTTATGGAGAGAGTATCTTATTCTGAATCTGTCTTGCTGTACTATTTCTAGATTTGCAGTGTTACTAATGTTTAGAAATAATTCATGCACTGCTTCCTGTTTGGTGCTACCATTTAGATTGTTATAGTGCCTTCTTCATGCATCTACTGACTATATTTGTTTCATGCGCCGTTGTTCTTCCAGGGTGACCTTTGCTGGGATTTTCCTGTGTTTGTTCGGCGGAGCAGCTGATTAATAGCTATTCAGAGGAAGTAGTCGATAGTTAGAGGTGTTGTGGTTCTGGTTTCTTCAGGTGCTTACTCTTCCTGCCGCTTCCTTTTATATTATGTCAATGTCGTTACTTTTTAGCCCTTGCCTACTTACATCTGTACGTTTACTTAAGTCTAATGGTGTTTTCTTTGGGTTCTTTTCCTGTCCTATGTTGGTTGGATGTTTTCTGTTGTTGCTTGGTTACTGCAGGATGTTCTGTGTTCCACTCTTCATATGTCCAATTGTTGGAGATGGTTGCTTTCCAATGTCGTTTGCCCTCCCACTTTTCTATCTAAGTGAGGTAGCCGGCAATGGTTCAGTAATCGGAGGGGTGGATATTGAGGTTGCGGTTGTCCAGCAAGGAGCCACGCCTAAGAGGCTTTTCTTTTGGGCTTGTGTTTCGGCTGGCTCGCGATGCCCCTTCGAAGAGGTTGCTTCCAAGCCGTTCGGTTCTTACTATGAGGAGATGACGGCTTAGGGCATCTCCAACAGTTGCAAGATAGGTGTTAGTAAATTTGCCACCTAGGACACAATGATGACGTGGCATGTAATAAATATGGAGAGAGAGCAAAGTTGTATGTAAAATTACCAACAATCATTACACAAGCTTCAAGGTGAAATAGAGAGCAATCACATTATTTTCTCATCATCTATTGGATAACTTAGATACAATCTATTGGAGTAGTTGTATAATAGCTTGTTGGTTGATGACATGAACATTTTACCAACAAGACTAACATACAATCTATTGAAGATGCCCTAGAGAACCTGCCCATTCTGCTATTATTCTTCGGCTTCCCTCGCTCGGTCATCTATGTGTCTGCCAGTCGTGTCACCAGTATGAATGTAGCGCCCCAGTGGAAAAATTTATGCAGTCAGTTGATTTTATCAGTCATTGTGTCCCCCGGCGCCGTCATGTACTCATGGCTCTGTTGTACTGAGTACATTCAATAGGTGTCATGGCCTTTACCGCCTGATTGTAAAAGTGAGTACAACTATACTCTGCATCGAGCGAGGTTTCTCTCGGCTCCTTTAACTCCACTTCCGGAGCGAACCATCCTTTAGCTTAATTAGGCGGAGCCGTCAAAACCCAACTCTTCAACTCCACGGAGCGGCAAGTTCCGAACAGGGCCTTAGAGTATCTCCAGCCGCGCCCCCAAGAAGGTCCTCATGTGATTTTTCGGCCGCCGGCCAAAAAATCGGCCTAGTCGTGTCCCAAGAGCCCAGTTTTCGCCGGCTCGGGCCGAAATTGGCGTTGACGGACCCAACCCGAACCCGGCGCCCTGGGGTCGCTTGGGGGCGCCGGACGAATCTTTTTTGGCGCGAAGAGCCGCGGGCCAGCCGCGTCGAGTCGACTCTCTTCTCGCCGCTTCGTCGTCCTCATCGCCTCGTTTCCCGCGGCGAATCAATGCCAAAGCTGCGCGCGCTGCCGCGCTGGCCAGCCTCCATTGATGCCTCACGGGCGGCGCAGTGAAGGCCGGGCGATGCGCGTCCCCTCGGCTGTCACGCCATCACGCCACGTGTAACGCGCCGGCCAAGCCGACCACGCAGCGCCTCCGCCTATATAACCCGGCCGCCAGCGCGCCGGAGTCTCGCACAGAAACTCCACCGCCGACGCGCCCATTCCTCCCCCTTCCTCCTCTTGCCGTCTCCAGTTGAGAAGAATGGCCGAGCGCTTTCTAGTCGACGGCGCGGCGGTGAATGGCTTCGGGCGCCGCCATCTTCACGAGCACGAGGTTCGCCTCCTTTTCGAGGCCGAGTACCCGGTCTCGCCGGACATGCGGGTGCCCGGGGCTTGGAGGATCAGCGCCGGCGGCGTGCGCCACCACCACCCACCGAGGCAGCGCGGCGTACGGAGATCGCACGTATCCGCGCATCCCTGCCGCGTGCGGCGAGGGAGGGGCCCCGGTACGTCCCCGACAGCCCGATCTGGGAGCCCTACTTCCGTCGCCGTCACGACGAGCAGCTCGAGGCCATCAACTACGTCGTGCCCTCCGGCACGCTCAACGCCGACGGCCGGCGCCGGCGGTGGGGTGTGCCCGGCCGCACGTTGGAGGCCGTCCTCGAGTACATCGAGGGCGGCAACACGCCGCGCCTCGAGTACCTCGCTCCCCCGTCTTTCTCACGCCGCCGTGGAAGCTACTGGACGCCGAGGCGCATGGAGCAGCCCGGGGCGTCCTCCTCCTCGTCCGGCCGCTCGTCGGGCTCTCCCTGCCTCCGCCTCCGCCCCGTCAAGCCGGAGCCCCGGGACACGCCTATCAGCCCGCGTACCCGCAGCTCCGGCGTCCTCGTCGAGCCCAAGTCGGAGCCCGGCCTCCCCGCGGAGTACGAGGAGATAGCCCGGCGCGGCTTCTCCGGCGAGGACGCCCTGCGGTGGGCGCGGGACGACTACCTCCGCGACGAGATGGTCCGGCAGTGCCGGGCCCTGGAGGAGATCGCTGCCCGCAAACGCGGGCGCGAGGACGAGAACGACGTCGTGGTCCTTGATAGCGACGACGACGACGACGCCCCCGGACCGTCCAACCCGCCGCGCCAATCGGGGGAGGGATGTAGCAGGGACGGCGGCGGCGGAGGCGGGGACGACGACGACGACGACTACACGCGGTTCTACAGCCTCCTCGGCATGTAGAACCGCGTGGGCGGACGGCGGGCGGCGAGGGAGACGGCGAGGAGCGGCGATGGAGACGGCGGGGGCAGCCCGTGCTAGTTTTTCTTTTTTTGTAAAATATGTTTAAATTTGAACGAACTCACCGATGTTTGCGTTAAATTGAGCCGTGTTTGCGCCGAATTTGTCTTTTTCAAAAAAACGTGGGCGCCGTGAGCCCGTGACTGAGGGGCATCACGCCCCCAGTGCGCATTTAGCGCCGGTGCGCCTCCAGGGGCATTTTTAGCCCCTATTAGAGGACCAACGGCTGGAGATGCTCTTAGTTATGTCGTCATTCTTTTCGTGCCATTTTTCACCGTCTCCCCTCGCCTGACCTGTTATGCCATCGTTTAGTTCGCTAATACAACTGTTTGTTTGCATTCACACAAACATGCGGGTGCAAACGTAGATCGGTCAATTAGTAATTCACGTGACCCAAGTGTTTTTAAAATACAGGGTCAGCTCCACCATCGGATGGGTACCCTCTACCAAAAAAAAGGTGAAACACTGGAATTTGTCTAGTTGGATAGTTAGGGTATCTCCAATGCCATTGTCCGGACCAATCTGCCGACATGTATGTGGGAGCTGACAATTCAATCGCATCCCCTAAACATCCGCCCAATTCAATCCGTGGACATGTACGGGGGAGCCGACCATCCAACAACATCCCCTAAACGCCCGCCCAGGTCCGTGCAATTTCATTTCAAACGCATATTAATATGAGAGCAAATTAAAAATGTGGTGTTCATAGTGCCCGATCATAATCAAAAAGTATGGTCCCCAGCAATTATGTCCAAAGTTTTTACATACGCTCGATCACAAAAGTATCCACCTGACAGTGCATGCAAAAAACGGCGTTTTGCCTTGCTAGACTGGCTATCCGAGCCGCCTCGCTCACTCTGTCGCAGCCTCCTCACCATTTGGCTCCTTTTCAACCGCCAAGCGCTTCAACATCTTGGACGACGCGCACGATCATCACCGCATCGTCATCCAACTCCTCTATCCTCATGGTCAACATGTTGGTATCCTCTGAAGTGGCTACGAGCTCAACCCTCCTCTCTTTGAGCTTGAGCTTCTTCTCAGTCGCCGCCATCAAGATGTTAAACCTCTCGGCCTTCTTTTGCTCCTTCGCGTCGGAGGGCTTGACTGACAGCGTAGAAAACCGAGAGATCACTGCATAGGGTTGCTCATGGGGCGGAGCGTGCGTAGAGGACCAGAACAGGTACATACGGAATAAGGGTTACCTAGGTTCAGGGCCTCGTGGTGAGGTAATACCCTACATCTTGTATGTCTGCTTGTAATGATTGAGGTCTTGTATGAAAGATATTGGATGCCGATTAGGTAGGCTCCTACCTCCCCTTGTATAGGTGGATGAGGGACAGGGTTACCTAGGCTCAAGTCGGGTTACATGGCTTGTCGCCCAAGTTGATCTACTAATAGATGTATTCTAGTACAAGTAATGACGTTCTCCTTTTGAGGAGGCCCACCGACAAGATGAAGGGCATGGGCTGAAGCGGGCCCCAAGGCCAGCTTGGCAACCCAGTTCGCAGGAGGTCGGATACCCCTGGTGTATTGTAAGGTCATTGACACATGCCTCCTCTTATTCGTGAAGATGTCCTCAAATCTCTCTGTCATCTTGATCGCTGCCCCTTCTCGCTTTTGCTTCTCCTCCCACTTCTTTTCTCGAGACCCCCTTCTAACATTCTTGGGCGGCTCTTTTGTTGGGTCGGCTGGATCACCCATGCCGAAGCCGGTAGTCTTGATGGAGGGCGATAGTTGCCACTTGAGTATCCTGTTCAACTTCAACCAACAATGCATCAAGACGAAACTCTTATTCTCCACTTTTAAAAACAAGTTGCACGCACGGGAGAGTTAGAAAGAAATACATTGTCAATGAGTTGCATATCCAGCCAAATTACCAACCCATAGAGCATATCCAACCAAATGACCAACACATATAACAACTTAGATTGACGCATCACTTGACCATTGACGAATTAATTGTTTTAAATGGCCATTTGGATGATGATTGTGTATTGTGCTTTTCAGTCTTTTGTAAGAACATGAACTTACTTTTTTACTTTAATCGTGAATCAGTGACGCAGGGCAATTATTACCTAGTAGGAGTAAATGTGAAAAGGAGAGAGGAAGACCCAGTCGATCTCGCGCTCCTCAATCCACAACCGCCGCCGCCGCCGCCATTTCCAATGGCGTCGCCTCGCCACCGCTCCATCCCGCTCCGCCTCGTCATCCTCTTCCTCGTCTCACTATGTATCCTCCTCCTCCTCCGCCGCTCCTCCTACGCCACACCTCCGCTCATAGCCGCGGGTCCGGCTCCGGATCCCCACCGGTTCTCCCTCCTCATCAAACTCCTGGCCTACGATCGCCCCGCCCCTCTGCTCCGCTGCCTCCGTTCCCTCGCGTCTGCGGACTACGATGGCGACCACGTCGCGCTGCACGTCCTCCTCGACCACCGCCCGCCCAACTCGTCCGCCCCACTCCTCGCAGCGTCCCACGAGATCCTCACCGCCGTGGACGCCTTCCCCTGGCCGCACGGGGAGAAGCGCGTCCACTACCGGACGGCTAATGTGGGGCTCCAGGCGCAGTGGATCGAGGCGTGGTGGCCTGGCTCGGACGACGAGTTCGCCTTCGTCGTTGAGGACGACCTCGAGGTCTCGCCGCTCTACTACAGGTTCCTAAAGCGGGTGGTCATGAGGTACTACTACGACAGGGAGAACTACAGTCCCTACGTCTTCGGCGCGTCACTGCAGCGCCCCCGGTTCGTCGCAGGTGAGAGCTTAGTAAGCAGTGTGAACGCTTGCTGATTTTCTGGCTTAGTTAGGACTTAGGAACGATAGATCTTTGAATTTATGTTTTGTTGCGCAAATGTGTATGCTAGGTTGCAATTGCATAGACCATATTGTGGCCTTGTGTATATGTGTACCACTCTTTCATTGATCCTTGCTCTATAGTTAGGACCTTAGGATTTGTTAGAAGACTGTTAGGTGGAAGATGGAAAGTATTTTGCACTGTCATGATCTTTTTTATTGTGGGGATGTGTTATCATGATCGATGGGGATATGGAGCCCCTGAGATCAAATTGGGTTCAGAGTATTCTGAAGTTAATTAGTACCATTTTGGATTTTGTGATGCTAAATTTGTGAAACTAAACTGGTTATTATTGCTTTGTATAGTTTAAATAGAGTAATAAAGTCTGAAAAAACCTTGAACTCATACTGCTCATCGGAATCAAACCCTGACCTTCTAATCCCTGAAATGGACACCCTATAATTACAGATCCCGATCAATCCTCACCCTAAATACGTCTGGCACACCGAGCAGCCTGACCATGGCACACATCCCTATTTTGTGCTGGAGCTCGAGGAACATCGATTGTAGCCCGTACCAAATCAGAGATTGACAGGATTGACAGCGCGAAGCGGAGCGGGTGAGCAAGGTTGGAGTGAATCCGGTCTGGCGTGATGCTCTGGAAGAGGCAGAGGATCATTCTGATGCGCCGGAGGACCAGCGGTCCGTCGATGCCTTCGGTTACGTATCAAGTGTGCCCAGGAAGCGGTGACGCCAATCACACGCAGAGCCGTCCTCTTTGTCCGGCGTGGTGGGCTGCGCACCAGAGGCAGCAGAGACGGCGCCACTCTCCTAGGACGGTTGTAGGCAAGAAAACACCGATACTAACAGCAACCGGTGTATCCGTATTGGATACCGTATCTGATACTGATTCTTTCCCGATACGTCACCGATACCTCTTAGGCTGTATTAGTGTTGTTGGTGGGCTCCTTTCCCTGGTGCTCCCGCTCCCCTTCCCGCTATTATCCTATTGAATTCTCTACCCAGTGGAGGGCTGCTGATTTCCTCCTCCCCCCTTTCTCTCTAACAGAGCTTTTATGTTTGGTAAACCCTTTGGCTGTTGGTTCTTGCTTTTGTTGGAATCTTGGATAAGAAGATAGATAATAAACTGCACTGACTAAATATATGCAAATGGCTTGATGCTTAATTGATAACATATTATTATATAGTTTACAAAAAATAGTCATACTTATCCCCGTATTGGCGTTATTCAGAAATGACGTATTTACATATCTATATCGCCCCGATACTGATACGCGTGTCTGGCGTGGTGGGCTGGGCACCGGAGGTGGCAGAGACAGCGCCACGTCTCCGAGGAGGGTCGTAGGCAACCTCGCTGGGTTGGGGACGGTGGTATTCCTGAGTCATGATGGCCTGTGGCTTCTGCGGCAAGTGCCTCGACCCCGGCGAGGACATCTCGCGTTCGATTCTTGTGTTGCAGGCTTGCAGCCTCACGTTCGATTTTTCTCTTTACACGGATTTGTGGCTAGAACCAAACCAATCTCTTATGTAGTTTTGTGATGCCAATGTGGCATTGTTTGTTTATTTTCCACGTTCCTTGCCGAAGTGGGAGGGTTGATGCTGCACATGTCCGTGATCCTCCGGGCCTGTTGGTGCATGTGGCTGGGCCTCGGCATGGAAATCACGCTGACCCGAAGCATGGCGCACGTCGACCAGTACCACGCCGCTGTTATCGAGATGCGCAAGCTCCAGCTCACGGCCGGACACGGCAAGTGCGAGTGCGACACGGTCGTGACACATGACGACATGCTCTCCTGGTTCATGTGGTAGGGGTCCTCTTCATGAAGATGTGCTCTGCTTGCCATTGCACTGTTGCGTGCGCCATCAGGGAGCTAAAGATGCCGGCCTGCGCCACGTGCCACTGGCCATAACCGCTCCTGTGGCTGCACTTACACCAACATCTCTAGCAGCGCCAAGCTGTTCTTGAAGAAACCGCGACCTTTAATTGCACACTGTGTTGTAGCAGATTTTAGAGAGCGAGAGACTTGGAGAGACGATGAATATGACATGTGCGTCCACCTAGTCAGTGAGAGTAAAGAGTAATCTTAGTGGGAATTGTCTTTTTCCTGGTGCACCAAAGGTAGATAAGGTAAACTATCATCTACTGTCATCTAGTGTGCTAGCTAGAAAAAATGGTGCTTTGCAACTTATCAGTTTCTTGATTAATCTCTCCACAAGCTTGCCTTCAGCCATGGATTCAGATTTATTCTGATGAGTTTGGGCTAATAAACTATAATCTGGCCGCTAAAAGATAAATGCCTTCTAATTGGCTTGGTAGCTGGTGCGTATAAGAGCTTTTGGAATTCCCTGAACCCCATGTCTGTGGTTTTCTTTCTTTTCAGGTCTTATCAACCTTGCTTGCTGTCGACATGTTCGGTTCTTAATTTCCCAACAAGAAATGCTAGGCTGAACTTATTCTGGTGCTGTTGTTTCAGTTGTTTTGGGTGACTATAGCTGGGTAGAGGGTGTGCAACCTGTGCATCTGCCAGGGCCCCCAAATAACTAGGCCCGCCAAATACTTATGCTAAGTGCCAGTACTAGTTAATACTGGTAAATCCCAAGGAAGTTAGTGATGATATCATGATAGTTATAATTGTGTAGGTAATATAGTACCCAACAATGAACCTATCTATCTGGTCATTACTTCTTCACTTGAATTTTCCACCGTTTTTCATTTGGTAACAAGACCCAGTCAAATAATGTCTCATGTAACTACTACAATTATTATTTTCATGTGAAACAAACTCACATCTGATTGTGTTTAAGGTATAAACTTTAAATCCTTACCCTGAATTGTTTTTAATTTCGTTTACAAATAATAAACTTGGCTATTGTGGCTAATTAGTTAAACATTCGATAGGCAATACTAAAGTAGAGTAAATCGGGTTACGTAAATGTGCTTACAATTGGTGATAAATTAAGCATATTGCTATTGCAGAAGTGCAGGGGTTGATTGGTTTTTTCGAGGCTGTATCGAAACTGCTTTGTGTACTGTAAAACTGAATAGCAAAACAACATGCCCAGAATATATACATTCACATACAACTTCGTGAATTGGGCACCAATGCTATTGAAAATGGTAGTTTGGAGAAGGTTGCTGACGAAGGGGAGCCTTGGCGCAGTGGTAAAGCTGCTGCCTTGTGACCTCATGGTCACATGGTCGCAGGTTCAAGTCCTGGAAACAGCCTCTTGCATAAATGTAGGGAAAGGCTGCGTACAGTAGACCCGAAGTGGTCGGACCCTTCCCCGGACCCTGCGCAAGCGGGAGCTACATGCACCGGGCTGCCCTTTTTTGGAGAAGGTTGTTGACAAATATATAGTCGAAGATCTTGTTTTTAGATAGACTAGAAATGTGGCATATTTAACTTATTCCATTGAGTATTCCGATGGTTACACCAGTAGTTCTAATCAGTAATGTTTGCATGGCCTCTCTCCATTAGTGAAGTTTTGGTCGGACCTAGCCGATCCCTTAAACTTAGCGGAGTAATTTTTTTTTTCATTTGAATTTCAATTTCGGCCACCGAAACACATTTCTTTGCTTTATTTCATTCAACGACATTGGATTACATAATAATTCACCAATTCTTTGCTAGAAGAGCAAGACCAAAGGAAACAAGAACCACAATTAGACATTTTAGAAGATATCAAACTTCCATAACTGCTCCCACTAGTTGGATTAATATCTTCTCGATGCCTTCATTGTTGATCTGTGGATTCTCGATCTTGCATACTTCATTCTTCTTTGATTCTAAAGAAGTAGACGTTGCTTCCCCTCTAATTTCTTCTCTAATCTCACATCTAGTCTCATCTTTAGCCTCAATTCTAGCAACGAGTGCACGGACATCTATTAATCTTCATGCTATCAATAGATCGATGTATTCTTCCCAATACCAAAACGAGCATCCATCATCCTACACACATAGATGAGCATTAGTGAGCTACCGAAATTGAACCGAATCAAAACAAGCACATACCCCATCGTTTGTGCATTTGAAGAACACCCATCCTGGATGTTGCGGCGTGGTAGAAACTCGGCGCACCACTTGCTGTGTGCAGTCGTTGCACTGTATGATCCGCAACTCGAGCCGGCGAGCCGCTGCGCGAGCACTGAGCCCGGGTGACGGCCGGCCGTGTATTTGCCGGCGAACCGACGACGGGAGCGATTAGAGTGGCTAGAGGAAGAGCCGGTACCTGCATGTGGCACGGAAGCCTTGCCGGGGCTGTGTGGGCTGCTTCCCGACCAATCTGTGGCAAGGCGGAGCTGCTGGCGGATGGAAACGCCAAATCCGGCGGCGGCGACAGCAGCCGCAGATCCCCTCGATTTTTGGCCGAGCAGCAGGACAAGGAGGTGGTGGAGGACAGCGGCGGAGGCCTACAAGGCTTCCCTAGCGGCGGGCTAGTGCCGGCGGGGAGGGGTAGGAGGGGCGGCGGGGGCGAAGATGCGGCGCAGGAGGGGAGTGAGAGGCAGCAGAGGAGAGCCGCGTCGTTTTACTTGGCGGAGGAGAGAGTGAGTATAAATAGGGAATTTTTTAGGGAGAGGAGTAAAATTATACTCCGTTAGGCCGGATTGGGGATCGTCTAGGTGCCGGTTAGTGGAGTAAAAACTAAGAAGCTAAATATACTCCACTAACCGGTTATAGGGGATCGGTTAGAAATGCCCTTATCTGGGCATAAACTTTTTGTATGAAGTACAAAATATTTAGACTTTGAGGTGAACTTGCGGTAGTTATTACTCCCTCCGATCCAAAATAAGTTTCGCAGGTTTGAACTAAGGTTAGTTCAACGTTAGTACAGAACTGCGACACTTATTATTGATCGGAGGGGGTATTTCTTTACTGTGTCTTTTTGTCATTCATGTCTTCTATAATCAAATTGTTATGACTCTGAAAGAAACTGCCACTAACTGTTATTTATGGAAACTAGTTATTTTGGATTTATTGGATGAGGGTTCATTTGGGGTTCAGTTCAAACTAATATTATCAACGACTCTTGGCTGTTTTTTTAATGATAATTGCTTTTAACGATACTACGAAATGCGTTCTTATAGACTATCTATACCATAGTGTTACGCAGATGCATTTTCATTAAATTAACCCTCATCATTTGAACCAAAAGATTTCTAATCAAACCGTATGTTTGACCTAAGGGCTATATTTAAACGGTGTTATGACTTAATTTGAATTAGGCATCATGGTTGATTTTAGATAAGGGAGATTTAAAGCAAAGCCTAACCCAAATCCCCTTGCGCAAACAGGGAGAGATGTTACCTTCATACTTACAATATACACACTGGTTAACTTCTTACTTATACACTAAAGTGCTGGCAATGGTTCCGTTATTGACTAGTTGACCTTGAATTAAATAGGTAAACATGGAAACAAGATACAGCTGGACAGTGAAACTAGACTATTCTTGTACCAGATGGTTGGTACATGGGGCCAACTTCTCTTTCCCAAACCATGGAAAGAATTTCGATTATGGTATGATGAACAGAAAGCCAAAGGAATCAAACCTATTCTTCAAGGCATGGTAAACCTTTTTCTTAATTAAATTTTCAGTGTGCTTCCTCAGTTTATGTGTTAATTTGTAACCTTGTGTATTATATTTATTAGACTAGTTTCTTTAGATTATTTTGATCTCTATGTGCTGTTGGATTAGTTAGCTTGATAGTAAACGTTGTTCCACTCTCATCCTGTGCAGAAAACTACAGGATGGTACAGAAAGATGGGTGAGAGAATATGGACTCCTTGGTTCATAAAATTTGTTCACTCACGTGGATACTTCAACATCTACACAAACTTCTTGAAGGAAAGGGCCCTCAGCATCTCTCATAGGGATGCAGGTGTGAACTATGGAAGAAGTGTTGGACCAGATTCTACATTGTTAGATGGGAATAATCTCGATTTCAACGTATGGCAATTGCAGCCTCTGAAGAAGCTGAAATGGTATGATTTCTGCTTTGCTGAAATTCTTCCAGGAAGGTTTGTTAGGAAATTTAGTGAACTTGGTTCTGTGCTCAAGTATGTGCAATTAGGAAACAGTGTTGTACTCATAAGTTTGTATTCAGTGGAACAGAGGATTGTGAGAAACCTTATTTGCCATCTTGAGAAGACGGGCATGCGAAATTACGTCTTCCTTGGTGACAATTCAGAGTTTCTGGCTGACCTTGCTCATAGAGGACATGCCGTCATTGATGCTATTGAGTTGCTGCAGGGGATCAAAATAAGTGGTTATATGAGTTCTGATGGTTTTGTTAAGGAAGTACTGGCTAAAGCTTACGTGATACAACATTGCTTGAACCTGGGTTACAATCTATGGGTACTAAATGGTAATATGATTTCACTTGGCAGTAAGTTGGTTGAGCCATCAAATCAATCAGTTGACATTTTTACTGCAGACCCTGTGGATTTGATCTTTATAAGAAGCTCACAAGGCTCTAAAAAAACATGGAACGAGCATATTATATCGAGAGTAGCAGATGGCGTGCTGTCTCCAAAAGGTGATTTTATTGCTTCCGTGAAACATGTGAGTTTTGTTCATATACTTACCAGAGTGTTGGAAAACAATGGCGGTGGTGTGAGGCTGGGGAAACTGAATGAGGAGATAATAACTATGGAATTAGGGCCTAACATGTCAAATAGATCACTGTCGGAGGGTCAAAGTAAAATGCTTTTCTGGTCTGACAGTGTGGCTTCAGATTCGGTACAAAGGCAACTCGGAAATGTGAATTTGTGGTTAATTGACTCAGATTCATCTTGTAGTGCTGTTGTTTGTAATCAAAAGGAGAAGTAGCCTCTGTTATCTTACACATGTTCTTTTTACATTGACCTCCATTAACGGATCCTAAGGTAATATCGAGTATTTGGGACTTGCCCTGCTCTGGCACCCAAGAATATTCTTAGCGTTTATCGATGGATGCATCTGCCATTTCTTTGTGATTTTTGTGGCCTTCAATCCTCCAGAACCCTGCAATTACTTTAGATGTTGTTAACTGCTGGTCTCTGGAGCCAATATTCTGTAATTAATGGGGTCTTAAGGTGTTGATCGTTCTGATTGTTTGGTGAGGTTGAAGTATTCAGTTAGCTATGCTAGTCCCCATTCACTGGTACAATTTTTGAGAATCATCCAGAAGTCTGCAATTACAGTTGATGTTGATAACTGCTGGTCTTTGGAGCCTGGAGCCAATATTCTGTACTTGGGTCCTTAAGGTGTTGATCGTTCTGATTTTTTGGTGAGGTTGAAGTATTCAGTTAGCTATGTCAGTCCCCATTCATTGGTACAGTTTTTGAGATGAACGTTTCCTGGTATGCTCGGTGCCTCGGTGGGAACAGCAGTGTTCCCCGCAGGCTGCCAGGCTCAGACATTGGAGACTGAACTTGGTATGTCTCTTATATCAAACTCTCTGTTCCAATTCTGTAGCAACAATGATTGTCTGCATTGCAAGTCATTTAATTGTTGGCAGCTGCAATGAGAAATACTATCAGAGATTTGCCTATGCTTGTTTTATCGTTTGTTCGGTATGATTAGTTTTCCTTCAGTCTTACAAACTTGTGGTGCATTGGTTGTTGCTTGTGTTTTTATAGATACGTCCGGTGTTTCTGACCACTTGCAACTCAGGCTAGAGGCGACGCCAAGCTTGGAGGCAGCGAAACTTACGCTGGCAGTGTGTACGGGGAAAGCCTCGCAGATGTTACAAGCAGCCTTAGAAGCTGAAAATCACAACACAGCAGATGCTCTGAATAGATGTAGAGAGAGTGTAGCTGGGTGCCGTTGGTGGTGCAGATGCATTGATGCAAATATCAACACAGTACATATTTTACTGTGAGATACGATGAGCATGCATTGTCGAGCTGAAGAGATTTCCCAACCACAGTTGAAGATTCCTAGTAGTAGTAGCTCAATGTTCTTCCACTTGAATGAGGCAGGATTACCTGTCATTGGATCTCTATAAGCACAAACTGTAGACCAATTTTTTAGGGAAAAGCTGAAAGAAGTTTAACTTACCCTGAACTTTCCAAAACCATTTAAACAACCGACGAAGACCTTTAAAGCGTTTTTCGAGGATATGAAACATGGACTACCATTAGTTGATCGACACCTCAACACCGCTCCCAGATGGCGACCTCCTTGCTCTTTCTTCATCCCTACTCAACAGGTAGATCCACACCGCTACCAGTCCTACTTCCATCCTTAGAGCATCTTCAGTCGTTTGCTCCTAAGTGCGTATGCCGGCGCTGTTTTGGGCTTCCCTCGGCGAATATTAGGCCCTTGGCGATATAGGCCTCAGCCACGCCCCCAGGAGCCGGCCCCAAGGCAAATAAATTTTAAACTTTTCATTCCCGCTCCCAAAAAAAGCCACAGATCGACGCTCTTGCCACAGTTCGCAATCAAAATGAGAAGTTCGACCGCAAAAAGGCAGGGCACGTAGGCAACCGCATCAAACGGCGTTGTCGTCCACCGTCGTCGGGGTGGTCGGCGTGCGAGGGCTGCTGGGCGGCGTCTGGGCTCGGCGTCGGCGCAGCTTCGGTGCTGGGCGGCGTCGGCGCAACATTTGTGCTGCTGGGCGTCGCGGAGGCATCATCGACGGGGCTTGTCGGCGGCGTGGGCGTCAGCGGTGTTGGTGGCGCCGTCGACGCCATCTGGTTTAGGATGCGGCCGCGCTCCGCCAAGTACCACGCCTTGAGCTGTGGGTCGTCGCTCCGGAGCATGTCCGCCCCTCCCATCAGGAATGCCAGGTCGGTGTTCCTCTTTTTTGCGGCGACGTTGGTGCGGAGCAGGTCGAGTTTGACGGCGTTGTTCGTCACCAACGTCGACCACCGCGCCTCGGTCTTCTCCTCCCGCAGGACGACCCGGTTCTTGGCGTCCGCAAGGTAGTTCTCGATGGACTCGTGCACACGCGCGACAGCCGCATCGGCTTGTTTCCCCTTCTTGGCCCCTTTGTGGCCATCAGGACGGCCATCGGACGTGCCCGGCGTCGGCGCGTCCGACTTGTACGTCTCCTTAGCCTTGGCGAGGGTGCTCCGGACTTCCGCCCACTTCTCGCACTTGTCGATCCGCCAGAAGACGTGGAGGTACTTGAAGTCTTGGTCGTTGTTGCCCTGGCGAAACATGGCAAACATCCGCACCAGCTGATCCTCGATGCTAGCGCCGCTCTCCGGACGAGCCGCGATCTCTTCGACGATCCCATGCCATTTGTTGCACGCCGTTTGGATGAGCCCCCAATGGTTCGACATCGCCTTCGACCCACGCTGCATGTAGACGCCTTTGAAGTAGGGGTCGACGAGCTTGCGCTCATCGAACTCGGCCTTGATCCGGTCCCAATATGTGTCGATGCTTTGGTTCGTGCCGATGATCGGGTCGAGGCAGACGATTTTCCACGCCTCGGCGAGGCATTCGTCCTCCTTGGACGTCCACTTGATGCGCGGCTCGCCGTTCCTGGCCGCCCTCTTCTTCTTCTTCTTCTTCTTCTTCTTCTTCTTCTTCTTCTTCTTTCCTTTGCTCGCTTGAGCAGGCACCGTGTCATGCCCAGTATGAGATTATACCTCCCACGTGTCGAGGCACGACTTAAAGGCATAAGCTCATACTAGAATGATCTCAAGTATGGTATCTTTGCATGACTCATGTAAAAGAGGGATGAAATTGCAAAAGAGTAGTTGGCTTACACTCGCCACGTCACACAATACATTACATAAACAATCATCATCCAAATAACATCAGAGTCCGACTACGGACGAAGATCCAAATGAAAGATACCATAAAACACAAGCCCGGATCGCCCCTAGTAGGAACCACTACTGATCGTTGAACAACGTCACATACATACGGCCAAACTCTTCATCGAGCTCCCAGTGAAATTCTGAACCATCTCCTGCATTGGTCTCAGCGGTACCTACATCTGGTGTTGTAGTATCTGTGAGCCACGAGGACTCAGCAATCCCATAACCATGGGTATCAAGACTAGCAAAGCTTTATGGGTATGGAAAAGGGGTAGTGGTGAGGTTGCAGCAGCGGCTAAGCATAATATGATGGCTAACTTACGAGTACAAGAATAAGATGAGCATCTACGCAAGCGGTCGCAACTAGTAGTGATCGCTAAAGATCCTGCACTACCTACGAGTCAAACATAACCCCACCGTGTTCTCTTCTCAAAGTGAAAAGAGACAGTCACGGTTACTCACACAGTTGTGTGTTTTATCTCGGATCCTCTGTCAAGTTTTCTACAACCGGACATTAACAAATTCCAATCTACCACATAACCGCGGGCACGACTTTCGAAAGATCATAACCCTGCAGGGGTGTCCCAACTTAGCCCATCACAAGCTCTCATGATCAGCAGAAGTAATAATAATATTATCACCCCTTATCTTAGGGACAATCCGATCAGGCTCGGAATCCCGGTGCACAAGACATTTCGACAATGGTAAAACACGTCCAGCAAGACCTCCCGGCATGCCGACACCCTGATAGTAGCCGCGCGTATCTCGTCTCAGGCCACGACCGGATAGGTGATCCTACGAGTAAAACCAGCCCTCGGGTTTCCCCAAGGTGGCCCCGCAGTCTCCCCGTTCGGGACCAACACCATCAGCACTGCCCCCCTGCTATGTAGAAAAGAATCCCGAGGGCGCGACCCCCTATGCAATTTTAGTTAATTAATTAAGTTATTATTATGAGGCAAATTAAAACCAATGTTGGGCCTTGCTGGAGGAGTTTTATTCAAAGACGAAATGTCAAGGGGTCCCTATATACCCAACCGTGTAAGGAACGCAAAATCAAGGAACATAATGCCGGTTTATCGGCTCCTAAGATGGCATGAGTGGAACAAAACACCGAGCAAAAGGCCAAGCCTTCCACCCATGCCCAGTATATAGGCGTGTTAATAATAATAATAGATAATGTGATAGTCCAACAACAAGTTCCAACATGGAACGATCTTCATCTTCACCTGCAACTAACAACGCTATAAGAGGGGCTGAGCAAGCGGGTAACATAGCCAAACAATGGTTCGCTACGAAGGTGTCAAAGATTAGAGGTCTCATGGCAACAAGGAGAGGCTGACAATAAATGATGGGTGGCGCGACATGTAACGATAGCATCGAGACAACTAAGCAAGGCAATGATAGTAAAGGTATCCAAGGTGATGGTCATCTTGCCTGGGATTTCGCGAGGAAGAAGAACAAGCCCATGAAGTAGTCGAACAAATCCTCACAACTCCGCAACCGAACCGAAGCTAACAAGAGAAGCAACCGGAAAGAAGCAAACAACACGGTAAACACACAAGTATAACATGGCATACGATGCACATCCAAGTATGATGCATGTCCGGTTTAAATATGCATGGCATGGCAAAATGCTCAAACAAAACTACAAGTTAAGTGAAGCTCAATATGCAACGAGTTGCATATTGACGAAACACCCCATTTATTTATTTAGTTGACTCTCGTTTATCTACAAGACAAGATTAAATGTTTTTATTAAACATGGCAAGAGGTGAAGCATAAGTAAAACTACACTACCTAGGCATTTTAAATGAGGCCGGAAATAACAACAACAATTCCGGAAACTCCCCATGTCCAATTTAGCAATTATTAAAGCAACAACAATTTAATATTCAAAGGTTGTTATCATGATGCGGATGACATGATCAAGTTTATGCATTTTTTAGTAAAAGTTAACATGAAGAGATGTGAAGTATTTGTCACCGTGGTGGAAAGAAAGGGGCCACGGCGACGAATCCGAAATGATGCCACGCAACATATCGGTTCCGGTAACTCGTTGAGAGTCTGGAGCAAAAGATGACGGAGAGCGTGAGCGTGTCATGCAAAGACGGTGGGGTGCTCCCGGTTACCCGGTTCCCACGAGTCGGCAACAAAAGACGGGCACAACGGACACGGTGCAACAAGGGAAACATCTCATACAACCACATGCAAATGTTCTCGGGTGTCGTCTCGCGGTATACCTTTGTAGCGTGCGTTTCGGGGCGGTTCGAGTCATCGAGGGAAGTAGCCGCTCACGGACGTCGTGGAAGTAGTCGTTCACGGGGTCTTCGAGGGTCGACGGTAGTGGTACACACGTCGTAGAGGGACTTGTCGAATCCAACAACTTCGGGGCGACGGTAGTTGTTCACTCGACGGCGTGCGGCGAAGGTAGTCGTACACTGTTCGTAGGCGTTCGGGTATCCGTAGATGTACTTGGCGTTTCAGTCTGTAGTCATACTAGGCATCGGTGGTCCTAGAGGGACTGGCCTGTCCAAACGTAGTAGGACGAAGGTCCCGATTGCAGTCGTGGTACTTGGCACGCAACGAGCAGCAGGGGCAGAGCAGCGACAACAGTAGTCAAAAGAAGTGGCGGCGGCAACTTGCCCGAATACGACGTCACCTCTGGTTCGAAGCAGAGGCGAGGCGCTGCCTCGAGCGACGCTGGCGACACCAGGAACTTCGGCCAGCGAGCCCACGGCTTTGGAAGTCAGAGAGGAAGGTCAGCGAGAGGAGCGGCGAGGAGGCGGCGAGCTGCTCGTGCCTGAGGCCGGTCGGGGAGGTGCAGCAGGGGAGATAGGGAGGTCGGTGCAGCGGAAGGACGTCAAGACACGGCTCGCAGGGCGCGCATGAAGGGGCTCGGGATCGAGCTCCTGGCGCTCGACGAGGAAAGTGCGGAGGAAGAGGAGCCCGGCCGCGAAGCTGACGGAGGAGGGCCAGAGGAGGTCGGGCGCGGGCGCGCGCGGACTCTAGGGCCAGTGAGATCGGGTGACGAGGAGGAGGCGGGGGATGGTTGAGGAGGAGGGCGCGGCGCTCGGCGGAGAAGACGTGCAGCGGAGGTCACCGGCGAAGCAAAGGAGTTTGGGCACGGGGTCGATGCGAGGAGGAGAAGCGGGAGGGCGAGGGCGAAAGGGAACAAGGAGGAGGGGGATCGATCCGTGAGGTCTTCCTGGCTGCGCGAGGGGATCAAGAGGGAGAGGTCGAGAGGAGGGGGTTCAGGGCTAGGGTTAGGTGCGGCTGGGCCTTGGGCCTTGGCTGGACCTTGGTCCTAAGGCTACAGCTGGGCTTCCTTCTCTTCTCCTCCAAAATAGAGAAGGAGTAAAAGACAAGGGCAGAACAGAAATAGCAAAAGGGCTTGGCAAAAAAAATATGCAACATTTTTGTGGGACTTACTGGAGCAAAACCAAGCCAACAAAGATGGTTCCAACAATTTGAAAAAATGTTAAAATTCAATATGATTGAATTTAAACCAAATGAGTTAGAAGTGGGCGTAGGAGTTAGAAGTGACCAAAATGACAGAAATTAGGCGGAGCTTGGGAAGGTGACAAAAGATTTTATAGCAACGTTGGAGGCCAGGAATTGAGAAAGAAAATGCATGGAACTTAAACTGTAAGTGTGTTATGGTGAATTCCAATACAATGGAATATTTATCATAATAGCTCCATAAATATTAGAAGGATATGTTATAAAGAGAAGTCATCCTTCCCTCGATTTAAATGGATCGAAGATCCACACAATTTATTTAAGTGAGTTTTAAAATTAAAAGACACGATGGCATGATGACATGATGCAATGCAAAATAAAAAGAGCAAGCACCAATAAAACACACGTCGAAACCCGGAACATCTGGAATCTTCTGGAGCGTCGGTCTTGGGGTGTTACACACCGGCTCCGCCTCATCCTCCTCCTCCTCCTCGCCGTAGTCGAGCTCGCCGTCCATGCCGCCTTTGAGATCGACTGCGTCGTCGTCCATGGCGAACCCGGGGGAGGCGGCGGCGGCGGCCGAGCCGGCCGCGATGATGTCGTCCATGTTAGCCTCCGTCGCGTCCTTGTCGCTGAGGTGCGACGACGATGCTTGCGAGAAGAGCAGCGCCCCACGGCGGAGATGCGGCGTAGGCCGACGGCGAGTAGTTGTAAGGTGGGTACTGAACGCCGGCGAAGGTGGGTGAGGGTGTGCGCTGGACCGGCCGCCATGCGCGTCGCCTTCGCCGTATCCCGGCGATGATGTGCAACCCTAGCCGGCCGGGGACCCGACGGTCTGCTGGCTCCAGGACGCATATGGGCCTTGGCCGCCGGTTGGATGCATCATGCCCACGCGAGACATCTCGGTTTGGTCGTGCTCGAGCGTCGCCGAGGCCGCCGCCGCCGCCACGTCACGGGCCCTCTTGGCGTTCGCCCTGTTCCGCCTGTCGGTGGTGACAGCTTCCCGGCGTTGAACTTCCACCTTCCAGTCGGCGTTAGTCATGCCCGGCGGCTTTGACGGCGGTGCTCTCTTCTTCCTCTGCTTCGGCTGGGCGGGGGCATCCGTCGCGGCGCGGGGTGCTGCGTACTTCCTCGGCGGCATGGCGGCGGGATGGGAGGAGGGGAGAGGGGGCGAATGGCGGGAGGGAGGGAGAATGGGAGGGAAGATGGGGGGAAGCGGGAAGAAACGGCGGGAAAAGGCCATCATCTCGCCGACAGAGTGGCCCCACGCCGCTTTTCGCTTGTGTCGGTGTCCCCAGGCGACCCCCGGGCGCTTGGGTTCGGCTCGGGAGCGCCGGCTGTTTTTTCGGCCCAAACCGACGCTAAATGAGATCCCGGGGGCGCGGCTGGGACGATTTTCGGCCGCTGGCGCAGAAAAAAGGTCTGGGGAGGGCGTGTTGGGGGCGCGGCTGGAGATGCTCTTAATATATCCACTCTGCTCTTCCATGTTTTTTGAGGCAACTCTGCTCTTCCATGTGGAGGAAGCGATGGTGATGCAGGCTGCTTAGGGCCAGTTTTTTGGGGTGATGTGGAAATAAGTTGCCTCCTTTTCAGTTTATTCTAGAAGTCGTCTGAATAAAAAGAACACCACCAAATCGGACGTACCAAGCTTGAATGGCCAGGTTGTTTCGGTACCCCTCAAATCCAGCTCATGTCACTACTATGAAAATCCTAGCAGCAGCGCGGGATTTTCGCCTAGGAGTAGTGTGGGGCCTCGCGCTACTATTAAGGCGCTACAACTAATATTTAATAGTGGCATGGTCTGTATCACGCTACTGCTATGGAACCTAGCAGTAGCGTCAGCGTAACCAACACTACTGCTAACACAAATAACATAGCAGTAGCGCCTGTTAAATCAGCGCTACTGCTATTTTTTCTTCTTCTGCGTATTTGCACTGTGTTTGTAAATGTTTTATATAGTAGTTTTATCATATTATTTTATATAGTAGTATTTTGAATCCGCATTATGTTGTCTTCACTTGAATCTAATCCACGTCTCTTTCACCCATTGATATAATAGCCCATCATGCTCATAATGATATAACAACTCAACATCATCATCATAATAATAACTCATTATTATAATAACGCAAGTCATACTCATAATTATCATAATTATCTTAACAACATCTACTCGTTTTCATAGTCATAATCAACCCTAGTTAATTGTTCTTAGCACATGATCATAAGTATCTGCTACGCTCTCTAAGGTAAAATACCATAAAACAAAATAGCATTGGACTCTATATTATGAAGAATGAAGATTATCATGTCTCCAATTCGTGCGCTTCGCACAATGTTGCTACCAAGTAGCTCCCTATGATTATTCATAACTTTTTTCATTCTTTGATTGTGATGTCTTCATCGGTTTGAGAAATCTTGTATGAATAGCGGTGAACCCTAGGCGGACTTTGCCGTAAGGTAATAACATCAAGGCAACGATGTATCGTTATTCAACTTGAAATAAAGTGCGCCATGATGGCATTCCCTTAAAAAAGGTAATAATATCAAGGCAACCTTTCAGAAACATCAGATGAGGCACACAATCCTTCGGGATTTTCTGTTGAAGAACATAATAATAACGTCGTAGTTAGCAATGTAGTTTAGCTTTAGAAGAATGTATGCAAAAGATACACTAATGTCGTAATAACAAAAAAAATCTTACCATGCCATCTCCATGGACGTTATCATAGTTCAACACGTGGACTAGTGGCACATATTGACCATAATGTGGTGAAGTTTCATAACTGATATTAAAATTCTCTACATCAATAATAAATGAGATAAGATGACCTTTCTCCTCGTAACTTAGTTCAGAGCCATCAGTGTAGTATGTTCTGTCTACTATCTTTCGTACATTTTTTGAAGAATGGAAATAAGCTGTCAATGAAAGATTTTAAATAAAAAATATAAATTACTTAACAAATTTATTTGACATACTCACAAAGAGGTAGAACTGGAAGCGTCTCGACAAATACCCAAATGTCAATATTATCATCAATATCATCTTTGGGCCGAAGATCGAACGGATTTGCATATCCTCCTTAAATTCATAGACCTTGCAAAATCCTCTCCAAGTTGAGCAGCCGAAATACGAGCAATTTGGTGCATTAAATAACTTAACCAAAAAATTGAAACCATGCTTGGTCCTAAGGTGAGCACTCTTCGTCTCTGTTCTCTCCCTATATTCAAAACCAATCTTTTGCAGGACATACGGTCTTGCATGACATGGGATGAACTATATATTTCATTTGAAAAAATTGGAAAATTACACATTGAAGCCAAAATTCACAAGTCATGCATAATAACGGAAAAATACTTGTCGTCGTTACGTACCATAAAAACGTCGAAAGTCTCCTTCAGCACGATGGTGAAGTACCTACCGTTTTGCAGATAAGGCATCCTATCGCACATACCCCGGTCGTCTTTGCAGTAGTCACACTCAGGAATCATATCATCGTAAGACATTTCTGTGTTCATAAGTCAAAGATTAAAAATCGACGACAAATAATAGGAACTCAACACACTGATCATTATTACTCATCACGGATTGACTTTCGGTCTGCCATTATTTCCTTAAAAACTCTCATCTCATGTGGTGCATATGGTGGACACTCCCTCTCTGATATATTCGACTGACGGTGATGGTCGCTCCTCCCTTCGTCCCCGAGTGCATTACACCAAAATGTTTAGCACACGGGAATGAAGGAGAAGTGACCCCGCGACAAAAGTCGGGATTCTTCCTCTCTGACATTTGCGACCGTCGGTGATGGAAGCTCTTACTTTCATTTGAAAGTGCATTACACCAAAATGTCTAGGACCTTCAAATAAAGAAGAAGCTCCCCTCATGACAACAGTCGGGCTTCTTCTCTCATATATGGTGGCCACTCTTCCTAACTGATTTTTCGACCATCGGTGATGGTCGCTACTCCTCCTCCCCCTAGTGCATAACAAAGGTCTAGCACAATGAGGAGAAGGAGAAGTGACCCACACGACAACAGTCGACGTTCTTCTTCTCTCATATATAGTGGACACTCTCCCTCACTAATTTTCTGACTGTCACGTATTGAGCCCCGACAATCTTAAAGTCAACCCGAAATGTCGTTTAATTATCTTTCCGGCAAATCCAAGGCACTCGATATTTCCTACATACTAGCACAAGTCATGCTAAAATTCATAGAAAAGTCCGGCATAACCTTTGCTAAAATAGGACATATCGAGCGCCTGAAATTTGCCGGAACGGAAATGAATCAACACTTCGGCAAAACATAGGCCACTCAGATTTTCCCTACGATACAAAGATGTTCAGACACATACAAAGATATATAAACTTGAAATTCTATCCGGATCAATTATCATTTAAAAAAATAGTTTCACATTATCACAGCTACTCATCTACTACATCTATGAAACCACATAGATCACATATATAGATCATGTTTACTCACTATAGACGATGGTTGCCAACCGGGCGCGGGTGTCGTCGGTGATCTTCTGGGCGTCGTCGACTGGCTCGTCAGTGATCTACCCTGCACCACATGAGCATGCACACGTGATCATACAAAGTAGGTATCTCTCTCTAAATTTGGCAATGTGAGATTGACATAACTAAATACCCTAGTTCTACTCTATTCAATACTTTCTAAAAATTTCTCATATAGCATTCCAATATCTTTATATTAAAAATTTTCTACACCTAAAAATTTCTCATATAGCTTTCCAACACATGTTTTCTACACCTAAATACCCTAGTTCTACTCTATTTTCTACACCTAAATACCCTAGTTCTACTCTGTTTTCTTGTAATGCACAAGATGCGATTATATCTCCCACGTGTCGAGGCACGACTTAGAGGCATAATCGCATCTTAGTATGATCGCAAGAAGGTTATCTTCACACATTCCCATGTACAAGAACAAAGGAAAAAATACATAGTTGGCTTACAATCGCCACTTCACATAATGCATAAATAAGTCATACATTCATCCAAGTACAATCATGGTCTGACTACGGACAAATCCAAATGAAAAGAAGATAACCACCCACTATGCCCGATCGGCCCTAGTAGGAACCACTATTGATCGTCAGGATATGTCACGTACATAAGCCCACGCTCCTCATCGAACTCCCACTTGAGTTTCTGGCCATCAACTGAATCGTACTCGGTTGTACCTGCATCTGTGTTTGTAGTAAACTGTGAGTCATGAGGACTCATCAATCCCATTCCCGGGGTATCAAAACTATCAAAGCTTTGGGTAAGGTTAAAATATATAAGTGGCTGCTGCAAGCGCTAGGCGTAGATGAGGTGGCTAGCTTACGTATCATCAGAGCGAGAAGAGAAGTGAAAGCCATCGGTCGTGAACTAAATCATGATCACTAGATGATCCTGTCTACCTACGAGTCATCTATAACCCAGCCGTGTTCTCTTCCCAAACTCCCTCGAAAAGAGACCATCACGACTACTCACACGGTAGTGTATTATGTTTGAGGTTTTGTGTCAAGTTGTCTACAACCGGATATTAACAAATTCCCATCCGCCACATAACCGCGGACACGACTTTCGAAAGATTATAACCCTGCAGGGGTGTCCCAACTTAGCCCATCATAAGCTCTCGTGATCAACAGAGGTTAAAACCACTTATCTTAGGGACTACCCGATCAGACTCGGAATCCCGGTGTACAAGATATTTCGACAATGGTAAAACAAGTCCAACAAGACCTCCCGACGTGCCGACACCCCGATAGGAGCCGCGCGTATCTCGTCTCAGGCCACGATCAGATGGGACAGGCTACAGGTATATACCAAATACCTCTGGTTTCCCCAAGGCGGCCCCGCACGCTGCCCAGTTGGGACCAACACTCATGAGGAGCACTGGCCCGGGTTGTTAATTAAGAATCCACGGGGTAGCTAGTCCCTATGCAAATTTTAGTTGTTATTAGGCAGATGGTAAAACCAAAGTTGGGCCTTGCTGGAGGAGTTTTATTTAAAGCAAACTGTCAAGGAGTCCCCATATACCCAACCGCGTGAGGAACGCAAAAATCAAGGAACATAACACCAGTTTATCAGTTTTTAAGGCGGCATGAGTGGAACAAAACACCGAGCAAAAGGCCAAGCCTTCCACCCATTGCCATATATATAAGGTGCATTAATGAAATAATAGATATTGTGTTATTCCCAAAACCCAATCCTCATGGAGCAAGCTTCATCTTCACCTGTAACTAGCAACGCTATAAGAGGGGCTTGAGTAAAAGCATAACTTAGCCAATCAACAGTTTGCTAGGAAGGTAGTTAGAGGTTTCATGGCAAAGTGGGGCTGACATGCAAATGATAGGTATCGTGATAAGCAAAAGAGCGAGGCATCTAGCAAAGCAACAATATAGGTGATATCAAGGAATGTTCATCTTGCCTGGTAAGTCGTCGGTGTACTCAGGACCTTGCTCTTTGCACTCATACTCAGCGGCTATCTCGACCTCGGACTCAAACTCGTCTCCCGGTGCTACCCAACATAACAAGCAGCCAATAAACACACTTGACAAGAAACGAACACATGCTATGCAAGAGAGATGCAAATATGATGCTACAAAGCTACCTGTATGAAGGGAGATGAAGCCGGGAAGGACATATGAAGACATGATGAATATGGGCAAGATCTTGGCAAACCAAGCATGTCACTGGATAGATTGAAAGATTTAGGTCGAAATCGATATAAAGATCATTGGAATCGGATGCACGGTTTGCAAATGACAAGCAAAACAAGATGCAATGCAAAACTGAAGTTAACAACAACATGGCATCTTTGGAGCAAGGTATAATTATGCTACAGCACCCAAACATGATGACAAAAGGCATGTATGTGAACAATACATGATTCTTAACAAGTATGAACTTAGAGCACACCTAAAAACTTGCTGGAACACAATTAAACTAGCATGGCAAGATTCAATAAGTTAACATTCTTAGACTTAGTGAAAATACTAGGCATGCAATCTGGAACGATATGTTGCTAACTTTGGAGGCACACAACATCAAGCAAAACAACTATAACAAGCATGAAATTCCCATGAGCATGAAGAAGACATATTATACTTCCAATTCATCCAAAGAAACAAGTCATTCCATGCAAGGGTTGCTTAACACAAGCTTTGTCAAATTGAATGTTCTGTTAACAGGCTGACAGTTTTAATTTCAAGCATTTTGAGAGCAAGATAACAACAAGCTACAACAGGGCATATATGCAAACAAAGGCTTGGATTGATAGACAATAACATGGACATCAAGACATGCTCACTAGTTATTCTAAAACATGCATGGAAAAGATTATGGCATCAAGTTTACATGGAAACATGTTATTACAGATTCCAGACTTAGCGGTTTTCTCACTAAGTGTAAAAACAACAACATTGACATGGCATGTTTACAAGCTTGTTTAAGTCACCACAGAGCATATCATGGAAAACCAAATGCACCACTTCAAAGATGACATGATTACGCTCCTAAAACATGTTGACATGTGGCTCAAAAGAAAATCACACAAAATGCTATGAAAAAGAAAAATCATCATCTTATAACAATTTCAGCAACTTAACATCCACAAGCACTTTTGCAATAGGGTTATACATGACATAATGCAACCTAACATGTATGAAAATGCATCCATCATGGAGAGCATCACAAGACAAACATTTTGACATATCATACACTCCATTTGGACCAACATGCACAAAGTTACGACCTCACGAACATGCACACATATTGTTAATAGACAACTAGTGCTGAAACAGTAACATCACATAGCAGTTTGGCAACGAAGATTAAGACATCTAGATGAACCCTAACATGAACAAAACTGATGCCATCACGTAGAGCACTTTGAGACGAACATTTCGATATATCATATGCGTGATTCGGAGCTACGAGCACGGAGATACGACATGATGAAGAAGGCAACATAATATAAAGATTCTGGGACTTGGTGGAAATTATACCCCGCGAAAGTCAACGGGACGGAGCCGTGCGAGACGAGGTGGACCGGGACGAGGGCGGCGCGTTTGGATGGGATCCTGGTGGATCTCGTCCAGATCCATCGGATCCGGACGGGACGAGGCGAGGCGGCGACTCCGGCGAGCTCCGGCGGCCAGAGTGGCGACGGGGTGGCGAGGCACGGTCCGGCGGCGAGGTGGCCGGGCGGACAAGGCGGCGACGGAGCTTGAGGCACGGCGCGCTCGAGGTGGTGGCGGCGGGGTGGTCGGCGCCGACGGC
This sequence comes from Secale cereale, assembly GCA_902687465.1. Taxonomy (NCBI): domain Eukaryota; kingdom Viridiplantae; phylum Streptophyta; class Magnoliopsida; order Poales; family Poaceae; genus Secale; species Secale cereale. The sequence continues at coordinate 269,714,934 of LR738711.1, read as the reverse complement.
GAGGGCGCGGGGCGGTGCCGGCGGCGAGGGCACGGGGCGGCGCCGGCGGGAGGCGGGGCGTCGCGGGCGTGGAGGCAGGGCACGAGCCGGGCGGCGGTGCTGCACGGGCCGGGTGGGCCCGAGTCGGGCCGCGCGGACCGCGGCGGTGGGATGAGAGAGACGGCGGCGGGGTGCCACATGGTGGCATGTGACTGGACGGGGCGTGGCGACGGACGTGTCCGGCGCGGGTCGGACGTGTCAGGCGGCGCGGGGAGCTCGGGACTAGGGTTTTACCCGAAAAATGGAGGGGAAGGTGCCTTTTTATAGGTAGAGGGAGCTAGGAGAGTCCAAATGAGGTGCGGTCTTCGCCCACACGATCACGATCCAACGACCGAGAGCATGGAGGTGGTTAGGATGGGCTTGTGGGCTGTTGTGGAGGGGTGCTGGGCCAAAAGAGATAGGGTTTCTAGTGTTAACGCGGTTAACCGTTGGAGTATCAAACGACCTCCAAACGAGACGAAACTTGACTAGCGGTCTACCGGTGATATACCAAAACCACTTGACAACTCTCGGCCCATTCCGAGGATGTTTTTATCCCGCTCATGAAACAAAGACTAGAGAGGTGCGACGGGTGCCATGTGAAGGAGTCGGAAACGAAAACGGACAACGAAGAGGACGGAGACGATGCAACTACACACGGATGCTAGTGAAACCATGGCAATGCAATGTACATAATGAAAATGACATGGTGATATGCAACACATGCACAAGGCAAAAACGAAGAAATCCGAAATGAAGGAGGAGCCCATAATGGAATTGATTAAGTCAATAATGCATATATTGCCATAAATGGAATTGTTACATGTGGGGCGTTACAAACTCTTCTCCACTACGAAAAGATCTCGTCCCGAGATCTAGGACTGAAAGAACTCTGGATATTCAGAACGGAGGTGATCCTCGCTTTCCCACGTAGCTTCTCGATCGGTATGGTGTGACCACTTCACTTTCATGAACTTGATTGATTTGTTGCGAGTCTTGCGCTCGATATCTTCAAGGATAGCAACGGGGTGCTCATGATAAGACAAGTCGGCTTGAAGATCAATTTATTCGAAGGCGACGGTGCGCTCGGGCATCTTGAAGCACTTGCGGAGTTGTGACACGTGGAACACGTCATGCACATTGGAGAAGTTTGGTGGAAGCTCAAGTTGGTAGGCGAGGTCACATCTTTTTCCAACAATCTTGAAAGGGCCCACGTATCTTGGAGCTAGCTTGCCCTTGATACCGAACCTCTGAGTGCCCTTCATAGGAGAAACACGGAGATACACATGATCACCAATGTCGAAAGCCAAGTCACGATGCTTGCCGTCATAGTAGCTCTTTTGGCGCGATTGCGCGGCCTTGAGATTCTCAGGTATGACTTTGCACATTTCTTCGGCCTCTGAGATCGAATCATTGCCAAGGAGTTGATGTTCACCAGTCTTGGACCAGTTGAGAGGGGTACGTCACTTTCTGCCATAGAGAATTTCAAATGGTGCTTTGCCTGAACTTGCTTGGAAGATGTTGTTGTAGGAGAATTCAGCAAATGGAAGACAATCTTCCCATTTCATGCCGAAGCAGATTACACATGCCCTGAGCATATATTCAAGAATTTGGTTCAGCCCCTCAACTTGACCACTTGTATGAGGATGGAAAGCTGTGCTGAAGCGAATCTTGGTACCCATAGCTGACTGGAAGGAATCCCAGAATTTGGAAGTGAACAAGCTTCCACAATCTGAGGAGATTACTTGAGGGATACCATGGAAAGAGATAGTTATGGAGGTGTGCATCTCTGCCAGTTGTGCTGCGTTGATGGATTCCTTGACTGGAAGAAAATGAGCCACTTTTGTGAGCTTATCAATTACCACAAGGATAGCATCGTTTCCTCGCTTGGACTTGGGGAAGCCGGTGAGGAAGTCCATATCAATGTGATCTAATATCCACTCAGGAATAGGCAAAGGTTGGAGAAGTCCGGCTGGACGTTGATGTTCTGCTTTGACTTTGCGGCAGACATCACACTCGTTCACGAATTGAGCAATTTCTCTTTTCATACGAGTCCACCAATAGGATTGCTTGAGGTCATGATACATCTTGGAGCTGCCTGGATGTATCGAGAGAAGGGAATTATGAGCCTCGTTCATTATGAGCTTCCGTAGGTCACCTTTTGGAACCACAATACGGTCCTCAAAGAATAAGGTGTCCTTGTCATCAATGCGGTAGCACTTGTACTTTGGAGTACCTTTGGCAATACCATGCTTCACTTTCTTCACCATAGTATCAAGAAGTTGAGCTTCATGGATTAGATCTTCCAAGGTATGAGTTACTTGAAGGTTGGCAAGAAAACCTTGCGGAACAGTTTGAAGGTTGAGTCTCCGGAATGCTTCACAAAGATCCGGTTGGAACGGTTTGAGGATGAGACTGTTGCAATAAGCCTTTCTGCTCAAGGCATCTGCAATCACATTGGCCTTGACAGGAGTGTACTCAATGCTTGGATTGTACTCTTGAATCATTTCGACCCAATGAGTCTGACGGAGGTTCAGGTTTGGTTGAGTGAAGATATACTTCAGGCTCTTGTGATCGGTGAAGATGTCAACCTATCTGCCCAACAATAGGGGTCTCCACATGACCAAGGCGTGGACTACTGCCGCCAACTCAAGATCATGAGTGGGATAGTTCTTCTCATTTGGCTTGAGCTGCCGAGAAGTGTATGCCACTATCTTCTTCTCCTGCATAAGGACACCACCCATACCTTGCAAAGAGGCATTGCAAAACACTTGGTATGGTTTGGATTCATCAGGAGGAGTTAAGACCGGTGCTGAGACAAGATTCTGTTTGAGTGTATTGAATGCCGCATCACACTCAGGAGTCCAAGAATACTTGACATTCTTTTGAAGCAGGTTGGACAAAGGCTTGGCAATCTTGGAGAAGTTCTCGATGAACCTTCTGTAATAGCTTGAAAGTCCGACGAAGCTTCGGAGTTGCTTGCCATTTTGAGGAGATTCCCACTTAATAATAGCTTCAACCTTCTCGGGGTTAACTGAAATGCCCTTGGCAGGGATAATGTGACCCAGATACAGGACTTCATCAAGCCAGAATTCGCACTTTGAGAATTTCGCATAAAAACGGTGCTCTCTGAGCCTGTCAAGGACCAAACGGAGGTGCTTGGCATGGTATTCTTAATTCTTGGAGAATACCAGAATATCATCTAGATAGACGAGGATGAACTCATTGGTGTATGGGTTGAATATGAAATGCATCATCCGAGAGAAGATGGGAGGTGCATTTGCAAGCCCGAAGGACATGACTGTGTACTCGTAGGAGCCATAACTTGTCCTGAATGCGGACTTGGGAATATCCTCTTCACGGATACAAATTTTATGGTAGCCCATCTGGAGATCAAGCTTCGAGAAAACCTTGGCTCCTTTGAGCTGCTCGAACAGTTCATTGATGTTGGGGAGCGGGTATTTATTCTTAATTGTCTTCTTGTTCAATGGCCGGTAATCAACGCACAATCGTTCCGTACCATCCTTCTTCTTGACAAAAAGAACACTACAGCCCCAAGGAGAAGAACTCGGTCTAACCAGACCCATGCGTTCTTGCTCGTCGAGTTGCTTCTTCAATTCCTTCAACTCTTTAGGAGATAGATTGTATGGACATCGACAGGCTGGCTCCGTACCAGGTTCAAGTTCAATGAAGAATTCAACTGGACTGTTGGGAGGCATCCCTGGCAATTCTTTAGGAAATACATCTTCATATTCACAAACCACCGAAATCTGGGATATGGCATTAATCTCGTCCTTGTCATTGAGAGAGAACAGCCTGATTGTGTTATCTCGAGTTGCGAAGATAATCACGTCTTCATCAGGATGAGTTAGACTGACCTCCTTGTTTGCACAATCAAGAAGAGCATCATGCTTAGAGAGACAATTCATTCCAAGAATAAGATCAATGTCCGAATTGCCGAGAACAACTAGGGAAGCCAGAAATTTGGTACACCTAAAAAATTCTATTACTATAATTTATTTTCTATTCTATTCTATTAGTAGTTATAATCTCTACCAACTAAGTGTCCAATACATGTTTCTACCAACTAAACTTTTAACTAATCCAGTAAAATAGGAAGTAAATTGGAGAATGGAGGAGGAGGAGGGAGGAGGGGCAACATTTGGAGGGGAGTGAGGAGGGCGGTTGGAGGGAGCAGGGCGGCAGATGGAGGGGGAGGGGCGGCCGATGGAGGTGGGGCGACGGCTGGAGGAGGAGGAGGAG